>VZSR01000902.1:340199-371231 GCA_013398615.1 Brachypodius melanocephalos
AAAAAAAAAAAAAAGAAAAAACCAAACCAAAAAACCAAAGAATTTTTTAAAAAGTTAAAAAAAAAAGTAAAATAGAAAAAAGAGAAGAAAGAAAAGAGGAAAACAAACCGAACCTTCCGCAAAGAAATAAACCAACCAACCAACCAACAAAACCCCCAAAAACAAGGGGAAAAAAAAAAAAGGAAGAAAAAATAAAAGAAGAAAAACAAACCCAAGTGCCAAGCCCACGTTTTAGCAGGATGCTCAAGGGCACCGGGCACATTTTAAATCAAAACTGCACATTAAGGGGGTTTCTCCCCATTTTGACAGCGTGGCTCTGTTAAAAACACAGGTTCTGAAGCTGCCTTGCCAGTAAAATCATACAAAAGGGGAATTTTCAGATAAGAAAGTGATCAGTTTGAGTACAATTTGGTCCTTTTTAAAAAAAAAACAATCTTTTCACTGGGTTATTAAATGATTTAACAATTAGAAAATGATGTTGAACTGCTCATGGGCTCACTGACATCTGAGCCACTTCCACTCAGAATTCCACTCAGAATTGTGTTTATTCTGAAGTCTGCTGGGGTGGGAAAAGAGCAGGCTTGCCCTGAGTGAAAGGGAAGAATATTCTGCCTCAAAAATGATTCAAGAGGTGGAGCATCGCAGATGGGCTTTAGGAACACAAACAAGAGAATAGGGAGAGTGTTTAGAATAATTTGTAGATCAGAGTTTGCCACATCCTATTTGAGATACAGCTATTAAAAGATCTTTCGTGAATACCAGGCTATCCCACAGGTGCTCTCTTGCACCCCTGTGAAATTCCTCCTCACCTTGCCTGGCACAGCAGTCCAAAATACAAAATACTCAGTTCTGGGAGGATTCCTGCCTGCTCTTGCCCGAGGTCCTGTGAAATCACCGTGAAAAAAGCAGTGGGAACCACACTCCTCACCCTTCTACTCTTCATCCTCTGGCCTGATCAAGGCCAGGGAAATATGGGCAATTAAAACATGTTTGAAGGAATTCTCCCGGCCACCCTTTTCGCACCCTCTCTCCAAATATCAGTTTTGATTCGCAAAAAAAAAAGAAATTTTGATTACATTTTGTTATAAATAAGGATAACTTTGCTGGCTGCAGGAGGGGAGGCAAGAAACGACCACGGGCATAACCCATAGCTAATGGTCCGGAGCCAATGAGCAGTTCAATGTCATTTTGTAACTGTTAAATCATTTAATAATCCAGTAAAAAAAAATTAAAACATTTAAAAGAAAAAGACCAAATTGTACTCAAACTGACCACTTTCTTATCTGAAAATTCCCCTTTTGTATGATTTTACTGGCAAAGCTGCCTCATGTATCCTCTCAGTATGTTGCAATACAATAAATCAGTAAATTGGCGTTTGAAATTCTGTAAATACCCTTTTCCTTAAAAAAAAAACAGATGTGCCTTCTTACTGAAGCCTCTTCCCCAACAGCTATGCTTCCAACGAGTTAGATTTAATTTTAATTCTTTCAGTCCGTAATTGTTCTCTTGTTCTAGTTTATTATTTTAAGTGATAACGAAGAAGGAATAATTATTGAAACAACCTGCCCTGTAAAAAGAATTGTCCCACTAAGTCTGGTAACTTGAATCAGAGAAATTACAGAACGAACTAGAGAAGGAGCTGCGCGCTGAAAGCACTCAAAGACTTTTTATGCACACAGGTTACCTTTGAACCGTGGAAGTAAAATCCGAATCCTCTTCTGAGAATAAAGAACTCTTGTTCTCTCCCTTCAGGCCGGCGTGGACCAAAGCCCCAGCGCGGCCGAATCTTCCCAGCCAGCCCTCCACGAAACCAAGGACCCTGCTGGAAGGTCACTCCTGCAGCACTCACAACAGGGGAAGGTCACAGCCCATTCCAGGGCTTGAACAGAAGATGTATGGTCTTCAGCAGGGGCACAGGCTGGGACAAAACCCTGCTGACAGACCCATGAATGAGGGGATGAATGCGTGCTCTGGGAGGGAGCAGCCTGGCCGCGATGCCAAAGGGATTTTCCAAGAGAATCCCGGCGGCACCTTGGAGGAGCTGCCGGTGCCCGCAGCCCCTCGCTGAGCTGAGGTTTGTCCCTTCATCACCAGGGCTTCCCATCCACCTGCTGGCATCTGCCTGAATATCGTGACAGGATGGTCTTCTGCTCCCAAAAACCGCACCAACTTCAGGGAAAAAAACCAAAAAAAACCCCAGTCCTGGGAACTGAGACAAGCGGAGCTTTACGCTCGCGGGATCGCGGCCTGTGCGGAGGGCCGAGACCAGCCGGCCTTACCTCAGACACTTCCGGAGCCTCTTAAAGGTTGTTGATGATCTGCCCTGCCGCTTTGAACAGCCAAATGCTTTCACTCAGCGCTCAGCCTGGTGCCAAAACTGTAAGGACTGTGAGAAACGAAGGAGAGGCCTCAGAAAAAGGCAGAGTTTTGGGAAAACTCCGTTTTTGGGACCCGGGGAAAAGAGTAGAGCCGAACTGCCTCAGCTCCAAAAGGCAGATTAAAAGACCAGATATGGATGGAAGGACTGTCCAGCCAACCAGTCTTGTTTCTTTGAACAGAGTCTATTTTTACATTAACTCAAGTGTGGCTCAGGCTTGAGTATTTTCTCATTTTGTCCCTGTTTGAGCCAGCTGAGCACACTGAATGTGGGCAGAGACACTCACATGTAACCAGCCTGGAATACTAATAAAGCAAAGCTCCTGAGGTTAAAGCATAAGCTCCGTGCCTCCCAATCACTTTTTAAGCTAATTAATATCCTTAACTAAAATCTGCGTTGCTTTTAAGACTCTTTCATTTAATGGATTTTCCCAAGCCAGCCTTGATTTGGGATGAAGATCCCTCGAGGTCTGACAGCGTTGCCAGGTGTAACCGGAATTTATTTCCTCCATTAAAAGTAAGACTTTGGGGCTGCCTTTCATCCTCCTATCTCCCTTTTAGGCTCCCACAACACAGTGAAAGAGATAAGGTTGGGACTGAGGCTGCTAAAATCCATGCATGACCTCTTGCCCCCGGCAGCATCGCGGCGGGAGTTCCTCCCCAGTTGCTGTGCCCCAGGATCCAGGAGATGCCTTTCCCAGACAATGCCCAATTTCAAAAGAGAACAAGGACCAGATATTTGCCTGTATTTGAATCCTTTAAAACCATAAAAACCATCCAAGCTCTCTCTAAGCTTTAATTATGACCTTCAGCAACATACACGTGATGATGACATGGAGTCAATATTAAGTTGAACCCTCAGGAAAGGTTTCATTTTTACCTTTTTCTTTTTTTTAACATTATTTTTTACATTATTTACAGTCCTAATGGGCATCTAAACTTCCCCATTAAAGTGCTGAACAACACACTTGTCATTCACCAGCAAGTCTTCAATGACACAGAAACATGTGTCCCCAGCAAACCCTGTGCTCTAACGAGACATCATTCCAATTTCCAACGCTTTCCAAATAAAACTGCTGGAAAAACAGGAGGAAACAGGTGTTGGAGACATTATGAATGAACTCAGTGCACACAGTCATTGTCCCTGCAACATTTACTATGAAGAAAGCTTGGGGAAATCCGTTCACTAATAATTCATTGTTTGCCTATGAAAAATATGTGTGCTAACAACTTGCTCTGCGGTCATTAAACAAAGCCACACTCCTGTACTTACCCATTACTTTTGCTTTTTAAACACATCAACATTTTGCTGGGTTTGGGGTTTTGTTTGGTTGGTTTTGTTTTTAAATCTGGGGGGGGAAAAGCATATTAGAGAGTGTTATTACTGCTTTTCAGTGCATTTTGGTCAAAAAGACCACTATCTTCTGCTCACTGAAAGCTGGGTTTTTATTTGTTTTTTTTACTCAGTGACATATGTCTTCCTTTCATGCATTACAGAATGGAAATACCTACAAACTATAATCTTGAAAGCACCTTAGAAATCTTGAAGCTGTCAGTAACAGCGTTTTGCTAAGCATGACGTGGGAGGGAACAGGAGCCTAGCACATGGAATCACGACAGATGCTCAATAATTTTCATTCCAAAAGAGCCCTCAAAACGTGTTGTGCAGGAGCCACTGAATTCAACATTTTCTAAAGCAGCAGATGAGATGCCTTGCATTGAGTAGCACCATTAGAGGACCCAATGAAGGAGCTGCCCACATGGTCACTTTTGATTTTCAGCAGGTTTTGGGAGGTTCTGGAGGACACAGAGACAGCTCCTGCTAGGTACCAGATAATGAGATGGCCTTGATAGTCACAACCTCCCACCAGTCCCAGACAGAAGTACAAAAAGAGACAGAAACTCCATTAATCAACAGCTGAAGCAGACAGTATTATTACTGGCAAATGAGCATTCTTTCTCTGGAAAACATGTCTTGTTAAACTGGTATTTTCTGCTGAGTTCACAGGAGCTTAGGAAAGTGATAACACAGATGTGATTCTGTCAGGAGGCTCTTGCCTCATTTTCACCTGGCATGGAAAACCAGAATAATAACAAATCGACCCAGCAAACATCTGGTGGATTAAAAAGGAGTTAACTGGTTTAAAAGTATATGATAACTGGGAGATTATCTTTACGAAAATAAGCAGCTTGACTGTGTTTCACAGGAATCATTTTCAGCCCTACTCTTCTGAGCAAGCCCTGGAGAAGGGGCTATGAAATTTGTTGGTGGCACACCAGCAATGGCAGAAGTAAATGGTAAAAAAAATAAAAGGAGGAAGATCAAATCAAAAGAATCTCATCTATACTGACTAGAACCATGAATAGGTGTTAACACAGGAAATGCAATCTTGTTGATGTCTTGGGAAGGCTGACCTGGAAGAGAGACTGGGCAGAGCTGGAGAATAAAGTAGGGATTTATTGAAAGGCCTTTAGGATACACCTTGGGCAGGACAGGGCCTGACCAGGGCTACACCAAAGATGGACCCAAAATGGTCACAAAATAGAGAAACGGTCCATTTGTTAAGAGGTCTTACATTTCTATAAGTTTTGGTCCATTTGCATATTGGGGTTGAATTGCCCAGTTCCAGCTCCAGGTTGTCAGGTTGTCCTTCTTGTTCCTCCCTTCAGCCACCCTTGGTTGTGCTTTTGGGCTGAAAGTTGTCCTTGGTGTGCAGCAGGAAAAGGATTTGTTTTGTGTCCCTGCTGTGTGCAGAGCTGAGTGACCCTGACTGGGAGCTCAGAGCTGCACCCCTGGGCAGCACAGAACATGAAAAACATCAAAGCTCAAACTTAGGGCATCATTGTAAGGAGGAGAACCCAAGAATGTCCCAGAGCAAATGGCTCTCCATGAGTTGAGGGCACCTGGAGAGAGCAGCAGGGCCAGGATGTGCCAGCAGCGTTTGTGCTCTGCTCTGGTCCTGGGGGTGATGCAATAACTGCACACCAGAACAGGTGGTTATCAAGCCAGAACAGGCTTTATCACCTGCTGGGTTCAATGCTGGTTGCGTAAAACAGTTCAACAGGTTTTTAACCTCTGGAGAGGCTTCAGAGAGGAGCCGCCAGAATGACTTAAGGACTGAGAAATGCGGATCACAGGACAAGATTCAAACAGCTCCGTTTCATTTGTCAGGGATAAGGGCAAATATGAGATCATAACGTGAACTCATTAAAAAAAAAAAAAAAAGAAAGCAAGTCAGCAGAAGTCATGTGGACTGTTTTATGGAGGAAGCCAGAGTGTATTATCACACTTATTGCTGTCTTATTTATCATCAAAGCTTATTTCTAAGTTCCCCATTGTCAGTCAGCCACAGATCTGTTCCTGCCAACATCAAATCTTTACTCTCACCTGACTCCTGCCAGCAACCCAATGCAACAGACAGCAGCCTTCAAGGACTCCAAGGAATGTACCAGTAGTGGAAACCTTCCTGTGCTCCACCCCAAGCCCCAGCCTGCTGGTACTCACCAAGAAATAGCTGGGGCCTGGGGGAATTTTTAAAAAGTATGGAATTCTTGATTCAGAACACAATGCGTTGGGGAGAAATGCTGCTAAATAAAGTAACAAAAATCACTGAATATCCACTGGTTAAGCAACACTGACAATACTACCAAGGCCACCAAGATGATGGAGAGCAGTAAATCCTCACTGTGGTCTGAGGGACACGAGTGCTTAAAATGTCACCTCCAACCACTCTGGTCTCACAGTCCAAAGGTCTGAAGAGGACAGTAATCCAGGGATTATCTTTGCCAAGGAAACCTATGGGTCCTCCTCCAAAAATCGTAGGGCAGTGTTGTCTTTGGATTGGTGCATAATCCCAGCCCACACTCCCAGCTCTATGACCTGACATGCCCTTCCCCAGTTTCCCAACATGTAAAAAAAAAAAATATTGATACCAAACAAAAATAGATTGACTTGCTATATTTGAGACTAATTCTTGAGTCATGTTATTTTAATAGGCAGACTAAAATACAGACAGGAAAATGTTATTTGCTCTCTTTCTGCTGAGTCTTTGCCAACTGCCCTGAACAGCAAGAATTTAAAATTAACTACGCAATTCTACTTAAGCAGATGCAGAACAGTACCAGAAAAGTGATTCAATTAGCCTGTTGACAAAGCTGCTCAGTGCTAACAAAGGATCTCTCACCATAACTTCTGCAACCTGTCCCACAAAAGAACACATACCAAGCTTTAATTAAAAAATAGCTGTTACTCATAGCCTTGATCAGCCACCTGGAACACTTGGTAACAACTGGCATCCACCAGATCCTTTTGCCAAACTCTTTATACTTTGCTCTTAAATGAAGTGGTTGCTAATTCAAGAGCACAAAATTTTGCGACCCAAAGAGCCTGTATGGCAGATTTGAGTTGAAAATTGTATTATGAAATTCTGTAGGCACACAAACACAGAAATACTGAACTATATAATGACTTTATAGGGGTGCATTTTTAGGGGTGATCTTCCAGTGCCTGAAGAGACTTTTTACATGACATGGGGCAATGACTTCAGACCGAGAGTAGGTTTGGATTGAATATTAAGGAAGAAATCCTTTACTGTGAGGGTGGTGAGACCCTAGCAGAGGCTGCCCAGAGAAGCTGTGGCTGCCCCTGAATCCCTGGAAGTGTCCAAGAACAGGCTGGATGGAGCTCTGGTCTGATGAAAGGTGTCCCTGCCCAGGGCAGAGGGGTCAGAAGAAGATGATCTTTAAGGTCTCTTCCAACCCAGTCCATTTCTAAAGTTGAGTCCATGGAGCAGTTTGCCTGTAAAAGCTGCAACTAACCTACTACTGGTGGAAGTGCCATGATCAGGTCATCCCAAGTGATTTGATTTCAAAGAAGTATTTCCCGTGTCCACAGAAGGTTCTGGATGCTGCTGTTGTCCTCACACTTGGGTTTCCAGCACTGCCTTCTGAACCTGCAACTCTAAACACAAAACCACAATGTCCAGGCTTGTCCTGAGTTTGTTGACAATGGCATGGCACACTGTTAATGGATTAATTATGGTCATCCCATTAGTTTTTGGTGGTTTATTAGAGCATCATCTTTGAGAGCCTCCATGCTTTGCTCATGGCATGGCTCTGAGTCAAAGACCAGCACCACTGGGGACAGCAGCACTGGGGTGGAGCTCATCTCTTACACAAAATGGCAAGAAAGATGAAGAAAAGCTCTGAGTGCAGGGCTTGTAACTAGAGCAAGGCACATTCCCAGCTGCTGCACAGCAACAGTTGGTTTTGAAAGCCCACACACCATAAATTAATGGACACATGGAAAGAGAGGGAAAACCCTGGTCCTGTGCTAGGGATACCCAAGCACCCAAGCTGGATGCCCAACAAGGCTCTCATCTCTCAATGAACTCACATCTCATTCAGCAGCCTGACCAAAACTGATTTTTAGTTCCCATTAAGAGTTCTGTGCCCTCAGTGAACCTTCTACCCGAGCTAAGAAATTAAACTTAGAATAAACAGAAATTATTAGAAATTAATAGAAATTAAATAGAAATAATAAAAATTAAACTTATAAATAAATAATAAATAGGATAAATAAATAAATAAATAAAATAGAAATTAAATTAATAATAATAATAGAAAATAAATTAAATTTAGAATAAGCTTAGAAAAATAATGAGAAACTGACAAACGTCTGTTGTTTGTTTATTGTCTTTTGGGTTTTTTTGTTATTGTTTGTTTTTAATACAGGGGACACTGCTGTGAAAAACACGATTGCTTAATATGATCACACAGAGCAAAAAGGAATTCTTCCTGCTCCTGAAATTCAGAGTTTGCTGAGTTGAATACACCAATTCTTGAGTTTTTCTCAGAATAACTCTCACTGTGCATGCCATGGGGGAATGACAGGCTGCAGCCAGAGCAGCGCTAATTTGACATCACAAAAACAAAGATACAAGGAATTAAATAATTAGAGCCTTAATGACAGAGAACAATGCTTGTCTCCTTTGATAATCTCTTGAACTCCAAAGATAAAAAAGAGAAGAAGAAACGTGCATGCAAGATGTGCAATGCCTGAGAGTTTCAGAGTGTAGTGGAGCACATCGCAGTGTAAATAGATTAAATTCATTAAGTCCATTGACTGGAAAATAAATTTTTCCTGAAAATTTGCCTCCCTTTTTTTTTTCTTTGAAATTATTATTTCAAATATTACCCTTTCCACTTCCTTCCAACTTTTCTTTCAGCTTTCATCCTTATCAGTTAGGGGGGAAAAAACCATCAAGATCCATTTAAGCCCAAAAGAGTTTGCAGCAGTCTAAAAGTCAATTAAAGATATTACTTAGATATGTTTTACCTACCTTTTCCCCTGAAATTGAGGACAGAAACAGAAATAGTAATGACAAAAAGAGAAATGAAGATGATGATATTTATCATGAAAGACTGCTCTAGGCTGTATCAAATAGAAATGCAAATTCTTGTTGACAATGCTGGATAGGGACAGCCAAATCTCAGCATATTTCTGCCACTATAAAAGAAACAGAGTCCTCTGAAGGGTAAACACATGATGAGCTGTCTAAGGTAGGGATTCTGAAAACAAGTTTTATCTAAGAAAAGCTTTTCTAGTCCCTGGAGTTGATATCCAATTAATGCTTCTGGTATTCTAAAGGGATTATCACTTGCTTGAAAATAAACATAAAAAAATTCTGCTACAAAACCTGGTTTATGTTTTTGATGGATTAGTCAAATAGCACAGAGCTGTGAATATAGGTTTTAAATTTGATATTATTCTCCCACATATTATCATCATCAAGGATTACTCCCATGGCTTACTGGCACTGTTATTCTTCTGTATCTCAAAACAAAATAGAAAATATGAATAAATAAAAAGAAGCTCCAGCAGGCCCCACTGTAAACAACCAGAGGCATTTTGCTGAGTTCACCTGATACTGCACTAATGAACAGAGCACTGTCAAATGAGTAAATGCCAAAAAGAGTTTCATTACCATTCAAAGCACTGTAAGAACTGGACTACAGTTCCACGATGGGGCAAAGAAGGGGGTGTCACTTTAATTTGCTCCCCAGATTGGCCCAGTCTAGACTATGACCTGCAGCCCAGTCTGACTTGAACAAAATAATTAGCATTTCCTAAGATAACTCAGTTATCAGCCTCAATTTGAGATACCTGTCTGAGAACATAACACCAGCATTCTGACTGAGATTCACTTAGACAGGTAACAGGTTTCCAGTTACAAAGTTATATTAGAATGCCAGGCAATTTTTCCACCTACTTGCACCATTTCCTAATCACTTGTGTGTCTAATTAGCTTACATCTCAATACTAAAAATTATTGCTGGCCTGTTCTCAATGTACCTTAATATGATGACTAAAGGAAAAAAAAAAGAAAACTCAAATTAAGGTTTATGGGATCTGACTCTTCTTTTAGTTTGACCATGTAATTTAGCATTTCACCTTAATATTCAGCTCATGTAACTATCAATCACGCAAGCTGCAAGGTATAAAAGAATCAGACCTGTTTGATTACATGAAATGAAACATTTCTCTTCTTTATTAAGCATTCTTTCACTGGTGTCAGGCCATGCCCCAAAGAGGAGATTCTAAAACTGCTTTTAAGCTATTTAGAGATTTTAAAACAGTGTCAAACTATGCTCTGAATGTCCTAAAACGTGAGCACAGTGTTATTTTCAGAGGCAAGGAGCCTCTGGAAACAAGATTGGTTTCCAACCTCTAGTCTGGTTACACAGAGTTCAAATCGCAGACCAAGAAGGAAAAGAAGAAAATAAATTAAAAAAAAACCTCTGCTGCTACTGTTACAGCCCATCACTAGTGTGAGTAGGAAAAACAAATAAACCTGAGAACAAGCTATTATTAGTTTTCTTCTGCAGAGAAACATTATTAATGCTGCTTGGTTTACTCTCCAAGCATTTGGCCCGCTGACCTTTGCCTGGGAAACTTGGAGGTTTGGTTCATCCAAGTCCCAAGAAGGGGAAGGAGAAGAGGAGGGAAGAGAGCAAGGTAAAAAGGGACATCTGCCTGAGGATGCCTTCCCAAAATTGTGTGTCCTGGTCATATGGTTTGGGAAACTGTCCTTCTGTCACAGACACAGAGCACTCCTGGACAATCAAAAGCGGGGATCTCTCTGGCTAAATTGGACAGTGCAGGTCAGATTGCTTTGTCTCCATCGGAAACATTCAGTCAGATGGTTTTTTCCCTCATGTTAAGTGGTTTTAAATCTAAAGGGAAAACCCGCCAAAAGTGTCCTTAAATAAGTTCATTTTGATCCGCTTTTACCCGTCACGAAGAGCCAGCTCAGCTGAACCCCTCACCTTGCAGCATCCTCTGAGCACAGCCCAGCAGCACCAGGGGGACTCTGCCTTGTGCCAGGGGTGCCTGCACTCCACTCCCTGCCCACCTGGGCAGAAAAATCCACCTAAAACCCCACCCTGAACCAGCTCCAGCAACCACCAGAGGACTGGGAAGATGATTTGCCCCACCAAGAAAGTGTCCACCAGAGGACTGCGGAGAACAATGATCTTTAAAGACCTTCTGGTGTGCTGGCAGAACCACAGAAAAGACTAGAAGTGTTCAATTACAAAATCTTTGCCAAAAAAACCCCAACCCAAAATACATTTCATATTCAATATACTTCCTTTCATCCCCCTTTCACTGCACATTACAACCTGAGACCACTGTAAGCAGCATTTGTACCACCATGATCCAGTTCATTTTCCAAGCACTGTGAGGATTAAGCACACGTGAACCAGAAAGAGAAGAAAAACAAACCAACCATCACACACGAGAAATAACCTCTGGCTTCCATTTCAGGCAATATTAATAACTGAAACTGTTAACAAGTGACTGACAAAAATCCTTCTGCTTCCTGCTGGTTTAACTGCTTCTAGGCAAAATTCTGATTACTGCTAATAAGCCCAGAAATCTAAGAAGCCTTAATAGCAATGCAGAACAGCAAGTCACAAGGTAACTACCCTTTGCAGTCAGAATGGTTCTCTTGCAGCCAAAAATACCGTGTGAAGGGGGCTTCAAAGAGCCAAGTGAAATTAGCACTCGATATTCATGAGGAAAGGGACTTTGCACACAAGGGCACCATTTTAGGTTTATTTCAGGTCCTGTCAAATTGGCTCACAGTGCCATATTTAACTGGAAATCCAAAGGTGATAGCTGTAAGGACGGTGTAGCTGCTTCAGAAATATTTTTTTCCTCCATTAAAAGTTATTTTTCTTTCATTATGAAGGATCATGGTTTGGGCTGGAAAGGACCTTAAAAGACCATCTAATTCCAACATCTCTGCCATGGGCAGTGACAACTCCTGCTAGACCAGGTTGCTTAAAGCCCCACCCAACCTGGCCTTGGACACTACCAGGGAAAACTTCCAGACCTGGCAACACAATGGAGTTTTTTCAGCCGTAATTCCAAGCCTGTGCTTTTAATGGATTCACAACTTCTCCTCCAAAACTGAGATTTTTTTTTTTTTTTTGTGGCACAGTTCATGGCAGCTACAACAGAGGGAAAGAGCCTTTGAGATCAGAGCCCTGCCATAGGTCAGATCCAATTTCCATACATCACAAATCTTAGCTCCCAAGTGCTGCCTGCAAGATTCACAGCAAACAAGCTGTGCCAGGTCCTTCACTGGAAAACATCATAAAGCCCTGAAATGCTCCAGCATTTGCAGGTGTTTTGTAGAGACTGAGAATCCAGATGTTAAACTACAGAATGTGGCTTTGTCACTGAACAGGAGGGGATGAACAGTGAACTCTTTTTTTTTCTTGGTAACTACAACTTAATCTGTATTCCCCTGCTAAAAGGATTGCAATAAAACTCCTGGTAATGAAAGGACAATTAAGCCACGTTACGTGCAAAAAGCCATCATTCGATAATGATCCGCTAATTTCAGCAAGATTAAGACGCTAATCACTCCTGGTAATCAAATTTGCCCTGCTAATGGCAGTGCCTGGACCCTGCTGAAGCAGTTCAGGGATGTTCATCAGCTCTGCAGCCAGATGCCACCAGGTCACCACGGCCTGTCCCTGATGGGGACACTCCCAGGACACCACCTCACCTCCTGCTCCATTTCTGCACCACAAAAGGCAAATTCTGGATTCATCAGTCACACTTATTGCACGAGTTTCCAGCCACAGAAGTGTTCTGGCAATTCAGAATATGATGATGCTCAAATAAAGGCTCGATTATGTATTTTTTTACAACATTATCTACGCCCCAAATAAATGACAGCCATAAAGTATTGTGGGTTTTTTTGGTCCGACATTGAAAGAATTGTATATAACAAAAGCATATCCATAACAAATGTAATCCATACCCAATAGCGACTTAATCCTTAATGCAATTTATCCGGGAAAGCAAAGGAAAATGAGGTGTGCTTTGGTCCTATCCAGCACCAGCAGGTGGCAATAGCAGCCCAGCTAACCCAGCAGCACCCACTGATTTATTCCCCTTTTTCCCCTCACTCAGCCTTACCCCGAGCTTTTCTTTAACTTAAACTCAGCGTCAGACTAAGCATCTATAATAAAAAAATATTATAGCTCATTGTAGCTAATCTCCCAAAGTAATATATAAATATATATATATTTAGTATATATAAAAATATATATTTAGTATATATAATATATATATATATTTAGTATATATATTTTATATATATACACACTAAATTATATATATAATTTAGTTCAAAAAATAATTATAACCAAAAAAAATTATAGGTAAACCCCCAAAGTAATATCTAAAATACACATATATATATATATAAATAAAAATATAAATACAGCTAAAAATAAAAAGTATTATTACCGCTAAACCCCAAACGAATATATAAAAATATTTCTATTTAGTGTATATATTTTTATATATACACTAAATTATATATATAATTTAGTAAAAAAGAATATTATTATAGCTAAACCCTTAAACTAATATATACAAATATCTGTTTAGTATATATATTTTATATATACTAAATCATATATGTAATTTGGTAAAAATAATATAATTATCGCTAAAAATAAAAAATATAATTATAGCTAAACCCCAAACTAATATATAAATATATATATTTAGTAAATATATATATTTAGTATATATACTAAAAGTAGTAAATTTTATAATTAGTAAAATATATAATATATAAAATATATAATTATCACTAAAAATAAAAAATAATTATAGGTAAACACCCAAACTAATACATAAAAATACATATTTAGTATATATTTTAATATCTATACACTAAATTATGCATATCATTTAGTATAAAATAATATAATTATAGTTAAAAAATGAAAAAATCTAAACTCCCAAATATATTAAAAAACCATATTTAGTATATATATTTTGTATATATACACTAAATTATAGACATAATTTAGTAAAAAAATATAATTATAGCTAAAAATTTTTAAAAATATAATTATAGCTAAACTTCCAAACTAATATATATATAAATATAGCTAAACTCCCAAAGCTACTCCTGCTTCATGAGCTTGTCCAAAGGCTGGGTCCAACCTGAGCAGCTCCCAGGACCCCGTGACTGACACTTTCGATCTGGAAATCCTGCAGTTCTTGCTCTAAAGGCATTGCTGCCTCATGCAGATATCCATCACCTTCACTTCACTTCTGCAAACTGACACCTCTTGGATGGATTCTGGCTCATTCCCTAGCCAAACATTGCATATATGCCCCCAAACCACATCAATAGATAAGCAAGAGAAAAAAAAAGTACTTTTTGATAACTTGGAAATGATAGGAGTACACCAGGCCTGGATTTGAACAGAAAGCTAGATCCATAAAGTGGTTTGTATTTCTCATTATTTCAGTGAGTTCCTTGTATAAGTGAGTTAGGACTGCGTGGTCTTGCTTTACCAACCATTTTAAGTTCAAGCAAGAGGCAGAGGTGGCGTGGTGTGTGGAAATTAATTGTGAACGTGAGTTGCAGGCATCACACTGAATTATGTTGATTTAAACCAAAGAGCAATCTGGCTTCATCCAGAATCCCAGGACTACAGTTTCTAAACTTCTCAGCAGCCTAATAAACAGATCTGTGGGGTTGGGTTTTTTTTAAATACGGAGCTGTAGGAAAAAATATAATCCTAGGTAAATTCATATATAAAGTTACATCTCTGATCTGAGATCAGAGCATCCTATCTGAGTATCCTCAGAGTATCAGAGTATCCTCACCAGTTTCCTATCTGGAATTACAACAAGGTAAGAAAAAATTCACTGATCTACACCTGCTTTTTATACTCAGACCACCAGGAACTTCCAGCTCCAGCATTCCTTCCCCAACAGCCACACTTCTGTCCTGCAAGGATTCACCCACTGACCTAAGTAAAAAACCACTTTATATAACCCTAAGGTTATAAAACCTGGAATAACTTGCACTGTAACCACTGTTCTCCACTACAATTTTCTGTTAAATGAGCTTTTTTTATCAGAAGTCTCATCCCAACACTGGGAAAGGAAATGTGACTGAAGGTGGCAGAAGAAAAAGGGAAAGGGGAATTACATTCTCTTGGCTTCCACCCATCACTGTGAAACTGAGGATGGATTTATCTTCTGGTAGTCAAAACCTTCATCTCAGAGGAACAGCTGCTCAAATGCAAGCTACACACTAGGACTTTTTGTCCCAGATTGCTTTGGTCTTTAATTTCAATTCCAGTATTGTCTGTAATTCTATTCATAATGCTAAATTATGACTTGAACTGCAAAATTCATTCTAGCTCCTTTGGAATTTAAAACACCAAATCAGAATATGAAATTAGCCACTGCCTCCAGCTGCAATGCATTTCTCATTTCTCATTTTCGCCCACACTCTTTGGAAATGTAGTTCAAATGACAACCTGAAAATTGGTTTTAATCACAACTAGCACATGGAGGATGCCCCTCCCTGCCTTTCTGTGCCTTAAACACCCAAAACAATGACATGCAGAGTGGCAGAAGATGAGCCAAACACCTCTCCAAGGTACTCCAAGGCACCACACATCTGAGTAACAGGTGTCGAGCCCTGCAAAACAAAACCAAACATCAAAACCCCAAAACACACTTTAATTTGATTTAATTCTTTTGGGCATCCAGCCTCAGGCCTAATACAGCAGCTACTCACAGCATCCACTGATGCTTCTGTGCCATTCCTAAGCCAGAGGAGCAATATTTCCCTTTCAGCATTTCCCCTTTTCAGCCTCCTGAATGGAAGCGATGCAGCGGGGTGGAACCAGCCAGGGTCTCACAAAAAAGGAGAACTGCAGCAAGCAGTGCACCATTCCAGAGAGAATGGCAAGAGCTTCCTGAGGGAAGAAGTCCTGCTCATCAAAGCTGATTTCCTTTCATGACAGGGTAACCCACCTGAAGAGTTTCCAGAGGAAGAGAATGCTCCATTGTACATTGACCTGGTTGACCAAGGGAAGCCAGCTGATGTAATCTTTGGGGATTTCAGTGAAGCTTTGGATACTGTCCCTCAGAGTGACCTTCTGGGCAAAATGTCCAGCACACAGCTGGATGAAGGCACTGTGGGATGGGTGAGCAGCTGGGTTGGGTGCAAAGGGTGACAGGGAATGGGGTGGCACCGCTGTCACTGACGGGGTTCTGTGCATCAGGCACAGCATCACAGCCAGGCAAGGGAAGGATTGTCCTGGAGGGGGGATTGTCCTGCTCTGCTCTGGGCTGGGGCAGCCTCACCCCCAGTGCTGGGGCAGTTTGGGGTGCCACAGCATGAAAAAGGCATTGAGCTGTTAGAGAGTGTCCAAAGGAGGACACGAGGATGAAGCCAAGTGAGGAGGGCACTGGGTCTGCTCAGCCTGGAGGAGACTGAGGGGAGACCTCATCACATCTACAACTTCCCTGTGAGGGGAAGAGGAGGGGCAGGCTCTGATCTCTGCTCTGTGACAGTGACAGGACCCGAGGGAATGGCCGGAAGCTGTGTCAGGGGAAGGTTAGGTTGGATGCTGGAAAAGGTTCTTCATCCAGAGGGTGGTTGGGCACTGGAACAGGCTCCCCAGGGCAGTGGTCACAGCACCAAGCCTGGCAGAGCTGAAGAAGCATTTGGAAAACACTCTGGGGCACCTGGTGTGACTCTTGTGGCATCCTGTGCAGGGCTGGGAGTTGGACTTGCTGATCCTCGTGGGTCCCTTCCAATGGAGCATTTTCTGTTATTCTGTGGAACAGGCTGCCCACAGAGGCCATGGAGTGTTCCCCTCTGGAAGTATTCAAAATCCACCTGGACACGTTGGAGTGTAAATCTGCTCTAGGTGACTCTGCCTTGGCAGGGGGCTTGGATTAAATGATCTCCAGAGGTTCCTTTCAACCTTAACTATTCTGTGATAAAAAGACCACATAAGTCAGGCTTTGTTCTGTGTTCAAACTGGTAAAATTTGCAGAGCTAAATGCAAAGCCAACCTGCAGTAGCTCTAGATCTCTGGAAAAGAAGCTATTTTTAAACTGCAGTAGCAATGTGGACTGCATAAATTAGCATAATCTCAGCCTTCACAGATAGTTCTCAGCTGTTTTACATACTACAAATTAACACTCTGCAGATTCCTCACTTCTACTAACGTGGTCAATCATGCATTTCATGGGGCTTAATGTCTCCTTTTTCCATCCTGCGAAATCTCAACTGGCCCTTTTTTTACACTTCTCTTTCTCTTTTCAGAGCAGCACTATCACAGGCTCAGGCTCCATTACAAATCTCACAAGGTTTTGTGTGGAACTGGTGGTTCTGTGGCTGCCTAAGTGCAGGACATCCTCTTCTTTTCTCAGCTGATGATTTTCTCCTCGTGGGCAGATGGAATAGAAGTGGAGTGCAGATGGAAACCCACAGCCCTCAAACTCCTCATTATAATTTGAAATAGCGCTAGCAGCTCTTCGATTCTCATCCTCTCTTTAAATTATTTTCAGCAATAAAGGATAAACTGCTGTTTTCAGGAGGCAGAGCCAAAAGTAATGATACCTGTTTAAAGCTGAGAACCTTCTCCTAACAATGTGACTTCTATTTTTTCACAAGTTTTATTAAAATCCATAAATCATTACCGGAAAGGACTTTAAATGGAGTATCTCTTGCTTTGATTCAAGCATTACCTTAAGAAGACAGATCAATAAGAAAACAACAGCTCACACATTCATGAAGGTTTAGAAGTGCCACAGTTAGCTATTTAAGGTAATTCATGGCTCCAGGTATCACTTTACCTGAGCTGCTTGGAATTCTCATGGATTTATCTCTGCAGAACACCTGTGAGATAAGGGAGCTGCTGGTGATAAACTGCAGCAGGCAGCCAGGAGGTGACAATGCTGATGGCCCGTGGCCCTCAGACTCACCCTGCATCCTCCCTGCCCTTTAGGGCTCAAACCCCTCCTGGCACAAAGGCTCAAAATGAGGCTGCCATAAAAACTGGTCTGATCATTTCTTCAGGTTTTTTTTTCACAGCATGTCAGTCCAGTCTGCTGGAACTGGCTTTCCTACGTCCTAAAAACAGCAAAATAAAAATATCTGTGGTGGAAAATAGCAAGGAATGAAAAATAATAAGCATTAGAGGTCAAGCTTGGATCCCTGAAAAGTTTGTATTAACCAATGGAAAAGCATTAAAGTAAACAAACTTATCCCTTAGCTAGAAAAAGAAAACAAACAATACCTGAGACAGCCGAGTGACATGGCTGGGGAGGATTTACAAACCCACAGACAGCTCTCACACACAGCATAAATGAAAAGCTGGCTGATTTGCTCCTGTTCCAGAAGCCTGGAGTCAGACTTGATAAACACAAACAGCCTCATTTGTTCCAGGGTTTGACCTGGTGCCTGACAACCAATTACTGAACTGCCCTGCTCTACCCTCAGCTAGGAAGGAACCTTCGAAACGAAATGTTTGGATGGGTGTAAAGGATGGATACATGCTGCTTAACTGTATTTTCAGCCTGCAAGAGTAAAGGCTTTTTCTCAGATGGCCGAATTTATTTGCATATTACAGATCGAAAACATTCAGCCCAGTTGTGGCATACACACACTACAGCACAAATGATTTGCCTATATAATGCAGGGCTGTAATCTTCCTCAGCATGCAGGCATGCTAATGATCTTACACGGGGACAACAGAAGGTGAAAGAATGAAGTATTCCATCACCAAAGACAATTTCTCTTTCCTGCATTCGTGGAAGGAGATTATGGAAGGTCATCTTCTTAGAGGTTTCCCTTTCACAACAACAACAACAACAAAAAAGACAATAATCGGTTTTCACTGGGGAAGACTTGTCCTTTCTCCTGCACCACGTGCCTTTCCTGTGCCATCCACCAAACACAGCACTGATTTCAACCAAGTAACCACATGGTGTTGTCTACCACAAAGGTTTGTAAAGGGTAATAGAAACCCCAGATTTGGGGTGCAGCCCTTAAGGACTCACCCCTGTCAAAAGCACCTAACACATGTTTCATCTCCAGCTTAATGGCTTGGACTTGATCAAGGTCTTCAAAAGTGACCACTTGAAACTGTTGTTTCAAGAGAAAACTCAGCTCGAGCCTGGCAGAATAAATAATTCCCAGGGGAACAGAAGGCTCCATTGTGAGTGCCTTGAGGAAGGCCTGGCTCTGTAAAGTCCATCAATATCCCACAGCTCATCCAAAGGCACGTTCAGTCTCTGGCATGAGAGGCTGATCGCCCAGGGAAAGGCAAAGAGAATTTTGGCAGAGGATGAGACACTGTGCCAGCCTTTCTGCTGCAGTAAAAGTGACTCCACCACACATCTGTCCCTCTGGGAGAGGCTGGATCTGCCCGTGACAAGGTCAATTTTGAGAAAGGCTGGCATTAAAAGATTATGCTCCCTCCATCCTCTCACTGAGGTTATGCTGATTATTTCAGGGGAGCAGAGGAATTCTTTGATCCTCCGAGTCCTCCTTCCCTCCCAAGGTGACTCTGGCTGCCGGCACAGCACCGGGAGGAACGGCACGGCACATCCTAATTCCATCATTGTGGAATTAGCCGGTTTCAACCTTGAAATTCAACCCTAAGAAATTGACCATGCGGTAATCCACATAATCCAGGCCTCTACACCTGTCCCTCTTCCAACTAATCTCACCACCCTTCACCGTGACACATCTTAATTTAGAGTCCTGCCCGCTAAGGTCAGGGTGGAAGCGGGAGTTGCTCAGGAGTTGCAACAAGGATTTGTCACACGGTGGGACCAAGCTCTTTGTGAACTCTGTGAGGTACAGAAACACCAGCAGTGAGCAGAGCCCTCTGCAGAAATCATCTTTACAAAGGTTCTGGGAAGCAGGGAGGAGAAGGGACAGATAGACAAATAAATAAATAAACCCACGCAGCGTAGCCCTGGATAATGTGATCTGCTGGTATTAAGTTTTCTCCTGAAGGAGTTAAGCATACACCAGCTGCTCTACATTAAACCGAGCTGGCACTTTAAACCATGCAAATTAGCTGAGCTCCCATCCATTTCAGCCCCGTGTTTAGCAGAATTGCTGTAAATGATGCCAAGCACTGGCCAAACCAAGCCCTGCCATTTCAGCTGCTGCCAGGGAGGGAGGTGGCTCTGAGCGATGCTGCAGCTACCCACAAGATGGTTTGCAAGAGCCTCCTTCCACCACAGGTATTGTCTGCAGGACCAAAATGAGCCCATGCGTGTGGAAAGCCTGGGGCATTTCATTTGTTGAAAATCCATTTATGCACGCCACTAAGAACCGCCGAAAAATTATTTAAAAATTCAACTGCTTGCTAGTAGAACGCTGAAATTTCAAATCTTTCTTTGCTTAATGCTGAACATTAAACACTGAGTGGATCTGAGGGGTCACTGGCTTGGAAATGCTGACACAGCAGCCAAGGGTGGCATCAGTCCCCTCCATCACATCCAGCACCAGGGGACATTCTCAGACTGTGAAGGGAATAGATGAAAATTAGTGTTTATTCTACACAAACCCCTCTTCTGCTGAATCTGAGAGCACTCAGGAGGCAATAAAGAGGGCTAAATCTTCCTTAGGTCACACTGTTGTGGCCAAGAGATTAAGCTTCAGCACAAAGCTGAAACAGTGAGAGTGAAGGATCTGCTATTAAGAAGTCTAGGAGCTTCACAGACTTTTTCTAAATTATTATTTCAGGCTCACTGTTGACCTGCTCAACAAGGGGAAGGCAGGATTCATTCTTGTGTTAAAAAGAAGGTTAAACTGCCTTGCTGTCCAACCCATCAGTGGGGGTGACCACGGACAATACTGCATGTTGGTGGCTGCACCACCCATCACTCCACGTGGTCCAAACCCTACCAGGGGAAAGCCAAAAAGGCATCTTACAGGCAGGAAAGGAAGACCTACATTGCTGCAGTGTGGGAAGCTGGTATCTGACTCTGCCTGGAAACAGGATCCTAGGCAACCACTGCTCTTCCTCTTGAAAAGCAGAAAGAGGATTGATTCAGTGAAATAAGGCAAATTCATTGCAATTCCCCTGGAGAGGCTCTGTAGGGATGTTGCTGCCTCCCCTTTCTAGCTCCACCCTAGAGGACTTGGCACATTTTGGCAGCTTTCTTTGGCACATTACCATGGAGGAGCAGCCCCTGTGCGCTCCAGAGCCCATACTGGAGGAGTAAGAGGCAGCGACGCCAAAAATACTCCTTCCCAAAAATAATCCACCCCAGACAAGTCTGGAATACATGTGGCTGTCCTGAGAAGCAGACTGACCCCTGGTCACTGAGCAAGAAAAGCAAAACCCATTTCTACCTAAGCTGCTGCACCAAATGGTCAATATGGTCTTGACACAACATGTGATATTTTTCAATTAGTTCTGAAGACTGAAATATCCATAGGTCTCTGGCAAATGGAGAATAATTTAAAACAGAATCAAATCCGTCTTACCAGACTGATCCGTTTATTGTTGCCTCCACCAGCTGCAGCCAAAGTTGCACATTGATCTCTGTGGGTCAAAATGTCAGTGCTGAAATCACCCTGTGGTTTCCAACAGTGGACACGGCTCAAGAGGAGATGGCTAAAGAAAAAAGCAATCTTGCTTCTAAATATTTGTTTCAAGATACACAAAGTCTTAGCACCCATATTCACCACAGAATACCACACAAGCTAGATCAGCAACATGAAATTCCACCAGAGCATTCATTTTGTTCTATCAATAGGCAAGTATACGGGTGGCAGAAAAAGACAATATAATGATTTTTGGTCAGCATTTCCAGAATATCAGCCATCCTGTCTGGGAAGATTCCCCTCACTGTGTGAAACAAAAAGGTATTATTACAACAGCCTTCATGACTGAGAATGTCACTCCATAAATTAATTACATAAAATTAATTACAATTCCAGCCTGGCACACGACTCTCCCACTAGTCCCAAGAGCAAAGCACAGGTGTCCTCAGACAACTCTTCCAGAAAATGTTCTTCCTAAACAACTTTGGAAAATCTAAATTTTTGGGGGGTACAAGGCATTGTCAGCTCCTACAGTGTTATCTGGGAGATGAGGGAGAACAATCAGGGAAGTTGGGGCTGTCCTTTTATTTGGAGAAAGTGCAACCAAGCCAACACCACCCCAGCGCTGAGAAGAGCTATTGCTGCAGCCAGTTCCTATTTATTTATGGATTATTTATTTTTCATGAGAAAGCCCTGGACATCATAATGAGCTGGCTTTGCTCTGCAGGTGAAACAAACATCTTCAGGTTTCTCCAGGAAGGCTTCACCAGGCACTTTTGGTGGCTGTCATTACATAAAGGACAAGACAGAAGAAAGAAATGGACCAATATTAGTGACAGGACAGGTAAAATAAAGACATTTAATGAGACTCCTTCCAACTGTGAAGGAGAGGATGTGGCAACTTGTAGCCACAGCTGCAGAGACAAAAAAAAAACAAAAAAAACCAAATCAAACCAAACAAAAAAAAAAAAATCCACAGAAGGAAAAGGACTTAAGGAAACATCCAAGACAACACCAGCTAAAAAATGCAAGTAAACAAGACATTGTCAAAATGTGATGATACGACAGTCCAAAACTCAACACACAAAGGGGAAAAAGTCCTGGTAAAAGTGAATTTTCAAATACAGAAGTTGGACATTTTTTTTTTCCTTTCAGGCATTGTTTTCCCCCACGTTGCTTCCAATTCTAAAATAACCCAAAATTAAAATGAAAAATAATCCAAGGATAACACACCTAAAAATACTTTCAAGAGGCAAAAAAAGGTGAAATCAGAATAAAACCTCAGATCTCAGCCTGTTTTAAAATAAGAAGTGACCAGTTTTCTCATTTATTTTAATAGGTGGTTTATTTGTTTTAAGTTTTAGCAGTTATTTCCATGCCTATGCTATGCAAAACTGAAGAAACTGAGACTGTTTCCACAAACTATTTCAGAAAAAAAACAATTTACAGATAAAATTAGAGGCATACAACTAAGTGCCAAGTGTTTGACTGAATTCCAGTTCTTGGTGAATGGAAAACCAGCAGCTTCCTGTTACAAAATGTACCAACAGTTCATGTCTAATAATACACAAAGTATCTAACCATTTATATACTTCAAATATAGACATTTCTAAAAATAGTATTA
This sequence comes from Brachypodius melanocephalos, assembly GCA_013398615.1. Classification (NCBI taxonomy): domain Eukaryota; kingdom Metazoa; phylum Chordata; class Aves; order Passeriformes; family Pycnonotidae; genus Brachypodius; species Brachypodius melanocephalos. Next base: position 363,126 of record VZSR01000902.1, read on the forward strand.
AAGCAGGGTATTTTTAGCCCTGAAGGTGAATTTCTCAGGAGAATGAGATTCTACAGTGTGCTGCAAGGAAAAAAAAATAGAATAATGGGTTAAAAAAAAATTTTAAGGGCATCTCTTGATTTATACCGAAATAAAAAGCAGAAGATTTAGCTTCAAAGCTTCAAGAAGCAAAAAAAAAAAAAAAACCAAAAAAAAAAAACCCAAATGGGAAAAAGGTCAAGAGAAGAACACACCCTTTCATTAAAGGCTCAGCTATTGCTTAATTCACAAATGTATCTTCTAAAACAGCACTTAAAATATTTATCTTGTTGCACACTTGGAAAGTTCAAGCAAAATAATTAGTGATTTAAGCACCTCCTTCACTTCTTCCACTTTGGTAAGAACAGGGAACTTTTAGGCTAGAAGCATTAAAATACTCTACAAATTTTTCAGAGATTTAAACCTAGTGGTGAGACAATCTGAAAAGTGAAATTACAGACCAGACAATGTTTCTCAAAGGACTCTTAAAAGCAAATTAAAACCAGCCAATACCAACCCTCAATTTCCAAAACCCAGAACTTAATCCCCCACTATCTCAATAAATAAAGGCTTTCTTTTCTGATACCCTCTGCATAGGCAAAAATGAGCACAAGTGGTGGTGGTCTCTTTTTTTTTTGGTACTTCCTAGATACATGAAACTTGGGAAAAGTTCCTGATTTGTTTACCAGATCTCTTTATAATTAGATTTTTTTTTTCTTTTTTTTTCTTTTTTTTTTTTTGAGAACCAAAGCTCAGGTTGAGAGTCGGCAGATTTCAGAAACCTGTTGTTTCCTACCAGTATCCTCGTACCTCTTTCTGCTTGGGTGTCACCGCGCATCGCAGCAGAAGGTGACGACAATCACTGGCTTAAAGCAGGGACAAAAAAAAGTGAGAGGGTTCACTCAAGAAATTCAACTTCACGGCGTGAACTAACAGTTCCAAGGACAGAAGGAGAGCACATGGACACCATATGCACGAGCATTTTGAGCTGTTAACAAGCAGCAGCAAAGGAGGAAGATAATCTACTGTCAGGGGACTGGCTATAGAGCTGCAGGCTTTCTGACCTTGGCTGAATTTCTTTGTGCCTCAGCCATCCACTGAACAAATGTTCTCCAAAAACAAAAAATAAGAACAATATCCCTGCCTCTAAGGTTAAGCACATTCGAATTTTCAAGCCGGATAGATTGACAGATAGACTGTCACAAGTAAGAAGGGGAAAAAACACATTTTCCAACGTGATAAAAAACCAAATGGAACTTTGAACAAAGTCACTTTATGCAGAGTAATCCTTTGCATAGTCTAAATGAAAATCCAATGATTAAAGAGCCTCCTGAATTTACAGTGCAGTGTTACACCTCTTGTTCAAATGCAGGGCTTTAGAAAAGGTAGCTCTTAATATGAAAAGACAAATCACTGAAAAATCCATGTTAATAATCACAATAAAACAACTTTGGAATTGTTTTCTTGTTTTCTATCTGGAACATTTCATCTGGAGCAACCTGCCCAACAACTGAATATTTTCCAGTATGTCTCTATAAATGTATCAACTGGAATCATATACCCACTGTAATCATAAAGAAAAGAAGAAGAATTTGTCTATTTAGTAGCCTCAAATTGCTTACTGTGTGTAAAAACAGAAACCCATCATAAAGATACAGCACACCCTTTCTTTTGTAAGAACCTACTTAAGTACATAACTATAATCATATGAACAAACTCATTAGTACCAATTTCCAAATTACTTTGTGCTTCTGGATTTGCATAGCCTGAATCTCCAGTTTTTCTTAGCTTCTCCCAAATTCAGTAAAATCTACATCCTAAACACAACCCCATCTGGTTTCTTCCAACTGCAAAAAGCAATCTTTTATGTTAAAGTTATCAGTATGACTGACCACATTTCTCGTAATTTCGTTTATAATCAGCTCAGCAGTCATAGCAAGACCAAATTTCACACCACCGAGGCAGCTCATGCAATGGCACTGAAATCAATCCATGCTCATCTGACTTCAGATTGGGTCCAGATAAAGATTTGCTTGATCCCTCTCCCTCCTGCAGCTGTGAAACCCAGTACCACACACAAAAATGGCTGATGCACTTGAGAAAGGAGAGCATAGCTTCTCTGCAACATGCCCCATTAATTTTTTTTTTTTCTCTCTGTGAAGCTTCGCGCCAGCAAGACAAGCGATACGGAGGCTTAAACGGCTCCTGGTAAAGTTAATTAAAACGTAGAAAAATAATGGAAATATAGAAAAAAATGTAGAAAAATAATGACTGATATCTGAACTGCGTGCCTTCATTTGGATTGCTAACGGCATGGGCACAAGGGGAGTGGGGCAGAGAAGGGAAACCGATGGCCCACAGGTCACCTGTGCCTCATCAAACACCTGATGGGAGCCTAAACTTGAAGTGTGGAAAAATACTGGAGGAACCTACTAAGTTATATCAGTTTGAGAGCAGCCCACAGCTGACTGAAAAACTCCCTGGAACGTGCCAGCAGCGTGCCACCAACCTGGGAATGGCTTTATAGCATCGATTTTTATCAGGGATTGTAATGGAACTTCCACACTGTTGTCATCGCTTAGCCTACAGAATGGGCAATGAGGGAAAAAAAACAGAGATGCTTTTAACCTCAGCAGGTGTGGGAAATGCACACCTCAGATGTAGATGATGGATTAGGAAAGAATCACTAGTGTAGGACTAGAAAATAGAGACATCCAGAACAGCCCAGATCCAGGCTGCACAACTCAACCAGATCTTCACAAACTGGGAAAGCAATATAAAGAAAAATGTAGCTGAGCAAGGCAGCTTGATTTCAGACAATGGTATCTATCTATTCAGTTTTAAACTGAATTTTTTTTTTTAAAAAAGGGGGGTATAGCGAAACTGAAAAGAGTTCTGTAGATAGCACAGGGAGTTGCAAGAGTTCTAGAAGTCCTAGGGTTTGCCTAAGTGCAGGGAAAGAGGAAAGTGAGGGAAAACATCACACCCGGGGAGCACCTGCTTGCCATGTCCACCAGGAGAGGGCAACTCGTCTGGTTTGCAGCAAATGAATACTGCAAAGAAGTTTGCCAAGAAATACCAATTCCTACCCCCTCCCGAACTAAGCACAAGCACAGGTAATTGCTGAACAAACATACTTTAAACCCAGGTTTAAACAGATGTCTCTTAACTTGAAGTGTTTTGGCGCAAGGGTTGGGCCAACCATTTAGCCAGGTCCTGGTGCCTTTAGTGCTGCTCCACTCACTGAAGGTACAAACAGTGATTGTTTTTTTAGGTTCTCTGGAGACAGGAAATCAAGAAGTTGGAGAGCACAACACAGCAGCAGTAAACACAGCAATTAAATCCGTGCTCTCCTTCAGTGACATTCACAATGACAGGGCAGCAAACTGTGTGCCTGCAGTGGCATCTCCCTTCTTGCATCTGCAGGAACAATTACACCACCACCACAGACTCCTAACTGGCAATGACTCCTTTCTTAAATAACTAAATAACTTAAATAAAGCAAATTTAGTGGCCAAATGCATCTGACTTTTCCAGAATCACCATTTTGTAGATGGGAGATCACAATCTCGCTATCTACCCCACGGAAGTCTCTCTGGTAACAAAGTTAAATATTTCCAAAACAATCCTCTCTAAACACGGGTAGTACAATTTATTGGCGGTGTTTTCAAATTAAGACAAAATAAGCACCAGTGCAACAGTGGGATACTGTTGTGCACAACACAGGGGGTTTAATATGGAAAAACAGAGTGTGTATATCAGTAACAGTAAAACAGGAATGATACTGCTGTGATTCATCAACCTAACATTTCTGACCAGCATTTACAATGGGCTTGATGCTAAAACCCTCAGACCTTTCTTTGGAAAGTGCCTCTGAAATAGTCTGAAGTATGCTTTTTATAAATTGCACGGCGTTTTAAAAAAAACACGCTGCCCTTATAAGGACTTAAGGCACAAAACTTCCAGTTGCTATAAAATCCACCTTACACGTGTAAAACCGTACCAAGAGGGAACAAAATCAGCAAAACATTTGGAAGTTTTCACTGATACCACATTTGTGAGTGGGACATCTTGATTTGCAGCAGGTTTTTTTCAAAAACTGGTACTTTAATGAAAACCACCTGCAGTGCTCGTGTTCTCTGAAGAATCAGGTTCTAGAAAGGCACCACCTGGCACCAAAAAAAGCTCCTGAAGCTTTGCATTGGTGTGTAAGTGGCTTGAAACATGCTAACCCCAGCAGGAGAACATGGTCTGGTGTCCTCACATGGTGGCTTCTGGACTGTGCTCCCGACACAGCCTCTTCTCCAGAATAGTCAGTCAAATAAGCCACTAAATTTTGTATCATGTAGGGCAAAAAGGACCCACTTCAATGGGATTAAGAACAACTCCCTGAAATACTCCCAGAACCAAGAGAATTGGTCCAAGTGACACAATCTCTCTCTCTTGTTCTCCCTCCACCCACACAGGAGGACGTCCTTCCTTGTGGGCTGAAAATTCTGCCCAGGGACCGAGATCTACGGAAGAGAGGAGCCAAAACACTTGGCATCGGTCCAGCCTGTGGATCTAAACTCTAAATTCTACAGGGAGAATATAACTTCCCTCCCCCACAGGTGCCTGCCCAGTAAAATGGTGAGGGTTACATTGCTACTTCAGATAAAGCACCCAGAGAAGCAGCCTGATCACCCTCAGATTCTCCAGATACTCAGACCTGGTGCAGTGCTCAAGACTAAACCTTAGCAGGGTCATTATCAGCAGAAAACCCTTTTATACCTGAAGGTCTTCCAAGATAAAAGTGCTTCAGCTGCTGACATATCACCTGGCAGCTGTCCATCCATCCTGTTCCTCCTCCCTTGGCAGGGAGGAACAGTGGGAAAAGGAACGAACAGTGCCCTTGACACAACACATCTGGAAAAATCTCCCTCTAGACACAGACTGCCATTCCAAATGACCACCCTGAATGGCAAAACCCTGCATGCTTCTGTGGGCAGAAGGATCAAAGCTGGGTCTATAGGAACAACAAAAAGATTACTGTGTTTATCCAAGATAACAGATAGTGAAAAAAGCCTCACTGGTTCACATCTTAAAAGGTGCTGGTCATCTGCTCAGACTGCCAGCCAGAGGAGGTCACTGACAACGCAAATCTTAAGATTTCTCCTGCTAAATGTAAAATTATCTGACATTCCCTCAGCCAAAATCACTCCCTGTTCAAATACAACCAGCTAGCATCAAGACCCTTTTGTCTTCAGGCTACAGCACAAGGGGTTTGTTGCACATCCTCGTGAGGGTTAAAACCACCACAGTGTTGCCCTTACTGCTGCAAACAGCTCCCACTGGCAGATCTCTGTGAGCACAATCTGCTACAAGATGAGAAAGTGTTCCTGAATAACAACCACTTTTTCAGCAGTGCAGATTTCCATGCAGAAACCACAGCATGTGAGAGAGAGAGAGGGCAGCAGATAATGTGATTTTGTTTCACGACCACAAGGACAGACTTGGGCACAAGTGAGAGACAGCACTCTCTTGTAAGGGCAAGATGTGATGCACAGGTCGGTCTGCCTGCTGCCACCACCCTGGCATGGATGCTTGGCTGTCTCCTTTCCCTGCTCCCAGTCCCTCAGGATCTGCTCCAGTCAGATCTGTCTGGTCTGAGCAGCCCAGTACGTCACCCTGTCCACCAGCAAGGAGAGTGCAGCACTCTCTGCAATCAGGGCACGCGGTCAAACGTGCCCAATCAGCAGGCACGCTTGTCTGAAGGGAACAGGGTTACCAGGCCACAGATTTCAGAATCTAGGTGGTAGGGATGATCCATTATTCCTCGAAGAAGGGAAAAGAAAAAAACCCAGGTGAGTCTCTGCCACCGTTTCCCTCTCTCAGCATAATGGTATCACCGTGCACCGGGCTCAGATATTGGCAGAAGCGGCGTGTCACGTACATGGCTTGTGCCAAAATACATCAGAGGGCTGTACAGCCATCCCAGCAGCAGCACAGCAATCAATTGTGCCTGCTGCAGCAGCCCAGCTGCCCTGCTCACTCTGTAGCACAGCAACATTCATGCTGTGCCCACGCCGCAGCAAGCTCACCGGGGAACAGGAGCGCAGGGCAGCCCCAGCCACGCTGACAGCCTCACCCTGCTCACAGGAATCAAACCAGCCGAGGAATGGGCATCTCTCCTCCCTCTGCAGCAAGCAGCATATATAAAAATACACTAGAAGACTGGCACAAGTTAAAGGGAAGCCTAAAATATGTGTGTGGATGATGTGCTGCATCTGTGATGTCGTGCACGTACGGTGTTATACAGGCAATTCCACTGAAGTGCTCATTTCCTACATGATCTGTTTAATTTAGCTGCACCGAATGACACGCACATTGTCATCCAGCATCAGGCACTGCCTCCCATTCACTCTCCACACAGCTACAAGCACAGAACGTTCACACAGCCAGTGCTCTGGTACAGTGCATGACCAAACACAAAACGCATTCACGACAGGCAGCAATCCTCCCCCAGCCCAGGCACACCAGCCAGCCCTTACACTGAGCACCTACGGAGAGCACACAAAGAACACACCCCACAAACAACATCCCCACCGTCTCCCTCCTGTAAATCCCCCCCAAGTTCAAGCAGAGGCAGCGGGGAAGGCAGCCCAGGCAAGCAGCACACGCAGCCCCATCCCTCAGCACCCCAGCATCATCTCCATCGCGCTGACAGAATTACACATGCCACTGTGTGGAATATGAAACAGCTGCAGACAGATGTTGGCACACACACACACATACACTCTGCTATTTACCCCAGAAAAGCTGCTGCACACTCCCAACACAGAAAGAAATTCCCACGTACACCTCCCCGGCATTCGGTGCCCGCTAACCTGTGTGTCAAATCCATTTTCTACCGAGCTGCTCTTCCTCGCTGGGAGGCCATCTCCTGCGCTTTCCTGTCCATTGGAAGATTTGAGAGGAATCTGGCTGGAATACAATGGCTTCGTCACCTCCACCTTGTTCCCAAACTTCAGGTAGCAGGGCTGTGGGATGGTCCTGGCCGTCGGGACGTGCAGGATTGGAGCAGCGCTGTGTACGGGTTTAGGTAGTCCCGATTTCATTTTGGAGGCTACCAGGATGGCTGGCATTTTCTCTTTCTGCTTTCCTAACACGTTTCTGTCAGCAGCAGCAACAGCAGAGACAGCAGGCAGGGAGAGAGAAAATGACACGTTGGGGAAGCTGTTCTACTCCAAGGCAGCCTGGTTACTGCAGAGAGCTCCAAAATCAGCTTAGAATTTAAAATCAACAATAAAGCCAATTAAGAAAAAAAAAAAAAAAACTTAAAAAAAAGGGAAAGGAAAAAAGGGGGGGAAAAAAAGAAACCACAGCACTTTCAGTCTAAAATATTTCCCAGCTTTATGCCAGCCTTCCACCTGTTTCCTCTAATTTTATTTTCAGTTTTTTACTGTCCTCTTTCCTATATCTGCTGTGTAACTTGCTTCTTCCTTTCTCTCTCTGACTCCTGCAGTTTTCTTGCCGGGAAATGAGAGACTTTCACTCCATTATCTTGTCACCGCATCTCCAAAGTGAGGCAGCCTTTGGAGAGAGTGGGAAAAAAAAAAAAAAAAAAAAAAAAAAGGAACCTGCTGCTGCATATGCTTCCCCTTCCGTACGCACTAGAGAGTGAGCGAGCAGGATTTCCAGCTTAAGATGTCTTTCTTCAGTCTTAGCCAAGAAGCAGATGTAGCTCAGTGTGTTAATGACTGATGCCCTTGGATACAAGCCTTAGAGAATCAAGCTTCTTAAGCCTAAATAGCTGTGAACAGGACAACGATGCCGGAGCAGAAGGAGAAACGTCCGTCCACCGACTGCGATTTTTTTAAATCAAAACACGCCAGTGGCCACAAGATTTCCCGGCTCCCCCAGTGCTGAGCATAAAAACCAGGAGGTGGGTGGGGAAAAAAAAAAAACGAAAAAAAAAAAAAGGAAAGAAAAAACAACCACTAGAGATTTGAAAATAAAAGCGATTCGGCTGCGAGAGGGAAGGGAAAGCAGCCGCTCGTGTTCCCTCCCGCAGTGGAGCGGCTCCGTCCCGGGGGGGCTGCCCGGCAC
>VZSR01000902.1:371331-395380 GCA_013398615.1 Brachypodius melanocephalos
GGAAAAACTCCCGCTGCCAGCATCAACAGGAATTTGAATAAGCGCAGTGAGTAATCCGGCCCTATTATAGCAACACTTGGCTTGGGGGAGGCTTTCAGTGTCGCGGGTCGCTCCTGACGCTGCTCGGTGGATGCCAGGATCCGCTACAAGCCCGGAGCCGCATTCCTGTCCATGCTGACACATTCCAGAGCTGCACGTGTTCCTGATCCTGCACGCACCTGCAGCATCCTGGACAGTGGGAGATGATCAGGGTGCGGATCAGGGCACCCAGGGATGCCTTCAGCCTGCATGGGGGGCTCAGCACCAGCACAGACAGTGCCACAGCGCCCGGTTTTGGATAGTCTGTAAAGGCAGGCAAAGGCTTTCATTTGCCCCTCACTACAAGAAAGACATTGAGGGGCTGGAGTGAGCCCAGAGAAGGGAGTGAAGCTGGGAATGGAGCACAAGTCTGATGAGGAGAGGCTGAGGGAGCTGGGAAAGGGGCTCAGCCTGGAGAAAAGGATGCTCGGGGGCGACCCTCAGGCTGTGCACAACTCCCTGACAGGAGCAGACCGGAGCCAGGTGAGAGCTGGGCTCTGCTCCCAAGCCAGAAGTGACAGGAGGAGAGGAAATGGCCTCAAAGTTGTGCCAGATCAGATATCAGAAAAAAAAAAATCTCTTCACTGAAAGGATTGTCAGGCATTGGAACAGGCTGCTCAGGGAAGAGCTCACAAAACACGTGCATGTGGCACTTGGGGACATGGTTTAGTGGTAATATGGCAGTGCTGGGTTAACAGATGGATTTGATGATCTTTGAGGCCTTTTCCAACCTCAACAATTTATGATCATAGCAGGGTGCCTCAGAATAATATTCACAAAACCAACATGCGACATGGAAGCAAAAGGTGCATTTAAATCAAATCTTCATCACAGTTCCAGTTATTTCCCTACTAGGGCTGTTTCCTTCAGCTCATTCCCACCTCATCCATTCAATTTTTGAACCCCATAAGCACCACCTGGGTGGCAAGGACAAGAGTGATCCCAGCAAGGAGACAGGGGTTTGAGCTGGAAGGGATCCTAAAGATTAAAAGTTCCAAAAGGGACACCTTCCACTAGTCCAGGTTGCTCAAAGCCCCATCCAATCCAGCCTTGAACATTTCCAGGGATGGGGCATCCAGAGAAGCAATGAGCCTACACTTCAAATATTTTAAATGCACACTGGGTGAAGCAACTCAGCAGGACAGAGGAAGCCCAGCCCCAGTGCCCCTGCCCTATCCAGGCTGTGAGCAGTGCTTGGGCAAGGAAGGCTCAATCCTGCTCAGTCACTCATGGCAGGGGGAGCTGGGACCTGCCTATTTAACACCCAGTCTTTTGAGGGAGTTTTAAAGGTGCAAACCTCAGGTTTTTAGACTGAGATTCTTTCAGACAGAAAAATGAGGCATTTCTTAGATTGTATTGTGTCTCCAGGGTGAATTGCCGAATTCTTCTACAGAGGTCACCTTCAATGACTTGCCCAAGGTTACACAGTGTCTAAGTGGCAGAACTAAAAACTAAAGTCAGAAATTGCACTCTACTCATCAAGTCCTGCTCTTCCTCAGCGTTGCAATGTAAAATGTGATTCAAGTTCCCGCAGTACGCGTAAAGCTCACGTGTTGAGTTTTGGCTGCTGCTGGGATTTTTCGACACGTCTGCTTTCACATGTACCAGTTGTGCAGGCTGTTTTGTGGTAACTACAGAAGGGTAAATTTTATGGCAGTTTAAGTAACTGCTTCCACCTCGTTCTCTTTATCCACCAGTTTCAGATGGGAAAGCACACATCCCTCTTCATCCATCTCACCGAGGTCCCACCAAGACAAATCTTCTAATGTTTTCTCATAACCTTGCACAATGTCAACCTAAACACAGCTATATAGAACATTCCAAAACCCCACAACTCGATCAAGAATGTGAATTTACCATCTGAGAGGACCGGTAGTCCTCAGAGCAGGAACGTGCCAAAAGCTCCAACACCATTTCCGTCATTCCGTGCTTAGAACTCAGCCCTGCTGGCTAAGAGAAGGTTGGGCTCCAGTATGAACATCTTGAAAAAGATCCAGATCTGAAAACCAGGCTAATTTTAGGTCTGTAATAAAATATAGTAAGGTTTAAAAGCTATTAGAAGATCTAACTGACAGCTTTATGTTCTGTTCTTCACTTACATGTTTTATGAGGTTCAGGCCACCAATCCCTGCTGCACCCAGCTTTTCCCAGTTTTTTGTTGTTCTGTTTTCATCTTGGAAAACTGGCTAGGGTACAGGATACCAAACCAGCCACAAAGTTAATTTGACCAAAAGAAAATAATTCCTTTCGCTGCTCCCTTAGGAATTATGGAATCTGATCCTTTGATGATGGTGGATTGAATAGTCCACAGTTTCTCTGGACACTTACGGGAATCTTACTGATTTCTCTAAAGAATCTTAATGATTTCTTCTGAATATACTCAAGTCTATGATCCTGACAGTTATTTTGCTAAATTGCTGAAATGGACACATTCTTCCTCAAAGCTTAATGTGAATTCCTGACAACACATTTGAAGAGTGACCTAGAATTACTGCTTCTCTCATGGATTCACTCTGCACCTAAGAGTTCTTTGTCCTCTAAAACCTGGGGGAGTTTTGATGTTTCACATCTTTTGCTTCATGTATCTAAACAGCACAGCATCATGGCACTGAAATGCAAGCTGCTGTATCCAGTGGCAGTGCAGTCACACCATGAGATCACAAATTACATCACACTACAGGCTTTATCTGCAAAGACTGGCAGCATCAATTCTGGTCTGCCTTTGGAAGTGACTCGTTTTTGGGTTGTCTGGATGTTTGGGTTGTTTTTGTTGTTGTTATTCTTTAATAAATTATTTTTTATCTGTTTTTGAGGCTGGGATTTTTAAAAGAAACTGCTTCTCTTGGATAGTCAAAGGGATCTGGGAACCTGTCCCTTTATCTTCCTTGAACACTGTTTGTCCCTTCCCTGTTTTGAATCACCCAAATTTCTGTGTCTTAAGCTAGGAGTAAGTAACTTTAAAAAGAAGGCAAATTATCTAAACAAAAAAGCAAGAGCTTCATTCCTTCCCAGAAATGTTGGGTAAGCCTCTGACTAGGTGCAATTCCCTTGCAGCCTTAAGTCTGATGAGTATCTTTGCCTGAAAAACCACAACATCCCCTCCTTATCTGCCTGTCATCCAGGGAGCATCCACCCACTCCCCGGATGGGGGAATGCAGAAGGAAAAATGCTATAAACAAGCACTTTACTTTCCTGTTAGGGAAAAAAAAAAACCAAACCCACAATGAAACCACAATAAATCCTACTGGTTTGGCTTCCACAGCTGACTTTTGAAGCTCAGAGAGTATCACTGCTTTGGACTCAAGCTGTGGCTGCTCAGCACCAGGGAGCGTCAAGTCGAGTGCCAAGACTCTGGTGTTGAGAACTGGCTTAATACTCTCAAAATTTGAGTGAGCAGACTCATGTGAACTCGAGAACTTAGCACATCCGAGGAAACTATTTGAATGCCCCGTGGTTCAAGAGCTTGTAGGCAAGTCAGCACATTGCCCAAAACAAAGCCAGCAAAGCAGAACAAAAGCCCAGGGTTGACTGCTCTTGAACAGATGATCCTTTATGAGTGAGATGAACGTTTCTGGAACAGTGAAACCACTGAAGCTGCCTCCACAGCTCACACATTATCAATTAACAACAAAACAGGGTCCATGTACCCAAGCAGAAAGAAAATGCCTGCGTGGATTGCGTGTGGGTATTGCAAGTAAAATTAAAAGCCTGATGAAATGCAGCAAAAGATCAGAGAATCAGACCTTCCTTTCAACTTGTGGTTAATTTTCGCCCTCAACGAAGCCAAATGTTACATTAGCCCAAATGGAAAAACCATGTAGAATTATGCTATCAATTAGAACACCTCATTAGCTGGCCTGGTGATTCAGAACTGCTGATGGAGCTGAACTCAAGGCTTGAAAATACCTTCATCAATGCTATCTTGGCTTTTAGGCATTAAGGATGTACCTGCAATCCCCCAGAAAAATCATTTCGAGGTGAATTCAGACTCATTCGAGGTGAATATCCCCAAAATGTCACCAGACAGTGTCAGAATCAGAGGGCTGAGCTGTTCTCTCCAACCCATTCTCACCAGGCTTTCCTGCTGCCAGCCAGCTGTCCTATAGACTGTGGGGCATGTTCAGCCTTGGCACGGCTCCATCAACTTAAGTGAAGTTATGACAGGAATAAATAAGGGTCTATTTTTGGTACTGCGGGCATTTTGCACGTTCACATCCATCTTTTTGTCCCTGATCGGTATCAAATGTGGAAAAGCCTGCAAATCCCACCTGCACATCCACGTTACCATTCTATGAAGGAACCCATCCAGGTGTAGAGGAGTAAAGGTGTAAACCTCATGATTTTTTTGATGTGTTCCCCCAAGGGGAACAGTAGAGATTAGAAAGAGGAATGTGGATAGAAGCATTTTATAATTTGGCATCCTCTCACCACAGCAAGTATAATCTGTACATGTGAGTTCTTTATATAGAGCAGTGAGAGAGGAGGAAACCTTGGTTCTGTTCCCAGTTCTTTTGACAGAAATCTTGTCTGCATTACACTAATTCTGATCTAAAATTCCGTTTGTAATCCCCTGACATGCTTCTAATTCACACTGGGTTTAATTCCACTTCATTTTATAATGGTGTAAAGTTTTTTTAAAAATACACAAGCCAAGTTCCACCTGCACGAGAACATCTGTTCCACCCATTTTCATTAAAAATACACAGGGAATTTCACTGGCCACACTAGTGAGACAAGCAGGTGCTCTTGCATGGTGACAGAAAATGGCACCATTTAAAATCAGCATCTTCTGAACAACGCTCACATTTAATCCCATTTCTGTACCAGAGCACTTCATGGGTTTGTAATCTAAGCCTGTAGCAGTGCTTCACTCAACAGCTTCTGAAGTTTCTATTGTCACAGCAAATGCACACTCACAGCTTTGAATTCATTATGCTCCCATTGCTTTTGGATTTGTAGCCACATCAGTTCCTCGCCATCTAATAAAAACTGGACTCAGCTGTCTTGAGACACACACTGAGAGGGGTTCTGTGGTGGGCTTGGGAAAGGTTCATCCCTCTGACTCTGCATGTAAAGTTCATTCCTGAGACTTAAACTCATCAGGAACAGGACTGAGAGGGATGAGGAATGCAAGAGCTTATTTGAATTAATGCTTTCTGTGGTGGTGTAGGACTTAGCTGCTTACTGTTTGTCCCTGCTGTGGTCCCAGCAGTGACCACTGTGTAAAGCATATACACATGAATAATCTTTATGATCCTAACAGAGGGGGTCTGTCAGGCCAGCCTACAGCTCACCTCGACCTTCACATCTCTGTGTGACTGTAACGATGCACATCATCTCTCCATGCCACTAACAGCACCTGGAATAAATACTGCAATAGCATTTGGGAAAGAGACTTGCAGATCACGTCCTCCTGACAGAGATGTGCATCTGGGTGTTCTTAATCTATTCATGTGTCCTCTCTTTCCACAAGGTTAATGGTACTAGCTCCTATATTATTTTATGCCTGACTTGACACTGCTTATGGCTTTGTGTGTTTGGAAAAGCAAAGGAAACACCTGTGAAACTAATGAGCATATCACAGAAGAAAGGTGATGATGGTGATGACGACATAAATACCACAAACTACTCTTGACTTTAAGAACCATCGAGTTAGGATGAAGGATGAAATACGAAGGAGAGGACCTTAAAAAAAAAGTGCTCTCTTGCCTTTGCTGCTATTCTCTCTACCTTCTGGAGAAGTGGCATGTTAAAAATAGCCACCACTTACGAGGTAACAACCTCACATCATCAGGTAGCCACCTTCTGTAACCTTGCTGGCACGTTTCAAATGCACCTGCTCCATCAGCTGGAAGAGTTGTCAAGAGCCTAGAGGTAGAAACCATCTGAGAGGAGGATGGGAAGAAAAAGCTGCATTTCAAAGCCTTTTTACAACTGGATCTGCTTAAGCATTCCAACCCAGGCTCAGCTGCCATCAGTCTCTCCCACATCAGCAGTTCCGAACAAACGCAAATTGGCCAGATTATCATTAAGCAACTTCAGCTATTTTGCAAAGAGCAAAGTATCACTACTCAAACTAAGTGGCAAGGACCAGATTTTTACTTGTCCTCAATCAATGTAGTTTCTCTACAGCCAACATCAGAAATTGCCTTCCAAATTCGGAGTATTTATCAAAATCTTCTTTACAGAACGATCCAATCCTATCATACACTCACATTATCTCCCTTCCCCTGAGTATGTGTTTCCTATCAATTTGTATTAAAAAAAAAATCTTCTTGCCTACTGAGCCCAAGCATCCAGTTCAGTTGGAGCCATGGAATAAGTGCTGGTGGTGCTCAGCAGCTGCCAGCTGATAGCAGGGAATGATGAATATCATCCTACACTCACAGTTTTTGCCAAGTACACTTCACAACCCAAGCCTGCAGGCAGCCACTCTTCCCTAGAATCCAGAAAAATAAAAGGGAGCATTTCCACAGGGCAACAGTTCAGGAGCAGTTTTCTGCTGGAATTCACCTGCAGTGCACCATGTAATGGCACTAATTGCAATATTACTAACACCAGCTATTTCTGAACCTGTTACCAGAAAAAAAAATAACATACAAACCTAGATTGTTCACAGTGGTATCAAAGGAAACACAGAAAGCGCTTAACATAATGCCCTGAAATGAACATTGCCAACCTCCACAGCTCCTTTAAAGAAAGATTTGTCCTGAGTTGATGTTTATGGAAAATTAAAGCAGTCAGCTAAATTTTGGGATAATGGTTCTACTGAAATTCTTAAATCAAAAAGTTCAGTGAAATGTCTTCAGATTTACACAGACACAAGTCAACCATCAACCCAACAGCCATGACCATTCTTGAGAGCCAAAATCCCCAAAACCAACCTCCACCCCCACTGTGATGACCTAGCAAGGGGATTTGTTGAGGATTACCTAACCCATAAACTGTGAGGGGGGAAAAAACCCAGCAAAAAGTAATAATTGATTTTATTTTTAAAAACCACATGTCCATTTGAGGGAGAGGTTTACTTGCACCTGCCAAACATCACACTCAGTTTTAAACCAGAAAGCTTAAATGGAAATGTACAGAGACAGTTATTCTTTAATCTCTCTATTAACCTAGCACAGAATAATTGAATTTAAAGTGCTGTAGAGCCACTGCAGCAGCAGCCTCATGCATGGCAGGATCAAGCTCCCCTTCTCAAATTTCCTTGTATTTCTTTTGTTCTCCCATTCTCCCATCAACAAACTGATAACTAACCCTCCTATGCTGTTCTAACACTGATTTTTTTCCAAGCATTTTTAATATCATCCACTCAAAACTGACACAAAAACCCACTCAAGAATGCTGTCCTACCAATTTTGTTTCCTACCAAATCAAAGGAGGTTCCCACTGTAGCGATTAATGACACGTTTGCTGCCTTAAACAGCTTTGATATTTCAACATTTAATCAATTTTTTTTTTTAAGGCGACAGGTTTCCTGCCACCCAGAGTTTTACCCATGATGCTGTACTGAACTCAGGACAGTTTACAGTTATTTGACACACCCCGTCATATGATATTTTAATAACACTGCTTTCACTGCCTGGAACATTTTGGGAAGGTATCAGTGTCAAAACACCCCATGGCCATATCAAAGATCTGGCTGATGCTTATCACACACTGAAGACATAGCACCGAGGGAGAAATTCTCTGAATTTCCTATTTCCTCTTGAAATTTCAGCAGCAAGGATGCTGTAACACACAACCTTTTTTTTCCTAAATAAATGGCACAGAGATGATGGAACGATTTTCTGTTTTGAGTCACAATCACCTCCCGTACCAGAATTAACACGAGCTTTGTTTATTCCAGCGGTAAAACAACCTGTATTCAAGCTTGCCCAGATTCCACTGTAAAAGCAGGTGCAGTCAGTCACTGCTGTCACAACATTGGTACAAGGCTGGCTGTTGGCAAGTGGGTCAGCTCCTCACAGGCTGAGCACTTCTCAGCTGCTCTGCTCCCTTCCATCCCGGCTGGCACACGCAGCCACGCCGCCACAGCTGCTGGATTTCAAAAGGCATCCATCTGTTCCACTTCCTAAAACGACCTTAAAGGGTGGGATACGACAAACACATCTGCTACCCTCGGCACGTTAAGAAAGATCATCTGGAAATTAACTGGGAAATTGTAAATCTCTTCAGATGGGGATCCACAGTGAAGTTCCAATACATGTGGAACATCTGTTCCACCTTCAGTTATAGCTCAAAGCTTGGCACCTCTGGCTTTCTGAAGAATCAAGGCAAACTTTAGTTGTAACCAGCTCTCTATCTCTTTACTGCTAGAGTTTGTTCAGGATCACATCACTGGGCATCCATCTATTCAATTTTGAAAGGTCCACCTGGATAAAGCCTTGAGCACTGTGGTCTGATCTCATAGCTGACCCTGCTCTGATTAGGTCAGACTGAAGACCTCCTCAAGACCCTTTCAATCTGAATTAGCCCAACTATTCCCAAAGAGAAGAGAAAAAAAAATTTAAAATTCCATTAGTACCTCCTGGAAGAACTCAAAGTGGAAGCCAGCTATGAACAATAACCTGCTCCATCACAAGAAAATGCCTGGGCAGGAGGGCCAGCAGGAGATACCAGCAGGTCAGATTTTAGGAGGAAAACGCTAGCACACGTTTAAGTGTGCGCTTCCTTTCAGTTCTTCTCTCACATCTCTCACAAACACAAACGTGTTATCACTTTGAATCATGTGAACAGATGCTTACATCCAGGATTTGCAATTTACATTAACCTGGCCTGCAGCAACAGCGATTTCGACACCGAATGCAAACCACAGTGCGTGTTCCCACCCTGAGGTACAACACACGTGTAACCTGCAGCACCAGGACATCTCAGCAAGCTCCTTGGCTACCTGCTGCATTCTCCAGGCATCCCAATCCCACCTGCAGAGTGCGGGCAGAGCTGGGGTGACACAACCCAGGAGAGACGTGCATCTTCCACGGGTCTGTGGGCACCAGCAAGGCTGGCAGGAAGGCAGGGAGCCAGGAGAGATCCCACACAAGGAGCTGCCATATCCACTGGGGAGGTGAGAGGAGTTTACAGGACACAGGAGAAAAGCAGCCCTGGGGAATATGTTAACACCAAGCTGGGAAGCAGGTGAGGTGTGCTGGCTAAGGGCTGGTGAACTACAAGGCAGACCTTCAGTAACAGGAATTAGTATTTGATACTCAGTATTAGAGAAAAACCTCTCAAGTGCAGCACTGTTCTGCATGTGTACAAATGAGAAACCAATTTTTCTGTGCTGTAAATAGCTTGTGCAATTAATAGCAGTTAGCTGTTCCTGTCTTTTTCCAATTACAGACTCAGGGAAAAAAGGGCATATTAAGTTACCTCATGCAATTCTGGACCACCTGCTGTTAGAAGTGGAATTTGAGGATGAGCTGCTACTGCTAGTTATCAAAATTGAAACCTGAAATAGCAATGTTCACTTTTAAAACTGAGATGATTTCCTATTGCAGGCATAACTTTCCGCTGCTCTCCCCTGCCAACGGTTATCACTTTTGTCTGAGATTTCTGGACTGAAACTTTGAACACAGAAATGCCATCATCCAGAAAACCTTTCAAAACATTTTGGGTCACCTTTTTGGGTCTTTCAAAACAAAGCCATTTATTTACCCTTGGCTAATTACCTTTCTTTAGCCTCTGCACAGACACAAAATATTTGTGTTTCTATTTTGCCTTTTCTTTTACGTTTTCAGACAGCTGCAGCCATTTCCAAAATCATCACCAGGTTTCCACCATGATGTTAGGAAAAAAATAATTTCTCCTGGACAGTACCGCTGTTAGTACAACAATTAAAAACTTACAGCTGTGCATGCATATGCATGTGCACACACACATATGTATTGTGAGCTGAATAAAAATGTGGTGATGTCTAATTTGACCTGGGAAAACCAGAAGAGAACATCGACATAAACAGGAAAAGTTCAACACTATTGGCAGCACAGCATCACCAACTCCAATCTCTCTCAACCCCGTGCTGAACGAGCGTTTCCAGCTCAAAGGAATAATTAGCATGCTGTAAAAAAAAAAAAAAAAAAAAAAAAAAAAAAAAAAAAAAAAAAAAAAAAAAAAAAAATATCAGAGCACCAGCAAATACCAAAGCTTTAACTTGGCATTAGCAAAGATCAATGAGGATTCATCACTGTAAGCCCACCATGAGCACTTGCTGCCCAAAAACACTGGGACGGGCAGGACTGTGCTGCACCACCCATGTTGATCACAGGGACTTCAAACTTCACTAGGAAATGATTAAATAGCACATACCATTCTTCTAAACATCATTATCAACTTTTTAAAACCCACTGAGAGACTCCTTGCTCCCATACCTAATTCTCAGCTGCTGATCATTTTGTCCAATTTTAACAAAGTGCCAGTGCCCACCCCAGGCTGGAAATTTTGGAATGCTTTAACCAAAATGCCAGAACCAAGGCAGAACCACATGTCATCACTCAGCCAGAAAGCACCAGTGACCTTTGCTTCAACTGCTCAGGCACTCCAGAGCTTTCTTTCTGAATTATACTATTAAATAACTGGTTGCTAACTTGGTTCTCTATAAGGGCAGCATTGGAAAAAGCAATGTATGATCATTCTCTTAAAATTGAGCCATCATGACAAATAGGTATAATGTTACAAAAAGTAAAAAGCAAGTATCAGGGATATTTTGTATTTGGCATTTCCTAAACTCTGAGTACTTAACCTTCGTACTTCAGCAGCCCTGATACTCCTTTAACACTCTCTTTGTTCAACAAGTTTGATATTGTTTCCCAGTGTATATTGGATGGTATATCAAAGAATTTCAGATTTTTGCACAGAAGATTTACAGCAACTATTTGCACCCTGTGAAATCAGCAGATCTGCACACAGCCCACACACCCCACCCCAGTGCTCCACACAAACACCCCAGTAGCCTGCCCCAACCATTTTGGCACAGATGGGATCACAAAACATCCTGAGCTGGACCACAAGGACCACTGAAGTTCAACATCCCATTTAGAGAATTCCAGCCTTTCTGTGCTGCCAGGCACTGACCCCCAGGCAAACCCTGCACTGACCTGAGGCTGTGGAGAGGCTCCCAAAATTGAGTGACAGCACTGGGATTGTGGGGGTGGAGTTTGGATAGAAGTGTGTGATATCACAGGGGGGAAAACTCAGAGTTTAAGGGTTTAGAATATAGTAATAGATATATAAAGCAAGATGGAGGGTTTAGGGCAGAGGCTGAGTCCTTTTTCACCTTCTCCTTCATGGGTCTGGGTGGTGTGTTGTAATTGGGTAGAAAAGTCCACATTGCGGCCACGGGTGGTTGGTTATTGGGTTAAAAGTAAAAATAATTGAGGTGTCATTTCATAATTGGACAGTTTATCCTTAAAAATGCCTTGTAGAGAAAGGGATACGGCTCCATTTTTAGTTTTTTACCTAGAAGTGCTGTATAACTCACAGCTTGTGAGACTGTGATGTAGATAATAATTAATAAACATGTGAGACTGAACACAAAATACCGTCTCAAGCATTTGATCCTGACAATTTAATTCTGGCAAAAAGAAGATAAAGTGCGACACTCCTGCACAGCTCCCGCCCCTCCGTTGGCGGCCTGGCCTGCAATGTCACCTGCAGATGGGTCACCAAGCCTGTGACCCAGTCCCAGGGCAGCACATGACAGCCTGGCACCCTGTCAGGCTCCCTGGACGGCCAGCAGGCAGGGGGACAAACAGCAGATGGCTTTTGTTATCTGCGCCGCAGTTTATTCGCGGCGGCCGTGACGCGCTCCACGCCACCTCCAGAGCCTGGCTGCTAGGCGAGCAAGCTGCTCCTTCCCAAGGGCAGCCCTTGTGACCGGCCAGGAAGTGTCTCAAGTGCAGGCAGGACACAAGCCACGCTCGCTCAGCTTGGACTTCCTAACAGGAACGGAGCGGGACAGATCTGACCCGTCCGGGCGAAAAGGAAAAGCGCCTGTGCTGCGCGGAGAGCTGTGACCCTGGGAGTCAAGGATATGGGATGGGTGCCCAGTGCCACTGCTGAGCTCCCCTGACAGCTTGGCAAACGCCTCAAACCGAGCTGCCCAAAATAGAAACAAGTAAAATTAGTTGCTGCTTTGGAGATGTATTTCTTCGCTTTCTCTCTATGAACTGTAAAGACCAGATTAAAACGTCTGCACGCTGCCCAGGGCAATGTGACGGCTCTGTTAACAGAACCACCTCAGACACTGAGGTGTTACCAGGTAAAGATTTCATTTAAGCATGGGAGCATCCTCCACCTACACTCGTGTGCCCCAAAGCCAGGTTCCTCTGCACTAAAAGGGATGTGGGGATGCCACAGCTTCCAAAAGGAAGGCAAAGGCAGCAACCATACTCCTAGTAAAGAACAAAGACTACTAAGTATGTTGGCTTTTCCCAGCCTTGATTGAAATTAGGAAACAAACAAACAAAAAAAAGTTTAAAATGGTTTGAGTTTTGCTAAGTTGGTCAGAGCATGGTGTTGGTAGCACCAAGGTTGTGGGTTCAATTCCTGTAGGGGCCATTCACTTAGGAGATGGACTCAATGATCCTTGTGAGTCCCCTCCAACTCAGAATATTCTGTCAGTCTGTGTTTTCAGCTCTTTAGCAAGACAAAACTAAAAATCCCAGTGCACAATAGTTGATTTTACACTTCCTGAAGGGTACAGCTAACATCAGTTCTCCAAGGCTAGTCTGCCAGCTTAGGCTCTTTGACACATCCTGGGGACTCACACACATGGATGCAGCAGCAGCTAAAGGAAACAGCTGTAATTATTCCCAAACCTGTATAAATCACAACAGGGGAGCAGTTGTAAGTGGGGATAGAGAGCCAAAGTTTGACAAATGGAAAAGACAAAACCACTGGAAAAAACCTTTTGGGATGTGTAAACAAGCTAATGAAGAGTAGAAATAAATAAAGTATAATAGATGGGTTACATATAAAAATATCAGTAAGCAATCTAAAATAACAGCTTTCTCTTTTGATGTTACTATCTGTTTTGAGTTCATGTTTATGGCACTACCAAGCCCCAAACAAATGAGAAAAGCGGGGAGGGTCATGCAGATAACGCTGTTAGGGAAGGAAGAAATAAAGGAAGGTACTGTTTATCTTTCCTTTTACTCTCAGTATTTTTGATTCCCTGTCCCATAAACAGGAGAGCGGGGGAACTCTAAAGCTGTTTGTGACCCTGAAAACTTCGTTGTGTTCCCTCGATCTAAAAATTCCACAAAATGTGCCTCCTCCTCTCCGTGTTACGCTTTACCACCTAGAGCCAGAGCACAAAGGGCAGCGGGTTTCCAACATGTGTGTGCACAGGCACAAACCTTTGTGCGGCAGAGCTGTGCTGGGAGCAGATAATTACAGCAAATAAAAGGCAGCTCTGGATAGAACAATGTGGCAGCAAATCCAATTGCTGCGGACACTGGCTGAAAACAGCCCTCAGAAACAAAGAAGCAGCCACATTAGAGCAATCTTTCATACTCGTATAAAATAAGTAATTGAGTCACGGGCAGGGTAAAGCCTGGCAGCACAAAGAAAGATCACAAAGTCGAAGCTGGAAACTGTCCCAACGGCCCCATATTTCAGCTCCCTCTCTGTTTGCCATTCTTCCCACTCCAGGTTTAAGCACAGCATCAAAGCTCCTTATTAGTCTGTAATCAAGGCCATTAGAGCTCTCGAATTCAACCTGAAGACGCGCTGGGCAAAACCTGGCAAGGCAGCAATAACCATCCCCTCTGAGTAATCAGAATATTGCTCCACACCAGGCTGATAGAAAACGGTCCCTTTGTGCCCAGGGGCCTGCCAGAGGGCTCACTTGAGAGAAAATGTTATCTTACACACTATAAATACGTGAAAAAAAGATTAGAGGCAGCTGTTGTGACAGCAATTTGCCATGTCAGTGCACCCCCTCGCACTCTGCCCGGGTTCTTGGCTCGCTAGTGACTCAGAAGCGAGGGTGGCATTGCCAAAGCCCCCACATCCCTGCACTTCCCATCCACTTGCACTATCCAAGGACTGCCCTCGCCCTCACCTGACTTCACTTGGGCTATCAGAGACTGAGTCAAGCACCCCGTCAATATTTGGGAACTGTACAGAACAGGACAGAGTCTTTATTGTCCTGCTTTGGCCCTTTGACATCACAGAGAACGCTCATCAGGAGCAACGCTAACATTGTAAAAGCCTCTTACAAAAGTAGACATTTGAAGCACCGAAAACCAAGTACAGTCACTTATCAATTTCAACTCCTGCCATGTTATTACATATTACTAAAAATCCTCAGCATTCTGTCAGATAATTGTCTGCATTCATTACATCCGATAAGAAAGGAGCTACCAAATGGGGAAAAAATAACCATTTTGTTTTTACATTACCCTGGGTTGCATGCTTAACAGATTGTTCTTATTTCCCAGATAACCCAGTGGTTATTTCTGTTTATACTGTGTGTAGTTGTCTTCGCTATTAATCAAGATCCAAAACTGGTGGCAACTATCACGTAGCTGCTACAACATGCAACAGATGCGTAAGGACGCACTGCAAAATGTGACTGCTGGCCATAAAGCTACTGTTGATGGGCAAAGCATGGCCTAAAGAAAAACAGAAAACATTGGCACATTAGCTCAACTCACAGTCAAAATTTGGCTGGACACTCTCAAGTGCTAAGGGTGATGTACTTCCCCTGGGATAAAGTATTTTAAAACAAAGGTAACAGGAGACAACATCCTTGGGTGGCAAGCTCCAGATTTGAATAAGGATGTACAGAAAACCTAAATCAAGACCTCTGTGCTTCCATTAGCCTTCTAAGCTCAGTTTCTGGAAGCATTTCCCAAGGATGACTCAGTGTCTGTAAAGTAATTGCTCTTCTCTGAGATAACCTTTGGGAGACACAGCAAGCACTGAGTGATGGTGTGACAAAGTCTCACATCCTTCATACCTGCTGAAAGGGATGCCTTGGGAAGGCTGAGCTGGAACAGAGACTGGGCAGAGCTGGAGAATAAAGGAGAGATTTATTGAAAGGCCTTTAGGGTACACCTTGGGCAGGACAAGAGCCTGGTTAGGGCTACACCCAAGGTGGAGCCAAAATGGTCACAAAAATGGACAACCAGTCACAAGGTCTTACATTTCTGTAAGTTCTGATCCATTTTCATACTGGGGTTTAATTGTCCAGTTATAGGTTCAGGTTGTCAGGTCCCATCCTTCTTGTTCCTCCCTTCAGCCACCCTTGTTTGTGCTTTTGGGGCTAAAACTTGTCCTTGTTCTTCCACAGGGAAAGGATTTGCTTTGTCTCCCTGCTCTGTGAAGAGAGCTCACCAGCACTGAATGTGAGGCTCAGAACTGCACCCCTGGGCAGCACAGAGTCTGAAAAACACGAAAGCTCAAACTTAAGCCATCAAAAGGGTTGACTTCAGCTGCCATTCCCGAATTCTGGGGTCTAGAGAGGTCTGGCTGCTGCCACCCTGGAGCATGGTGGGAGGGGAGGTGGCAGCAGTGCCACCAGCAGCCTGCAGTGCCTGTGTCCCTGCCACCTGTGCAGAGCAGGGGGGGAAGCCCTGGCACCGTGCAGTGCACTCCCACGCACACTCCCACTCCCAGATGGCCTCCACACAACCCTTCCAACAGGAATTATTTTAGGATTTTAGCAATTAAGCCGCAGAGCTCAGATTTTTGTCTCGCGGTCAGGAGTGCGGCTCTCTCCTTTAAAAAAAACCAAAACCTTGAAGAGACAAATGTCCCTACCAAACCAAAAATAATCATAATAAAATATTCCTGTCCCTACAGCAAGTCACCTAAAGCACTCAAAATACCACCCAGGAGTTTGTTCTGCTGACAGCTCTGTGTTTACACCTGCTGCTTTTCCTTGTCCTGAGCCTGGCAGGAAACAAAAGCAGGAATGGAAATCATCTCTGTGCAGGCAAGCAGCTGAAATTAAAGGGGAACAAGAGAAGGAACAGTGCCACACAAGGTGCAGGCGATGTCACCCCAAATTTTATTGGTGCTTACAACGTAGAAGATGGCACTGGCACTCCAGTAATTCAGTGGAGGGGGAAAGGCAGCTACAGAGCTCCAGCCCAGTTTAGTGATGAGCTCCCTTAAGCTCAAGAACCTATAATCCAGGACACTTTCTTTTCAAGACATGGATATCAGAGCACATCACCACATCTGCCCTGCAAATCCATGTATTGAGGAGCTGGTTTTGCTTTAAACCTACTGAAGTGAGGCAAGAAACACAGTGAGCTGCAGGAGAGAACTCTCTCAATTTCTCTCCTTCCTGCAAAGAGAAGATTGGGCTAAAAGATTATTCAGATAAACTGAACTGTGTTAGAGATAGGGACCAGTAAGCCCTCAGGTAAGCACTTGCATTTAAATGCCAGTAGCAGTGAGCTCCTGGCAACACAAACATTAAACAGACATTTCTGAAGCCCAGCACAGAGAGACAAGGGCTTTCAACAGTGGATATACAATCCTTATGTTATATAATTTACCATTTTCTCACTGAAATGTTGAAAATTGTTATTGAAGCTTCAGTTACAACCTGCTTTGTCCATCCCATCCCATGACACTGACTCAGAGACAGGACTGGAAAAGTCCCCAGGACCAGCTGTGTGCCCCATTCCCACTGCACACGTGATTCCAGCTTCCCACAAGCCAGGCCTGGAGCTGCTGCACTTCAGAGAGAGCCATGCCCAGGCAAAGGAAACATCTGTGCTGCCCTGACCCAAAAGAGCCCATCTGAACTGCAGGGGCCCAGCCTCTCCCCAAATCAGGAGTGGTGACCCCAGCATCAGTCCCCCCGTGACTCACAGCCCTCTGTGTGCTGATGCATCCTCCCATCTGCCAAAACGTGCCCTGCTCTTTGCCAAGGCTGTGGGGTCACAGCTGAATCACCCTTTTCCAGCCCTGGCTGCTGTCACTGTCCCAGTCTGACTCGCTCCTTGCCCTGGTGTCTCACCACGTTGGCTTGTGTGGAGCTGCCATCAAAGCTCCTGGAACCCATCGGGGCTGCATTACTCAGGGAAGGCTTTGGGAGAACTCTGCTCTCTGTGAGCAGAGCTTTACAGGCAGAGGTTTCACCTGCAGAACGAGGAGTCCACCAGAAAAGCCAACAGAAAGCCAAACTTTACCATCAGCACAGATGCTCCTCCACGCCTGTTAAAAGCAAATCCTTCCTGCTGGCTCTGTTAACTTTAATAATTAAACTCCTAGGTCAGGCTTTTGAGAAGCAGGCAAGTCCCAGTTCTCATGCTGTCTCAGTAGTCCCATGGTACAGAGAGACAAGGAGCAAAAATAAATGTGAGTGACAGATTCACATCTGAGGCTGACATCTAGCTATAACATCAGGTAAGTGCAGGATCAACATGACTGAGAGGCATCAAAAGCACAGGAGATATTGTGCAGGAGCAATTCTTCTCTCCCACAAAGGCAAAAAGTATTTTTAAAAAGGCTCAATAATCAAAGGGTAAAAAAAATCCAGGTTAGAATCCTCTAAAAAAAAAAAAAAAGACTATGCTTTTAAACTGGATGTTATGCTAAGGAGTCGCCTTGTGACACTGAAAGGACTAAACACGGCACAAATGATAACACACAGAACTCTCTTTTCTACATTCAGTTCAGCCCCACACTTCTGTATACCAGAACACTCAGGTTTTGTGTTCTCCTAGCTCCAAGGCCCTGTGCTCTTGCTCCTTAATCTCCAGATAAATCTCTGATCCTCGTGCCATGCTGTCAGGAACGAGTGGCACGAGGCTGGGCTAACATTTCCTTTCCATTTTGGCCTTCAATTATAAAAATCCCAGCTTTTCTATCACTGCTTGCCCATTTATTTCTTGCCCACTTATTTCTCAGTGTACTTTACCCGGGCTTGCCCAAAGTTTCACTTCCTGGCAGATACGAATAGTGAAGTGAAGCAAATATCGAGCTGAGAACATTGCAAAGAAATGTTTCAATACCAGTAATTTTTGTGAATAGCAAAGTAAATTAAACATTAGGCTGTGAATACAGCAAGGAAATGTTTCAATACCAGTAATTTTTGCATTTGAGCAGAGGAAAAAAAAAAAACAAAAAACCCAAAACAGGATGGAAAACATTTATTGCCTGAGTTCTGCAAAGAAGTGTGGCTTCTCTCTACCACCCTCATGTAAGCCATGTATTTTGGGAACAGTCAGCTATTTCCATTGCTCTCCTTCCTCCCTGACAGCCATGAGAGCCAAACCCAGAGCACACTTCTTCCAGGGGAGGAACAACGTGCTGGTTCCTGCAGCTCGGCAAAGGGCGATTTCCAAACGTTTAAAAAAGAATTAAAAAAAAAAAAAAAAGTAAAACCACTGCGCCATTACAAATGGCCATTTTGGGGCATAAGCTGGAGCTGGGCACATCTTATCTTTACATGAGCAACATCCACATTCTGGAGGATATCCATAGGAGGGATGGGAGGCTGGCCAAGCACAGGGAGGACTTTGCTAAGATGACAGGATGAGGCGCTTAATCGTGTGTATTTGAAGATGAGAAGGCTACAGGGGGGATCTTCTTGTGCTCCCTAAGTACCTTAAGGGGGATCACAAGGATCTGGTGCACGGATAAAACTGAACTAAGCAGCAACAGAACAACATGTGGACAATCCCAGGCTTTAAAATAGAAGTAATTTATGTTAATCAAAACCGTGGTGGTTTAGCCCAAGTGGGCTGCTATCTAGCCATGTGGGATTTTCTTTTTGCCCAGGAGACTTCTGCAGTATATAAATAATGCAGTGGTCAAGAAAATAAAAACAGATTGCTTGGATGGCAGTGATATCTATGGGTATGTATGGGATTAGATGCTCAAACACGATAGTTTTACTCATGCACACAGGGTTTATGTTTAGCATAAGTAAGGAACGTCCTTTTCTCAGGTTACTGCACGGAGTTGGAGAGATAGCAGCTTGTGGTAGAAAAAAAATGGATATAGCCGTAATAAACAGATGATGTGGAGCATTTTTCTAGCACCCAATTGTACAGAGTAATTTCTAACATGCAGGCAGAAGCATCAAAGACACACTTATTGTATCATCCTGAAATGACAGAATAGGAAAGCAAGAAGTTAAAGTCTAAACCTCAGGGGTGTGGAGATCCCATCATACAGAGCCTGACTGCTCAGAGGGCCACTGTCCCCTCTGCCAACACTGAACACTGCAGCATGACCAAAACACCCCGACTTTTCTTCACCTGCACCTTCCAGGTGTTCTTAACACACTTGTACTGGATGCTCCATGTCCAGCCTGCGTGGTGAAGTAAAAGCAGGAAAAAATCTTTAAGCCCATCGTTAAGGGCTAATGGTTTTAAACCAAAAGGGAGCTGGTTTAGATTAGATATGAAGAAGATGCTTTTTGTGATGAAACACTGGCACAGGTTTCCCAGAGAGATGGTGGATGCCCCATCCCTGGAAACATTCAAGGCCAAGTTGGCTGGGGCTCTGAGCACCCTGGTCTAGTTGATGTCTTTACTCATTGCAGACCAAATGACCTCTAAAAGCCCCTTCCAACCCAAACCTGCTATTTTTCCCTCTCAAAAACCACAATAAGCTGGAAATATCACGTGCCATGTTCAGGGTGACTTACTGGAATCCCTTCTGAAGAGAAAGCCTTGCCAGTGGCCAAAAGCTGGGGTTGTATTTTCATTGGACTGGGAGCTTTATGTCGCCTCCCTGCACCCGTTGAGATGGAATTTGAATCTGCTGCTGCCGTTTCACCTCGGGTGCCTTGACTTTCTTGTACTAAACAGGAAGCCCTTGTCAATACAAAACTATTTGCACTGGCCTCCCTAGCCTGTGCTGTGTCTAGATAATTCAGCCTAATGAGGGATCACTTCCTGTGTTCGTGGCTGACAACACCCAAAGACATTTGGGGATTGTGCGGTGATGAAAAACTGAACTATATTAAGCCAACAGCACGGAGCTGTTAATTTCAAACAGAGAACAGGAGAGAGAGAATGGATAATGCTCCATGCCATCCAAAAGTCACTGAGATTTGTGCTTGAGCCAGGAAATTATAACAAAGACTTTCTGGTTTAGGACTGCCATCTCCACTAAACACACCGAGCTCCATAAGCTCACCTGTGTGTCAAAATGAGGAGGGGTAGCAGAAGCAAAGTGTGTGTGTGTGATTACAGGCTAATGAGAGCATGAGTTTTGTCCTCAGGGGATGCAGCTGGACTAAAACTAATTCTATTCCTAATATATGACAGCAAAGGTCAGTCCCTAACAAAAGGTAAGGATCAAATCTCCTGGCAAAACTAACAGGAGCTTCTTGGCAGTGTCACCCCCAGGGAGAAGCAGGCACAGCACAGGAGTGGCACAGGGTCTCTCACAGGCACCTGGCCCAGACCTAAACCAGTGGATTTAATAATAATTATCACCTATTATACATATAATAGCAGAATTTAATTTCTCTCCCCACTTCAGAACATGGGCCAGTTTTCCAGCGTGCCATGTGGACACTATGGATGAGTGACCTGCTCACCAGCAGCTAAATCAGGGCTGGAGCCAATATGCTGCAGCCTGTAGCATATTTATGGCCTTTGGGATGTAGCAATGAACCATCCCTCTGTGCAGCAGAAATACCCACTGTGCTTGAAGAAGAAAGATGGCCCCGTATAAACAAGTCTATGCATGTTCCAGGTGAAGGAAATGAAGAGTGGCAATGCAGCACCTGCCATAATTCCAGCCAGCTGTCAGTCCAGCAAGGAGAACAACAGCATCAAAAGCAAGACATTTTTGCCCTGTGCATTCAAGCGTAGAAGGCATTTTCTTATCTTAATTTGTTCCATTTTGCAGTGTCATCATTGAGATGTGCAGATTATCAAAGCCAAACCAAATAACTTTGGTTATTCTCTACCCACATATCCTCTCTACTGGTCTTTATAGGGCAGATTTTTAAGGCTACCTATCATTTCTAGCTGCACTGCTGTTCACTTTTACAAAGAAACAAACAGAGAGCTGCATGAGACATGGATTAAAAAACCCCAAACCCTAATTTTTTGTTGTTGGGCCACCTCCTTGGACCAAGTACAGTGCTTCAGACCTGTAGAAGCATCTTCTGGTGTATTTTGAAAAGAATGGGAGCCTGATGGGCCAGCCTCCAGGGAAGCAGCTGAGCAGCTCTATTAAAAAGACACTGTTACCTTGAGGAGAACCTGCCAGGTTAATGAAACAGGAAAAGTGCAACAGCCCGGGGAACACAGGGTTTCATCCCACCTCCCATCAGCTGTTACTATGCAAAACTGGCACTAAAGCTAAAAAAAAGCACCACATAAGCTTAATTACTTCCCTATTTTCTTTTGATTGATGTGACTATTTCTTTCAACCACACAAGACATGTTCTCTACTTTCCCTCGGCAGTTCCTACACATCGATTCTCTAGTTGCTGTTTCCAAGGCAATCCCACACTGGAATTTCAATGGTTTGAAGGAACTCACAGGGTTCAATCATGCAAGGCAGGCTATAATCCCACTGCTGAAGGAATTATGAGTGGGAAAAGCAGGAAAGTGAGAGTATCAAATCAAAAACTAGCACAGGTCTTGTTGTACATTCAAAGCACAACAATAGATGCCCAAGGATGCTCGAAGGCCGTATTAATTGAGAAGTTAGCTTGAGGAAAGATCACCTTGGATGTAACACAAATCTATCTAGGACACAGGCTGGATACAGAAGGAATGATTGTTTGAAGAAGATGAGGCTGTGCTGAAAGCCAAGACCAGCCAAAACTCCCTCTGCCACCAAAGGGGAGAAACAGCATTGCCACAGCACACTGAGATCATCCCACGGTGGGTACCTAAAATAGTTCAGGTGAATCACATCCTAAAAATGCTCATTTCTGCTCTTTAACTATAAAAGGAGCCCTAAGGCAGCCAGTTCAGTTGCATATGTCTACACTGCAAAGGTTTAAAGAAAGATTAAATAATTTCTCACTAAAAGCAATTCCATCCAGGATCACAGGAAGTTCCTTAAGTTATGCAGCAGTGAGATACCTGAGGAAATGACTGCCCTGAAACTGGAAATGGAGTCTGCTTTCTTGATAATAAAAGGAGCTATCAGACCTCTCTGTCCATGTTTAAAAAATTATCACGGTATTGCTATCCCAAAAAGGAATTACCAATATCCAAGAAACCAGATTACTCAATTCTACCGAAGAAAAATTCCCACGGTGAAGTTGCAATTTCCACTCTCACAAAATAAGCGACAGGAGCTTAAAAGGAGAAAACAGAACAATATTCCATATAGCTACTGACTGTTTCTTCAAGAGAAACCCAGTTCTTAATGCAAAAGCGTGCACCTCACAACAAATACAGATAAAAGGGTAAGAAGTGAAGAGCACCCAGCTCTGAGTCCCAGGCTCTACAGCAAGGGCAGGGAATGTGGAGAGAACACTGATGCTGCACATGCTGCATTCTCCAGATTCCAAGCCTGGTAGCTCTCACCAGCATTAAATTTGCCAAGTAACAGCATAATTTAAAAAATGCTACTAGGAAGAACACACTTGACTGCACACGCTCGGTAATTCCCAGAAATCCTGCCTCTCTCTAGTACTTTTTGGATGCTGGAGCCCGTTCCTGTAATTCAAAAGTAAACAATTCTTCAGGAAGGCTGTTCAGGCAAAAAATGAAACTGGAAGTGTCCCAGAAGCAGGCTCGGGTCCGTCAGTCCCCCAGCAAACCCCCTGACTCATGGGGGCAACAGGCAGCACACACTTTCCTTTCCACACAAAGGAAAAGCATCCATCACATCAAAAGCAGGAACCTTGGGATGATGAACAGGCACCAGCAGCCTGCTGACAAGGCACTCAGCCTGCAGATACCAAGTCAGGCTTACCAACCCAGCTGAGCTCAGCCCAGCCCGGGGATCTGCTCAAACCTCTGCCATCAGCAAGGATTTCTCCCTTCTAAATGGCCTGCCTGGCTCACCTCAAGCAGTTTATTTGATGTTTTTCCTCACTTGCAGGAGGAAGGAAAGGGTGGAAGAGGTTTTCATCCCCTCGAAACAATAGCCTGTGACCCAACCAGAATATCTTCTATTTTACCAGAGTTTAAAATGACTCTCCACACAGACAAACTGCAGCATTCTCCTTTCAGAGTTTGACACAGCAGAGAAAGGACAGTGAGGACTGGAGGAGCCTCTGCCAAATCCAGTCCCATCACACCAAGTCCTTACTCCCAGGAATTCCTGGGCAGCTGGCAAGAGAGCACACTGACAGTAGGCAAGGAAACAGAGGTGAGATTTCCCTGACACCTCTTGCACAGGCTAAAAGCCATCAGCTCCTACTTCTATTTTGAGCTCTTGCAATCCCAGCTTGTCGTGGGCTGCCTGTGGAATCACTGCCAACAGCCCAAAAGTGGGTGAGCCTGTCGTGACAGATCACAGCTTGGGACAAGCTGTGACAGTGGCTGCTCTGCAAAGGGACCCAGCTGCACCCCAGGACGGAGGGGCAGCACCAAGCACCTGCATTTTTAAGTACCAATGAACTCCCATCTCGAGCAGAAATTGCCCATTCACTTAAAGCTGCTTTCTCTTTCCCTGGGGACAAGGAGAAGGCAGAGCCTGCCAGCTTTATCTCTGCTCATGAATCACATCCCAGTCTTTCTGGTCTCCTTGACTACAGCTAAATAAAACAGGGGCAGGAATCGCTGGCTGGCCGCTGAGTGCCCGAAATAAGGCGATGGCTGCGCTGCAGCTGGGAGGTTTTATGGCAGGAAACATTGGGATGTGTGTTTGGTGCCCTGGGCTGTGCCATAAAGGGCATCAAGGGGGGCCCAAGGCTTCAAGACGTGTCAAGGTAGTGCTAGAGGATGGAGCAGGATGAAGGGAGCCAAGGAAAACCGGTCCTTGGTGGGTGTTTGTTGGATTATGCCCTTTTCTGACCCAGAGGGGGGCAACCCATAGAGGCATTTTAAAAACTTTTATTCTATTTTCA
>VZSR01000902.1:395480-458469 GCA_013398615.1 Brachypodius melanocephalos
GAGCCTTCTGTCAGGCTGAATTCTCTGCAAATCCATTTCCCACAGGTGCTGCTGCAGCAGAGCAGAGGGATGAACTGCCCCAGGAGCTGGTGAACAGCGGGGATGGATAATTGGCAGCACCATGGCTAAATTCACTTCCTTATCAATATGAACACAGCCTGCATGAGCACAGATCAATAATCCCTGTCGGTCCCTTCCAACTCAGAATATTCTGTGAGTCTGTGAGCAAAAAACCAGACCATGCCCCACAAGCTGGAATTGATCTTTACATATCCCTTCCAACTTCACGCTTCTAAACCTGAAGATGAAACTGATGGACGTGGGGACCTGAGCTCCCACAGGTGATGATGGGCAAGGCAAACCCGGCTTCTGAATGAACATCTCGCCCCCCTGAATCACAAAGCCATTTTTGCTCACTGGATTAAGCAGCTCCCACTGCAGGCACTGCCTTGTGCACTGCTTTGGTTTCATTTCAGCTGCAGGGTCTCACCAGCCACTTCCAACACACGACAAAAACAGCCTCCAAAGCCTGAGGTGACAACCACCCCTTCCCCCAAGAAACAATCATCTGAACCAGTTTTCACAACTGATTCAGGAGCAAAACACTGTGTTTCCTCCTGTTCTGAAGCTGAGTACTCCATTCCTATTTCAAATAAATCCAAAAGGGCAAACCACGTTTTTTGCTGAACTCCTAAATCCCGAAGAACACGAACTGAAAGAAAGCTAAACCCTATTTATCCATTCTCTGAACCATCCACATCAGTAAGTCTTTGTACACAAACTAAATGGAGTATGTAAAGCCTCAGAGCAGGAAAACAGGGTTATAAAGGGATTTTGGAGGAAAAACTCATTCCTAAGAGCAACTTTCCTACAGTGCCCTTGCATAATGAAGTCTGTGTCCACAGAAAAGCCACACTGCATGAATGGAGCAACCTCTTGAGAAACAATCACGTGAGGACCAATAAAACAGGACACGTCAAAATTATCGCCAGGAAATCTCTAAATCTTTGCCATGTATTTTACAGCCTGTTTGCCTACGGTTGACCCCGGTGCAATATTTATAAAATACAACTGCCAGAGAGCTCCAGCGCTTCCTCTCAGCAATCCCAAGGTGGTATGCAAGCTGGGGTTTTTCAGCTCAGCCTCGAATCCTGGGATTTTGGAGGATAAAGTCGACGCACAAGCAGAAGAACTATATATTTAAAAAGCCTCCAGCAATAACAATTTCCTCCCCAGGAACATTTGCAAGTTTTCAAACTCGGAGTTAAGGCTGTGCTGTCATCAGTCTACAGTGAACAGACTGACACAATAATTTTGAATAATAACTGATTCCTCTAATTTTTAAATAGCATTTACATCCACTCTTAGAAGCAACAGACCCCCATGGCAGCACACTGAGTTATCTACCCTCAGCCAAGAATCCAACCATAAAGGACAACACTCCTGCTTAAATGTCAAAGGGAGCTATTTGTCACTGGAGCTCGCTGTGAATGCACAGGAACATGGAAGTTAAATTTATCCTGAAAACTCTCCCAGAATTCGTGGAGCCTGACAGGCACTTTTGGCACCTGAGATGCTCAGAGGGAATGCCCTACCTTCCTAAACCAACTGTTGCTCCTGGATCCCAGTTTGGTTTGGTTTTTTTTTTTCCCATTATGCACTCAGCAGAAGCAGCTCACTTTTATAGCTGCTGTGAACTAAATTAACAAAGGTCTCTCATGTAAACATAGGCTCCATCAAATAAATACTCCCAAACTGTTGCAGTACAAGTGTTACCTTCAATGAAAGAAATGAAAGTCTTTCCTTGCAATAGTAAAAGATAAAATGTTCTGGGATGTCATCCAGAGGGTTTGGAGGGATCGTGTATCCAGGTTACATGGATCTAAGTAAGGTTACTTTGGTTAAAAAAAATAAAATAAAGATGATCCAAAAGAAATACAAATTTTATTAGGTTGGCACTCCCATGTTCCTGCAAGAAATGTTGAAAACCAGATACTGCCTCAGCCACTCATAATTCCTATACTTCTTAAAGCATAGCTCTGTCTCTTACAGATTCAGAGGGTTTTTTTAGAGGAATGAGCACAATCTTGCAGACTGCAAAAGACCAGCTACAAAACCCAACTCAAGACCCTGCAGTGCACCGAGAGCTCTGTGACTGAGCAGCTTGCATGTGCTGTTCA
Source organism: Brachypodius melanocephalos (assembly GCA_013398615.1). NCBI lineage: Eukaryota > Metazoa > Chordata > Aves > Passeriformes > Pycnonotidae > Brachypodius > Brachypodius melanocephalos. The sequence goes on from VZSR01000902.1 coordinate 397,661, forward strand.
GCTGCTTAAGCACTGTGACAGCGACAGTGCCTCCCACAACAACTCTCCCCAAGGCTGCTTCACTCCTGACCAGGTGGGCAACTTTTAATTTCTCAGCAGTGCCGACGCTTTACCTGGAAAGTGTCTTTCCAAGTCTTATTCCAAAGATCAAGCTCTTCTTAAACTGAGGTTTTACAAGCTCATTTTCCACACTGTGCTGGGTATTTCTGATGCCTGTTTAGAGACCATAAATGCAGCAGCTACAGCTACAATTACAGCCATGCAGTAGCTATATAGACCTAGCTAAGAAAACACAGCCTGAGGCACTGCATTCTCTCCAAAGCGCCCTAACAAAGTCCAGAGCACTGATTTTTTTTCAGAAATAATTATCTGGTTTATCAGACTTTTATCTTTTCCTCGTGGATTTGAGGGAATCATCACCCATCCTGAAAGTGAGAAAAACACCGGGCAGACAGACACTAATCCCCTTCTCCCCTGGGGGTTCCAATGCCATCCCTTCCTCTCCTCCTCTGCAGGTTGAGGTGTTCAGCCAGCACACACCACAGCTCGATTCAGCATCTTCCCCAAGCCCTTGAGATTGCCTGCATGGCACTAATTGTCTAAACCGAGCCCGTTCAAGTGTGGAATTCTGTGGCCCCATTAACACCTCCCTTAGCCACAGGAATGAACAGCAGAGCAATTGAAAATGTTTCCTAGAGAGCAGAGACACGGTGTCAGCTGCAAGCTTCCCTCTCCCCATGCCCAGAGCCAGAGGCTGGAAGTGTTATCTCATGGAGCACCAGGGACTCCTCGACACATGGTGAGCCGGGTCATCCCAGGGCAAGTCTCTTCCAATTACCTTTTATTTTAAAACCCCAAAGCCCTTTGCTGTGCGGTGCTGTACTTTCTGACTTTGTCACAGCGTGGCTGCTGCAGTTTCTGGGTCAGTAGGGCTCCAGCAGTGCCCTTGGGCTGTGTTTTCACAGGGCTCCATGCAGTTAACTCAGACACACCACAGTAAAGAGCTCCCTTCGTCTGTGGCTTCAGGGAGCCATCGGTTTCACATAAAAATATCATTACTCTTATTAACAGATGTCGATAGAGGTCTGGAAATGGTCACTCACCATCTGAAATGCATCTGCCTGCCTCAGACAATGAGAAAGTGAGAAATTAGTGACCCGTGCTGGGGCATCTGTGCTCAGGCACAGGAGCCAGGCTGGCAGAGCACTGCTGGGGTAACACAAGGTGGGAACTCCAGTTCCTCAGCCCTGCCTCCAGCACACGCTGCATCCAGCCTCAGGGCTGAGTTTGCAGCAGGACATATGAAAAATACCGCGCTTAGGATATTGACTTTTTTTTTTTTTTTGTTCCCTTCTCCTCCTCTTAAATCAGATTAAACTAATGGGCAAAAGCCCTCATTATAGGTGTCGTGTCTGATGCGATTCCCAGAGTGGCCCTGGACTCTTCCTCCCTAAAGAGAGGAAAAACACACATTGTGCAGCACTTAGAGATGATTCCTTTGTTCACTGTTAGTACATTTTCAAAACTGGACTTCCCCTTTTAGCTGCTTTGGGAATTTATCACAACCAGCGCACAGGACCAGGCTTCAGTCAGTTTAGATTATGTTTCAAAAACCTCCACAAAGCCCAAATTCCCAAATCCCAGAGAAGAAAATTAACATTGCATGTCTGTTGCTGAGACACCTGGAAATATTAAGAGGTTGTTTCTCAAAAGCTAACATATTCTTCAAGCATTTCCCCGCATTTCTTTCTGTCCCTCGTTACCTCTCGTCCGTACAAATCCAAAGATTTGAAAATGCTGAAGAAGAACCTCTTCCTTTAAAATATGGGAATGTACTTGGAGATTAGGATCATTATGATCATCCAAATCGCCAGAGACAACCTTGCCAGAGCTAGGTTTCAGGGAAAGCTCATCACTTGATAGGCAGAGTCCAGGCAGTAATTTGTGTCAGGGCTGATTTTAGTCAGGCTTCTGTTTGAAAACATCCAAATTATTAATTAGCTCATGTACAAAGAGTGACAAAACCCCCTCACTAATATATGAGCTCTGTCAGACATCTTTCAGTAGGAAAGACTAAGTTACATCCCAACAGGGAGGAAATCCTCATGGTTTTAACATTTTATTTTATTTTCTGATTAGAAAGAATAGGAAAAAAACATTCTACTGGTATGTTAGTCCTATAGAACTGATACATCAAATTTTAGAGAAGGAATTCCAGCAATGGCTTGCTTTCCTTTCCCTTTTCTTAGCTCTCCACTCACTCTCGGAAAATCCCAGAGTGACACAGGACTATTTCCTGAATGAAGCTCCACAGCTGTGTAACAACCCGTGCCTTTCTCCAGGATTCCATGACACGGAACACAAAGCAGGAGAAATGGAACCTGATGCTGCAGGAAGGCAAAATACCACTACCACCACCTCTGTTCCAAGCTGTGACAGTGCTCCCTTTAGATTTTGAGAACAGTTCACCACTTATGGCAGCCCCTGAAAGCTTTGGGCTTTCACCCCATTCAGCTTGCTAAAGGCAACACATCCAAAAGCCAGAGTGACACGTTTTTATGTCTGAAGCTGAGTAATTAAACAGCTAAAATCCTTCAGCTCATTTTAAGTCAGTTCTTTCAGAGGATCTCATTCTTGCTTTGAAACTGAGGAGCACTGTGTGCTGTGTAATTTACTAAATCACCTCTGGTGCAGATGTAGGAGGCTCTCTGGTCCATAAAGCTGCAGTTTTAAATCGTAACACCACCCTGATGTGCTAAACCTGCTGATCTGTGATGCACAGTGAGGTGGGAAGAGCTGCCATGGGTGGAAACCCCCAGCTGCCAGCCTTTCACACATACCAGAGCAGGAGGGATGAATTCCTGATGCAAACCCATCGAATATGAACGCGTTTGGCTAGCAGAGAAACGGAGCAGGGAGGCTGGAGATGCAAAATGAGCCATAAGGAGCCACCCCTGCGCCGACAGCAGCCCTGGGTGGTTTGCTTTTCAGGAGACATCTCCACCTGTGCTTCAGGGAGATGTCTAAATCGGTAAAATAAAAGACAATGAAGAAATAATCCCCTGGTTTGTTACAGCAGCTACATCAAAGGGTCAGGCTGTCTCTCACACTCCCCCCACACGTTCTTCCTCAGCTCACATCGTGTCCATGACGTATATATTTACATATGTAGAGACAGATTTATTACATACATATTAAAAGGGGGAAACGTGCCTCTGGTGCTGTGTCACTTGACTTGGCTAAGCCTGTTGAAGGCTGCAGTTCCTATTTAATGGTTGAAGGAGATTTAGGTAATGAAGGCTCTGGATGAGGAAGCAGTGGTATTTATGAGACTAAAAAATACTTGGGCTTATCCAGCTTTGAAATGACTATAATAGGAGAAAATAGAGGAGTCAAATGGGCAACTGACAGCAATAACAAGCAGAAGCTTTCACAATTCAAGCTTTAATTATGTGGAATGTACTGGCTAGAGAGGGTGACCCACGATTTCACTCAGTATCCCAGCACATCACCCTTTCTACGCCATGTCAAAAAGGTTATTTCTGCTCCTCAAAATACAGTAACAGTAGTTATTTTCTGATTACTTCAAGAAAGAAATTTCCTGAATCTGATTTGATATTCAGCTTCCCCCCCCCTCAAAGATGCTTCTTATTTACTTTACTTATTCATTAGTAGTTTCCTTACACACTGCCTAGATTATAAAGCAGAGAATGGGCAAAGCAAATAAGCAGAGATTAAATAAAGCTGCAGCAAAGTTAGGTCTTTAAGAATTAAATCCAACCTCTAAACTGCAGAGGCAACTCTTCAAAAGTCACGCTAAGCAGAGTATGTACATTTGCAGTCCAACTTCCATTTAAAGTGGATGACAAGTTTAGCAAGGATAATACCCTTCAAATACTGGCTGATTGGGGAGGCAAGGACATTTGCTCAATTTGCCCATAGTATTATCCTCCTGCCTTGCTGGGAGTTGATGCCCTGCTGTGAGCTTTCAATAAGAGTTTTCCTTCTGAAGTCCCCCGATGTTGGGAGCGTTTTTCTTGAAGATCATGGGAAAGTTTGGGGGGTTTTATTCTAAACCACTGCAGCAAAAAAAAGCAAAGGAGATTAATTGGGTTAGCTGCACGATTCATCTCCCTGCTTTTTGGCTAATTCACATCAGCTAGCATATCCTAGAAGACAGCCTTTAAATCTCAGATATGTCCTTGTTAAATCTCAGATATGTCCTTGTTAATGATAGCATACTATAAAAGACAAATACTTTGGGGTGCTGAGAAAAAGTGGTACAGCATTTTAACCCGTACATACTTTTTCCCCCTCAGATTATTAATCTAGTGGTTAATCTACCTTCAAATCCATACCCAAAGACAAAATACCCTGCTGCTTCTCCTTCTGATTCCCAAGGGGCTGACAATGAGGATGCACAGCGAGGTGCTGATCTGATCCAGCACGGTTCCAAGGGCAAAGCTCCCCCAGCAGCAGCAGGCTCCAAGCAGATGGTGCCTGGATAGAGCCAATTGATGCCCAAGTAAAGCAGGGCATCCTGACAGCTCCAGCCAACTCCCAGAGAGCTTAGGAGGCAAAGCCCAGTCTTAGGGAAAGGCTAACGCTTTCCAGGGAATTTGGTAGGGCTGCTGGGATTGGCGCGCCCCTGGTAATCAAAGCCCGCTGGCACTGTGACTTGCAAAAGCACAAAAGGGTTTCTGGATGTGGCCCATCACAAAGTTTTCCTGCGAGAAATAATTAGGCAGCTCATTACTCAGCAGTGAGAGAGAGATCAGACATTCGATTTTCCTGACTGGTTACCAAACAGGTTAGCAATTAAAGAAAATTCCTAATGCCACACAGGAATACATTATTAATACATCTATTTTTTTTTCGCTATGGATAGTATTTACTATTTTACTGCCCTACATCTTATATAACAAAGATCATTTCCTCCCTTTTATAGATCACATAACCACATGGTGGCTTGCAGCAGAACACGATTCTTCACTGTAAAAGCAGAGGGTAAGAGACAGCCAGGGGCAGCTGTAGGAATAGGGCAAAAGCTGGCCTGTCATTTCTTCTAAGTGCAGCTAACAAGCAATTTCTAAGTTCATGTTTTGAGAATGAGAAGCTCCTTTAACACAACAATCTGTTCTGAGGGTGAAAAAGAAGTGCACCTGTTGTAATAACAAGGGACTTGCCCCATGAGAATCGGTAAAGAAAACGCAAAAACAACCTGAGAATTGATAGATTTGATGGACAAGTAAAATACCTTCTACAAACCAACAGAATTAACAAGAAAGCTATTAACCAATTAGAAGTTGCCCTCGAGGTTTGTAAAAACTGTATGAAAGACAGCGTGGGGCCATAATAAAGAGAAACCTTCTGAAGATTTTACCGTGTGTGTCGGATTTTAATCTGTGTGTGATGCCCATCCTAACAATGACAGGCAGCTCCAGGCAGGGTGACACCTGGAGCACCCTGAGCATCCCAGCTCCTCCCTGGAAAAGCTGCATTAAGCCCTTCTCTGGGGTCAGGCTGCTCTTCCTCCCACACCTCAGCAGCACAGCCTCCCTGCTGCTGCAGCTCCAGGGAGGGCAGGTCACCAGGGGCCACTGCCTCAGGGCCATGGGGATGAGGGTCACTGAGCTGAGCTGCTTTTTTTCTGCTGTGAAAAGGGAAAGAGCATTACTGGCACCAGGGAGATGCTCTGGGGCCAGGGAGCAGCTGGGATTGCTGCCCCACAGCCCGGCACCACGCTCCTCCTGACATCCTCAGCAGCTCGGGAAAACCAAAAAAAAAAAAAGGGCAGCACGACCACTGCATCCATCTGGAACGATCTGCACTCCACAACGCTTGCTAAATATTTTATCACTTCTGATTAATTGATGGATTGTTAATTTTTAAATAGGCTCGTGTTTAAGTTCTAAATTCTTGGCGAGAAGCAAAGGACTGGCATGGTTTAGTAACCTGCACTCTGTGAACACTGCACCCATCATAATCAAGGCCATCCCCTTCCAAACCACAAGAACTGCTTCAATTATTTGAATTTTTCACTGAAATAGCCCAAGATACTTGGCATTTCTGAGGCACGATTTGCTCAAGATTTCTATATATGTCACAAACACAAAGGAAAGTCTGCAATACCTACTACACACAGCAGCTTGGGGCTCTTCCACTCCACAGCACAGGGAAGGTAAAACACAAAAAAACCCCACTGCTTGTACATCCTTAGCCTGCACAATTAATGAGCTGAGACTACAGCTCCTCTTAATCCCTGCTCTTGTATCTGATTGAAGTACACTGGGGATAAATCTCTTTTTTAAACTTGTTGGTACAGACAGCTAGGATGTATCTTTTTTTTTTGTAAAAAAGAACAAAACCAGCCAAACAAAACCCTGCAGAGCGGCAAATGGGATCCAGTTTCCTTCTGTTTACCACCTTGCTGTGTTCCAGAAGGAGTGAAAGAGAATTAATTTATCCTATGGTTTGGGGGGAATTGGAGTTGGCTGCCGGTCCATAACCATATTTATGTCGACAGCTTTTGGGAACTCTCTGCAAGATCTGTTGAAAAAGACCCAAAATTGATAAGTAACCACATATACATTCTTGAACATAATCTTTTTGCAGGGGTTTGCTTGCCTGGTTTTTGCTAAGACACAGAAAACAGACTCTCACGGGATAATCCACATGATCACAGCCTCGACTGTTCATATGCAGGTGGCTTTGATTAGTCCTTTTATCAGCATTCCTGGGGATCAGGTAGGATTTGTACACCTGGTGAGAGACACCATCAGCCACAATCAGCAGGCAATATGGGCAGATACGAAGGAAAAGGGATGGAAAAGCAAGGTACATGTCTCTGTTGTACAGACACGGAGTGCAGACACTGAGGAACAGTGACTTGGGATATGCAGAAAAAAGAAAGGATGCAGAAAAACCCCACGAAACCCTCTCACCTTGGAGCCAACCATTCCTGCTGGTGTTTGCCACAAAGCAAGCCTGACCCACAGCATCACCCACGAACACTCACATTTCCTGTGTCCTGCACTGTCACTTTCAGGTATTTACACACGAGTGTTGGAGTATGAATCCCCCTGGGCCAAATCCACACATGCCCAGGAGTGCCCAGAAATGTGAGGATTGAATCAGAACCTTCAGAAAAACTAAAATACGTAAACCCACGCGGACATGAGGTAGGAATACAAGTTTAGTTTTTAATAAATAGAGGATTTTTAAGTGCCTTAAACAAGTAAGAGCCTGTATTAGCTAGGAAGAGAAGCCCCAAAGCTTAAAGTTCAGTAGCTTTGCTTTTTGCATAAATAGATGAACTCTAGACATAATGAAAATAATGTAACCTTGCTAAAACATTCCTGGATGGAACAGACAGAGCTACAGGCATAGAATTTGTGTGAGAAATTACAAATACTGTTGCACATCAATCTTAACTTGGGATTAGCCCAGCAAGGCTGTAGAAAATTCGTTTAGGTACCTGATTGGCTAAAAATAGAATAAAAAGGCACTACTTTGAGAATGCTAACACACACACACAGGCTCAGGAAACATCCCAGACGCCACTGTTGTTACCACTGCTCTGAGTGCAGAGAAGGGCAAGGGAGCTGGTGAAGGGTCTGGAGCACGAGTTCTTTGAGGAGTGGCTGAAGGAGCTGGGGTTGTTTAGTCTGGAGAAGAGACTGGAGAAGCTCATGGGAGACCTTATTGCTCTCTACAAGTGTCTGAAAGGATCTCTCTACACCTGCCCTTCTGTGGACCCTCCTCTACTGATAAGATGCTCATGGACAGACACTACGGGCACTGCTGTGGCTGCTGCTTCTGCTTGGAGACTCTGTGTTGGAGGCTTTCTGGCACAGACTGTAACAACTCTGCCTTCATGAGGCTGATTTAGCCATGCAGTGAAGGACTTGTGCAACCACCCATCACCATGGTCTTCAGTGAGGATGCCACGAAAACTCGACGCGCGAGTTCTTCCGTTTTTGTTATGGCTTCACTGAGAGGCTCCTCCGTGAGAGGGGCTGGCACCATTCCACAAGGACTGCTGAGCCAGAGCATTCCTGCCCAGCCCTCCCTCCCTGTGCCATGGACACCCAGGCTGGTGTGGAGGGGCCCCCCGGGTGGCAGCCACTCTGATCCACACTACATCAATAGAGAAACGTCCTTTGACTGAGAAATGAAAGCTGACAGTCAGTGGGACTCCTGCTCTCCTCATCTGCTCAAGCTTTCACTTCCAATACTACTTCAAATGCAGGGATTTCACTACAGGGCTCTTCACTTTCCTTGGGAAAACAAAGCTGCAGCTCTGTATCCCTGCTCTGTATTTTGGCAGGGGGGTTTCTGTTGTTGCTCTGCCTTCCTCAGAGCACTCCCGACTGCCTGCTCCAGATCCAGCAGCACAGCCTAAGCAGGTGATTTCCTTACTGCAGCACACGCTGCAGTGATGGAGAACAGCGATTCCATCTCTCTGAGTTTATGGCTGGAGCGTTTTGGAGATGATTCCTCATGTCCCCGAGGGCAGATGAAAACGATTCATTGTGTGGAAGTGCTGTCGTCCCACTACTGCCACCGTGCACTTACTCCTCTACTAATTGATGCTTGGAGCAGTGATAATGAACTCTGAAATGAGCTGGTTCACCTATCCCTTGGCCAGGACAAGCTGGAGAAAGGTCACTAAATGGGAAGATGCAAGAGGGGCACAAGAACTGAGGAAAGGAGCAATGTATCCAAGCAAAAACCATCTCTGCAGCCTCCTCCCCTGATGGGGGAACACTCAGAAAAGGGCTCACACCAAAGCAAACTGCACAGAGCTCAGAAGTCCCCATCAAGTGATCCACTGATCCCTGGGCAGGCTGCCCTGCTGGGATACCGGGGGGAGAGACCCAGCTGCTGGGAAACCAGCTGGATTTGCTGCACACTTCAACCAAAGGAGACAGGAAGCAGGAACATATGCTCCATCAAAACCAGAGTCACAGCAGGACTCAGAAGTAACCATATGGCAACTGCTTTTAAATATAAAGTGAAGGGCATTCTATTAATGCTGATGTAATGCTGTAATCTCTGCTTTATACCCTTATTGATCTCGGATGCTTGCACAAATAATTGAAGCAACGCTGAATATTTCCAATTTTGTTGCTCGTTCAGTTCTGTTTCATGGTTCTTTGTAGGCAGCTACAATTTCTATGCATATATTTCTTATCAGATGTATGCTTTTCCCATTTGCTCATCAATTATGTGCATTAACTCCTTAATGACCTGCAGCTTGAAATCCTCAAGCCCCTATCTTTAGTTTTGACTGGCACAGTCAAAAAAAGAAGTTACAAAGTAATAGCATTAATAAAGACTTAGGAAATCTGAAAATTAAATCATTTAAGTCTTCACCAAACAAAGCTTTTTAGTTAGTGAGCTGTGAAACATATGTAAAGTCTTAGCACATTCTAGAAATACATACAGCACAATTATTCTGTAGATATAAATTGACTGAGCAGAGCCACCTTGGCTTTGATCACAGAATCACAGAATGGTTTGGCTCAGAAGGCACCTTAATACAGATTCTCTGGCAGCTCATATTTGTATCAAAATGCTTTAATCAATATTTAGCAGCTAAAGCAGCCACTGTCACAGAAACATGCAAAAATGGATTTGTACAACCTACAAGGATGACGCAGCACCTGAAATAATTCCAGGGGGAAAAAGAAACCTTACATCCTAAAACCAGCTTTGGGCAATGACTTTTTTTTCCTCTGTGGCAACAAGCTGCTTAGAGGGAGCAGTGATTCCTTGATTTGCCAACATAATTTGCTGCTGTAGGAATGAAGCTGCAAGCTGACCCAAAGGGAAAAGTCAGCACGAGTTCACGCACCATTGTTCCAAGAGCAGACCTCCTTGCACAGCAAAACTGCTGCTTCAGATCCACAAATGGCAGCCAGACACATGCTAACACAGCAGTTTCGTGACACAGGAATACATTAACATTTATCAAACCAAACCACAATTAATTGGGTGCCACCAGGAGGAAAAAAAAAAAAAAGTTTTCCTGCCCACGGTGGAACAAGAAAAGATCTCCTCTGGATTTGTGCCCTACATCCACGCACACACACCTCCATCCATCATTAACAGTCCTTGCTCTTTATCCTTCTCAGGGACCACTGCCACCACCTCATTCCCCCCAAATTCCTGAAGACTTAAACCACTTCTCTGCTACCTTCCTACTCCTGTTGAGACCCCTCTCCCTGGCAGTCGCTTTATTTCCCTTAAACTATCCAGCATTTCTGCCCTATGTTCTTGAACTCCCCTCGTGGAGAAGGTCAGTTCGAACACCTTCCCTCCAGACAGACAGCAACTTTCCTTGGCCTCACTGAGCCATTTCTAGAGACTGGAGGCATCTGCTTTGCCTTCAGGTGGATTTGAAACTGCTAAATGGGTTCTAAAGGTACTGGAAGAAGGTAGAGGAGAAAAGATGAACTAGCAGAAAAAAGGAGAGACGGAATGATCCTAAACAAATTTAAGTTCCTTATGAAAGTAGCTTAAATACACAAGGGAGGGTGCAGCAAAGGTGAATCACAACACTTCCCAGTAAAACAAAAGCACATCGGGAGAAGGGAGGCTCCCTGAGCACAAGGCTCAGAAGAACTGAGAAGATCCCAGAAACGAGATTTTCTGAGATTTCACATCCATTGTCCTAAAGGGTGTGACTCCTACCCTGTTCCACTGCATTTAGCCACGTGTTGCTGTACTTCATGCATGCAAGACACAGAGTATTTGCAATGAGCAATTCTGCAGGTTTTGTCTGCTTTTACTCTAAAATACTCAGCTTGTTCAGCAACTTTTTTTGTCATTCAGGCTGATCTGCTCTGAAGCAGTGGACTGTGCCTACCTTGAATCTTTTCACCACCCTTCAGTTCAGCTCATCAGCTGAGGAGGATTTTTTCTGGAGGAGATGGCTTTGTGACATGCCCCAAACTGGCAATCCCATACACACACCTCTGTCAAGGTGCAGCAGGACAAACTCCAGCTCTTGATGCTGTTTCATCTCACAAAATGGAACCGATGATAAGAGAAGGGCAGGAGGAGGTTTCTATCCTTTGGCTACTGCAAGTAAAATCCAAAGGGATTTTATCTGGGACTTATCAGTGACTCTGCACTGGCTGCTGCCTCTGAGCATGATCCAAAGGCACTGGATTCAACAATTCAGTTGGAAACAATTCAGCCTCTGTATTTCAGGCACTGAAAACCCAAACTCATGGCAACAATGGGGACGGTTTGGGGTGTCCACAGTACAGGAAAGGTAAGTGAAATCCAGAAATTAAGCAGAGTTTCTACTGGAGTGCTCACCACTTTCCCTGCCTGTTGGACTCCAGAGCACAGACCTTCACACTGTCAACTCCAGCACAGGAAACAACAGCAGGAATTCTCCCCTGTGAATGGCAGAAAGCCATTGCTGCTGGTTGTCTGGGATTAGAGCTGGGGTCTTGCAACATCTTCCTTAAAACCACCTACCTATGCTTTAGACTTATATCTAACAGTCTTCAGCAGCAAACTTTTCTATAAGGTTCAAAAAACCATGGATTAAAACATAATAACCTAAAATTTTAAATGTATTGCCAGTAGCATCAACTGTTTAACTTTTCCCTGTCTTAGTTCCCCAGCACAGCCTTAAAAGAAGAAGGATTTATCCAGGTTGAAAAGCTTCCACCTCACTGATATGAGGCCCCAGCATAAGAAGCCTCTTGGGGTGAGTCCAGAGGAGGCCACGGAGATGCTCAGAGGGCTGGGGCTGTTAAATTTGGGGAAGAGTCTGGGGAGACCTCAGAGCCCCTTCCAGTACTTTGAGGGGCTACAAGAGAGACAAAGAGGGGCTTTGCACATGCACAAAACAAGACAGAACGGTTTGAAACTGCCAGAAGTCCAGCTGATTAGATATTAGGAAGAAATTCTTCCCTGTGAGGTAGGTGGGACCCTGGCAGAGGATGCCCAGACAGCTGAAAGTGTCCAAAGCCAGGCTGGACAGGGCTTGGAGCAACCTGGTCTAGGGAAGGGGTCTCTGGTGTGGAACTGGAGGCTCTTTAAGGTACCTTTCAACCCAAATTGTTCTGGGATTCTGTGATTCAAGAATTCCTAATTCAAGACTGCTGCCTTCAACTGGGAGCTACCACCAGCCTAACACCAGAGCCTAAAGGAAGGAAGGTATTTTTTTTTTCCCCTATAGGAAGAGTTTCTAAAGCTCACATTTCTGCAAAGCCACAAGGCTGTTGATGTGTTTGAGGCTGTGGGGGAAGAGAGGGGTGTCAGCATCAACAGTCCAGGGAATTCCTGCATTCCACATTCCATGTGGGTGCACCCTTCACACGCTGTCCCTGCTTCCTCTGCTGCTCAGTCCAGCCCTGGAAGGAGCCAGGGGTCTGGAAGCAGATGAAACACTGCTCCCTGCAAACTTATTTTCTGCTCAGCCTCGGCAGAAATACCCCTGCTACCACTTCTTGTTCTTGCTATTGCCACAGCAGCACAGTTAAACAGATTCTTAGCGTTTTTATCTCAATACATCCACGGGTTTACATGATGGGGGCCTGGGGGGAGGGTAAGATAGGAATTATGGAGGAAGAAGAAAAAGGCTTTTCATTTATTGGATTGTTAGCTTACTGTGAAGATAAAATATGCACATTCTATATTAGGCCTTTGTTGGCCGGGCATGGAGCACAAAGAACTAAAAAAGCACTAATTATTAGGAACCAAAATTAGCCTCTCCTGGCCTGTGGTAAATACGAAGGTGAGTTTTAATTGCAGAGCGAGGAGATTAAGCAACATGAATTTTGACAGGAGCCATAAGAAAGAAGCGAGTAAATTACCTCTTGTGATCTAAAAATATAAAATGGAAGAATTCATTGTGGCTTCCCATGAAAAAGCCACAGCTTCTTTCTTCATAAAAATTCAGCCTAGGACAAAGAGGCACTTATGGCTTCTATTCTGCATTTGCAAAAAAACTCCAAAACTCCCCAGTCCTGTGAACTTGGGATCAGGAAAGACATTTGTTAAGTGTTAGCACTGCTGCCTAAGTCAATACCCTCTGGAGATCCACAGTGGTGTGGATTTCCTGCCAGTGCCTCGCTCCCACTGACACCAGCCACCCAAAAACGTGTCATGGCACAAAAATGCCACACAACGGGAAAGCCCGTGGGCCCACCTTTGAATATTCCCCTTCTAAACACTCATTGTTTCATCTGAAAAAGCTCAATCACACTGAGCAAGCATAAATATGCAAGGCTCTCAGCACAAGGGGGAAAAAGCAGGTTTGTTGTGTGGCTGTGCAACAGCTCTGCTATAAGGAACAACCATACATAAATATATATATATGTAAGTACTTTGGATCCTTGAGAACATCTTGCTTCTAAAAATTGCCATGTACGACAAAGTTCAGCAGGTTTGGAGAATCTGAGCTGTGCTAACCTACGAGCAGATGGGAGCAGAGCTGGGAGCAGGCTCAGCAGGGTGGGAGAGAGGCAGGTTGCAGAAGGAGAATATTCTAATTTTCCAGCAGCAGAATATTCTAATTTTCCAGCAGCAGAAACGGTTTTTAGCATCTTCACAGATGTTGGCCGATTTACACAGCTCATGAGAAATATGAGTGAGAAAATAATCTGGAGCTTTTGGAACAGCATTCAGCTCTTGTGTATGGTGCTCGTTTCCCTTTGAGTCTGTTCAGTGAAGTTAATGAAGCACTAACGAAGCTGGTTTCCTTTTTGTTTACCGCAGGAATTGCTGGAGTTCAGTAAAATGTGAGCTTCCTTTAATTTATATTTTGCTTGTTTTTATGTGGCAGGTACACTGGCAGGTTTAAGAGAGAATGGGCTCCTGCTGCAAATGTTTTGTTGGCAAAAAGAATTAACCATGGAGCTCACCAGGGACATAATGGTTAAAGCAGGCCTAAAGATAAAATAAAATAAAACAGATTCAGAAGGTGTGAGGAGGCTGGGAAGGGCAGGCAAGCAGGAGAAAAGGCCACCAAAGTGAATTAAAACTGTGCGAGTCCCACATCCCTATATTAGAATGGATCCGTTTGGAAGGGATGCGAGGTTATAATGAGGAAAGTTAAAGGAGATACACCAACCCCACACATAACTAAGGGTGAGTACAGACAAATGTTTTCTAATTCATGATTATTAACAGGCTAAAATAATTTGTCTCAAAAACATTTGTCATTTGGAATGCTGGATATTTTTTTGTTTGTTTTTTCAAATGGGCCATCATTAACAGAGAAGCATATTCAGTATTACTCTCCAATCTTTCAGTGGTGAAGATTTCTTTCATGTGGCTACAAGAAATGAAGAGGATTCACTATTTCTGCAATCTTTCTGTGCATTTGCTACTGACTTACAGCGTAAGGCAACAGAAGTTAAATCTTTTTACTCCAGAGCTCCCAAAGCAGTTTTCTTAAGTCAAATCAACCTCACTTTAAAAACCTGCTGGCTTTGCTTCATTTTCCTTCCCACCAACATGATGCTCCTCCCAGACAGGAAATCAAAATGCAGCTACTCAAGGCAGAACATTGAGCACCAAGGGAAGATTGAGCCAGAAAAGAAAATCACTTTGGAATAAAGTTGTGTCTTTCTCACAGGAAATAAAATTTAAAATATAATTTTTAAAAAAAAATCAGCCAAAGCACCTTTTCTTTTTTTTAACTATTACTAATGATGCTTTCCTACATTTTTTCCCCCTTAAATGGCATGTCCTTTGCATGCACTCACATTATTGATTTCCTGCAAGCAACCTTGCTCTCCTACAGCTCCTACATTCCTGCTTTCACTTCTCTCCCCCACATGAAATCTCTGTAAAAACTCATCACCTGGATGATTTTGAACCTCACAGACTAGAGACAAAACCATCTTGGCACAGTTGTCCACTCTGCCTACCAGACAAGGAGATGCCAATCAAGAATTTGCCAGGCTCGCCCCCTTTTTCAGCATCCTTGCTGAATTAAAATAAAATCATTGAGTTCAAAGCCGTGCATAAGCGGCTTTCTTGGTTCACTGAGATGTTTTGGATGTTCACAGGTAACCCTGTGACCTGGTTCCATTTCTACACCTCTTCCCAGCCACGACTTTCCAAAGCACATGAAGAGCATTCATCTCCATGCATTAAGCAGCATCCTCTGGGCAGCACTCTGCCCCCGGGAAATTGATTTATTAAAACTCACTACCAGCAATTTAGCAGAGGAAAAAAAAACGTATTTGGGGCACAAATAGGAGAAGCAAATAAGAGCAGAATAATTCTTCTGCCTCTTCATCACACCTTTCAAGAAAAGGCCCAGAGCATTCATCATACAAAGAATATGTCCTCCCAATAACAGCACAGTCTCCATACATATGCATACTTATTCCAGACTATAGTTAATTATTTCCCCAGTAAAATTATTTCTATGCAAATTTAAATAATGTTCATAGCTTAGTGAAATGAAGCACATGCATGAGGAATTAACTGTAGTCCCACACAACCAGACCAGATACTGATATTTCTCATTTGTTATAAGAAAAATGGAAAGTGCAGTGCAAAAAAAAAAAAAAAAAAGAGAGAGAACATGACAGCATTTCTAGATCTCTAAGCCTGAGTAGATGCAGGAAATCCTGAAACACACAACAGGGGAGGTATCAAACCACTTTCTTATTGAAGGTGATGCCCACATTGCAGTTCATAAAAACCAACATAAACCCAACCCATAAACTCCTCACTCCTGGAAGCCCCACTGCAAAAAACCCGGACAAGGCAGAAGGGAAGCACTTTGTGTGAATCTCAAACTACGTTAAACATTTTTCCTTCCAAGTCTCCTTCACACAGGTGCCCACAATTTCACTGCAGCAAGCACAGCCTAGGCTAGAAAGCACTGATGATGGCTGCTTAAATACATGTTCTCCCAGCAACTGCAACAAGGGGATTTAAAGGCAGAACTCTTCAAGTGGTTTATGATTCATTTCTGCATCTCAATCTGAGCACTGAAAAGGCTCAGCCCGCGTTTTTCCTCAACAAACGTGCAATTTGATGCATAAATGAATATTCAGCTGGTGAAGTGAACAAAAGCATCTCAGAGAACACCAGACTGCCAAAGCTGCTCCGTTTTGGGAGGCAGAGAGCGGCAGATAATGACTCTCTCAGTCTGTCATCACTGGGGAGCACGGGCAAGGCTGGAGACAACACAACACCCACACCAGAGGCCAGCCCAGGGCACAGACAATGCCCCACAGACCCAAATTGCAATTAATTTGCAATTTTTGACCACTGGGTCAGGCACACAGCAGTGCCAGCCCCCCACACACACACTGTCATTAACCATTCTGGTGAAAATGTGAATTTTTAGTTAACATCCCAGTGACCCAGCAAAAGTAACAACCATCCTGGCAAGGCAGGGAGCTGCAATGCCAGTTCAAAATAACAACTTCAAGCAGGAAATCCTGCACAAGTATATCCAAATACAACTCCACGCATACTTTCCAATTCCTCCTGGGATGCACAAAAAAGGTTTTAAACAAAAGTCTGGCCAGAGACACTGAAATCCTGCATGATGCACACTCCTGCATAATATTTACACCCAAAAAGCACGTGGCGGACGCACGGTGTGGTGAAGGAAAAAAGTAGGAAGTGATTTGTAATTAAAAGGTTTGAGACAAAATTATTCCAGCTGTTGAAACAAGGTTTAATTTTCTTTCTGTCATGCTGCACTGGATTAAGCAGCTTGGAAGCGTTCACATCCCAAGGTTCAAATGCAAACAGCTTGGTCGGGACGGTTTGAGTCTTCGAAGATGTCAGTTACAAAATTGGGAATAATTTTGTCCCATCAACTCTTCTCCACATGGTGTCCTTCAGCAATCCCCCAGAACAACACACAGCAATGAGCAAAGCAGGATCACTTTGCCACATCTTGAAAACCAACAGCCTTTTTGAATTCTAAGAGCATCTCACGTACCGTAGGAGACAACATAATGGGGTTTGCCTGCCCCTCAACACGAAAAATCTTGACAGTGCAGGTACAGGCCACACAAAGGGCACATTCTCCACCCTTAGGACTCGTAAAAGCACCTCAGATTAGACACAGATTAAAAAAAAAAAAAAATCATCCTATGCTATTAGACATTGCAGGAACGTTTATAGATATGTGTGCATTTCCTGCATCTTTAAACATCTCCCACTGGCCAAAATGGAGAGTCAGAGATTGAGAAAACAGGATTAGATTTTATTAGGCTGGTCCCCTAATAAAATACAGTCCTTGTATTACTGTTATGTGGATCTTGTAACAGCTTTGGAATGACCAGGCAATTATTAACAACATTCTTTAATTCTTTATTAACATGCTCCAGTCAGCCTAAAAGCTTATTTTTAGAAGCACAAAGGCAGACTTTTCTTATTTATTTGAACTCACTGCTTCTAGATCTACCTTATTCATTCACCACCAATGAAGGAATCTTTGCTAAGTGATGATATGAACATTGAAAAAAAAATAAATTAAAAAAAGAGATAAATCAAGCTTGCTCTAAACCCTTGCAGTTATTTAGCTGCCTCACTCCCCACGAGTTTCTTAAATGCTGTAATTGCCACTGACCTTCCCCGTCATTTAAGGCTCTTAAATGTGCAGGGAAGGTCAGAGCCAGTAAATTGCCAGCACCCTTGGCTGAAGCACATTGATCAAGGCCAGTTTAGTACTTGCTTAGTTTAGCAGATAAAGTGTGGCAGTCAGCGTTTCTAAATAAATTATACGATTGCCAGGGAGTGATGTACGATTTTCATAAACATGATGACTCAGCATCTGAAAGAGGGGAAAACAAAGGAAAATCTCAGGGGTTTTAAGAGAGGCCAAAGCATATTTTAGCCTGTCTTTTTATTAGATTAAAAAAAAAAAATCCCTAAAGAACTGGGTAAAAACCACCTTGAAACAGCACCAGTAGCAATCAGAATGGTTTGGCACAGACCAAAGACACGACCTGCACGAAAGCACAAGGGACTGAAGTTTGAAGCACAAATGCTCCGTTCAAGTATTTGCTACATTTGGAAACTACTAAAAGATGAAGATGTGAAAAAGACATTTGAAGACTCCCTTTATTTACAAGTGGCGATTTGCTTTTCTTTTGAATAGGTGAGCTTTAAAACCAGGCGAATTACCTACTAATGATGCATTAGCTAAAGCCACCCAGACATTTGTTTGAGGTTGACTACCTGGCAAATTTGCACTACTAAAAGCAAGCAAATTACCAAAAGCAAGCGAGCATAAGCATAACATTCGATTGAACCCCACATTTCCCTTAAACTATCATCTAACAAAGGATTTCTAGAACACTACTGATCCCTAAACATTGGTTTTAGTTGACTGACAGGTAAGGTTGCATTACCGAAGGCAAACAAAATAAGATGTAGATATGATTTAACTCCATGCTTTTTCTCTGGCTAATTTTTGATTTAAGGCACTTTCTTTTTCATTCTGAATTTCCAAGCAAAATTTTAGCACACTCCTTTTTTTATTTTTTTTCCCCCCAAAATATCTTATTTTTAGTTTTATTATCTAGTTTTATTAGACACGTTTTTGTTAGTGTTTCCAGTAATGTATCTGCTGTTACCTGTCACTGTGTGATAGCACACTCTGCTCTTTGTTTTGATAGCCTGACCTCAAGGGATGTCTATCTAAAATCCAACCTTTCAAAAAAAATTACATTAAAACAAAACTCACTGCAACTTTTGAAAACAGCTGTGTTAGCACTGACAACCATTCCTGGCTGAGACCAATTTTCCCTACACAGTTTAACAGCTCCTGCCTGGAATGTTTGCTTGAATTAAAGACAAAGAAGGAGGTTTAGCAGCCAGGTTTAGCATCAAGGTCCAACAGGGTTCATAAATGGGAGTAAAACTCCCACCAAAGACATGGCTGCAGCTGGAGCCACCCACACCAGCTACCAGAATTTAGCTCTGAAGGCTTCAAAAACAGCCAAGAAGAAACCACTGCCTCATCTGGCACCAGAAAATCCAAAGATGAGGTGAATCCAGAGAGAACCAGGCTCGTATTGCCCTGCTGCTCACAGATGTGGTTCTGTTGGAGCAGAGGTGATCCTGTAGAAGGGTGTAGGTTCCCTCTGAATGCCCAGTCTTCCTCTGGGAATCCAGTCCTGGTGTTCTGAAGCCCAGATTTTTATCAAGGTAGGAATGCTGGGCTCCTCCTCATGGGTGGAGCATCTCCCCACAGGATGATGGAATTGTATCAGTCCTGCAGTGAGCCTCGATGGCCCATGAACAGCAGAGATCCCTATCCTGGAGGGAGGATGGGTCCTGGAAGGGATAAAGAACTCTGCCCCACCTGGTTTAACAGATGCTAACAGAATAAATATTTTTGGTTACATCCTCCACTGCAACCCAAGGCAGACAGGAATGCCAAGTGCTGCCCACCTGCAGAGTCAGGTGTGGCATTTCTGTGATGCTCAGAAAGCTCCACAGGGAAGAAGGGAGCACTGTCCTCTTTCTGAGGAAGGGATGAGGCCACGATTCAGGAACGCACTTGAGCACATTGCTCACTAAACTTAAGTAAATCCTCAAATACCGATTCAGTCAAGAGGAAGCAAAAGGTGCAGATGTGCTTCACCAAGCACGGGTAATATTTCCTCCCCAAAGGTCAAGTTTGGACCTTTTCACGCTCTTTAGCTCCACTGATACCAAATGCTTTTTCAGGCAATTGCATTTAATAATTTTGTACAGTGAAGGGCTGGAATATGAGCTTGGCATATCTGCTAACTTCTGCAAGGTGCCTTTGCTCTTGGAACTGCAGATACCACTTTTCAGTACAGTAAAGAAGAAAAAAAATAGTGTTAATAATTAAGAAAAATATCATTAAACCACTACATTTGAAGATTCGCCGTCATTTGACAGGACATTCTTCAGCAGATGATTAAAATCTAAGGGATTTACCAGATACTTGAGGTGAAGACTTTTTCTCACACCAAGTCTTCGGAATGGGAATAAACCTAAGACTAAAAATCACACACAGAAATTTACAAACCCAAGAACTTTTGGTTGCAGAACTTGATGGAGAGGTTTGCCGCTATAAAATCCATTTAATTCAAATCTAGAGGCAAACCATCAATGCTGAAGTTTCTCAATGCCTGGATTTTCTTCAGACACACGTTTTGATCGTTGTCTGTTATCAGGCATGGAACTTACACACTGAGAGACACTGACATTTTTCAAGACAATCTGACCAGATATTAAGCACCCAAAGTGGATTTTGCCTACAAGTCAACAAGTCATAATGTAGAAAAAAAAAAATAGATCAAATGCTACAAGCAGTAAAAACTCTGTTTTAAACTATTCAGATTTCTTCAGCTTGTAGAGAGAAACACAGTGTAGTTTTCCACTCGGGGAGGTCAAAGCTTCCCTTTTCCTAATGGCTGTCAGTGCTCTGCCTCCTGCTCCGAAGAATGTAAGAGCTGCTACAGCTTTCCACCTAGCAAGCGATGGGCTCCAGAGAACCCCAACCCCTCCAAAAAAAGAGTTATGATTTACCCAAAAAACTTAGAAAGAGATGAAAAAAGCCCAATACCCACATCAGACCCTTAAATCTGCAGCAGCCCATCCCTTCATACACATGACTAAGCATCAAGGAGTCAGCCCTGGTGGAGCTGCCAGCCCTCTCCTTATCAGCACCCAGTACGTGGATGCTCCAGGATCCCAGATAAGCCTCAGGGAACATCAAGATAAAACAGCTCTCTTCCTCCCTGGAAAACCCTCTGTCATCTTGACCACAGAAAGCAAAAGGTTCTCCACGGACACCCGAATATAAAACTTTAACCGGGTAGCCAATTGAAAACTCAACGAGCAGCTCTGAATATTTACATTTGGATATATGCACCCAGTGTGTATGTATCTTGGAAGAGATTTGTAAATGTTTCCACTGTGTACTGCTTGTAAAATTGCAGGGGCTTGGAAAAGTGCCCTGGCTGCTATGTCACTGCCTCTGCTGCCAGGGTGAGAAGGGGGCTAATAAAATAAGCATTAGCAGGAGAGCACAGTGTGAGAAGCAGGTTTGCTAGAAAGGAGGCTGCCCTCGGGTTCAATGCTTTTCAGTACCAACTTCAAAAAGAAATGGGTGGGGAAGAGGAGAGGAGAGGAGAGGAAAGGAGCAGCAGGTGGCTCGAAAAAAAATTATGTATTCAGACCGATGACAACTTCTCACAACAAAGACATCACAACGAGAAACAGAGATGCTGAAAGCCCAACTTACACTTTATTGAACATCTGCTGTGAAAGATGTTCTGCCAGCACAATTAAGATAAATTTTTAGAACTCAGTTTTTAATTAAAAGACCGTAAAACCCACGAGGTCTAAAATTTGGGTACGGCAATTATTCCACGTTTTGATTTTTGTTGCGTTTATCCTCATAAGTGTTTTCAAAAATGTATTGTGTGAGTAGCTGTGCAGATGCAGGAGGCAGCACTGGAAGCTGCCTCCCTTTCAGGGAGAATTATAGCTGTGAAGAGTCCATCAGCATCTCTTCAGCCCCCTCCCATAACCCACACTTGGCGTTTTCTTTTCCCAACAACACTAGAAAGCAAAGTTTTCAAGCTTCTACGGTTTCCAAGCTTCCAAAGTTTCCAAGTTTCCACCCGGTGTGTGGAGCACTGCAAAGTGCTCTGCTTGTGCTGAGTGGAAGCTGTAGCAGCCCCTGATTCTCACCTGGGCAGTGAGGTTAAAGCAGCCCTTAAGAGTTGACTGGCAGTGGTTTATTCCTGCAAATAACACAAAATTCCAGTTCCTGCCATAAGGACAGTAAAGCTTCACCTTCCACTCATCCCAAATGTGTTAAAAAATCCAATTTTTGTCCTCATTTCAGCTACACAAGGAAATTGTGACACAGTGCATTGAAGACCACACAGTTTTTTATGAAAAGGATCCTTAATTCAAATGGACAGCAGATAGGAAAGAGTCTTTAAAGCTTCTAAAATGTTTATGATAAATAACTATGTGCCTGTACAAGTTCATTTCATTAAAAAAAATATTGGATCAATCAGTGGAGTTGCATAAGGAGGCAAACATCATCCAACACACATACAGAGGCCTATCTGAAAATTTTCCTTTGCTTTTCTACACCCACTCAAATGCAATTAACTTTGTTTTCTTTTTAAGCAAGGAGAAAACAGCTACAGAGATAGCATTAATCTTTGCTTGACTAATTCCAGATCCGTAGATGACCTCTGTACACGCTTGCAGTTAAAACTAGCACACCAATTCCACTGGAGAAGCATTAAACACAGTAATTTTACAGAGATTTATAGACCAAAATAAAACCAGAGGAAAACCATTGGAAAAAACAAGACTTCTGTAAAACAGAGTTGCTTCACTGTGTCTGCAGTATGAGAAGATCTACACCACCAACCCAGAAATGGGATTAAAGCCCATTTCATCCCATGATAATATGCATTTGTGGAGCATTATAAACTCAGGGAGCTGATGACTCAAATCTGGAAAAACCAGTAACACACCAGAGCAGTTTGCACGTGGGTCACTGCTACCCTCCAGTGTCCTGCAGGTTTCAAAGGCTGCATGTTAAACCAGCACCTACACCTTTAATTCTTTGTTCTCCCACCACCTGGGCCAGCACAATCACCACCCACAGAACAGATCCTGCCCTGTGTCACTCCTCCCATCACACAGACAGCCAGGTGGCCAATGAGAGGGGCCAACTCAGCTGAGGAAAGACCAAAACACCAAAATCCAGCAGTTTCTCTTGGGTTGCTGTTACCTTTTGTCAGTTCCTCAGCTGCAGACACCCTCACGCTGGCACAGGGCAGGAGGCAACAGGAATGTGAACAGGCTGCCAGGGAAGGTGGGACTTTCTCTTGGAAACAACACCAGCTTATACCAAGCTAAGAGCAACTATTGTTTAAGGCCACCATAAATGCAAGATGAAGTATCTTTTGAGATGTGTTTGTTTGGTTTCCTACTTTCGTTTTAGCCAAAAAGAATAGAAGAGTCAAATTTTAGAAAAACAAACAAACAAACAAACATTGGAATCCTTCCTTTGAGTTAGTTTAAAATCAGATGTTGTTCTTTCAGCCATCACCACCAGTGTCTCATGCTGCTCCCTTGGTAGGATACCTTGAGGAAGAACAGCCAATCTTCCCAGCTGCTTTTTAAGCTGCAGAAGTTATTTCAATACCAAAAGGACCCTTCTATCATAGGAGTCATGAAAGCCACATCTCAGGGCTGTTAACTGTAACTGGAAGAAATTATTCCCCTGGCATTGGTGCAGAGGCAGGAAGCAATGCCAGCCTAATCCTGGATGAGACTAGAAAACAGATTAACGGGGTTCTTTATGTTCTGTCTCGTGCACGTTTTATTCTGGGTGTTGCAATCCTACATCGCTGCAACCACTGACAGTCACCTACCTCCAGCTCCCCTTGGAAATAAAGAAATTAATGCTTTTCACGGGCCAAAAATTCTTACAATTCTCCTCTGGAACACAGTTCATTACAGAGTGACTTTTAAAAAAGGATTTTACTCAGCTTTCTGACAGGAATATTTCCCATGCAGGCATGTATGCATTTCCCTGCAGCCACACAGGCACCGTGACCTAAAGACCTAAAGCTGTCAGGATGTGTCCAGCTGCCCACAGAAAGGGGCACAAGTGAACACAAACCTCGTGCTGAGCAGCCAAGACCTGCATTTTGCATCCTCACACTGATGAAGGCTTTTTGAGATGGCAGGAACAGGGAGGTGAAGTTGTCAAGTCTCAATCACAATCAAGAGCGACTTCAAAAAAAACACCCCCAAGTTCCAGTGGATGTGAACAAGAACAGTATCCACCAAACTTTCCCACTTCTAATTACTTTCCTTGTCAAAGTTTTCCAAACTTTGATTCCAGTTCTCAGAGGTGACAAGGTATTTGTGCAGAGTAACAAACATTTCTGACTAATAAAGAGGCAAATACTCCTCTCTTGCAGTGACAATATTGCACACCAGTGAGCCACAGTCACAAAAAACAAAGCAGCATTTAAGTTTGGCAGACCTTGGCTCTTCTGTGACCTAATCAGACTCTACCATCAGCAAACCCTTGAGAAGAACACGGGTCTGACACCAGTGTACCAGCAGTCCAAGCCCAAGCATTTCAGTGGGTTTTTAGCCCCAGTAAAACACTTATGTACAACAAGGCTCTCACATGAAATACACCCCCCTGTCCCTGGCAGAAAGACAGTGGGGTGCCCAATAACCTGAAAATTACAGAAGGAAAAAAAAAAAAAAAAAAAAAAAAAAAAAAAAAAAAAAAAAAGAGAGAGAGAGAGAGAGAGAGAGAGAGAGAGAGAGAGAGAAATCAGGAAGAAGTTACTTAATTCTTTAAGAAATTGCCTGCCTCCACAAATGCTACTGTACCTGCAGAGCAAACACATTTTCCCTGTTTCTGTGATCCCAGTGCCTCACCTGAACATTCAGTGGCTAATGGGCATCTGGAAAATCATGTCCTGTGTGTCCACAATCCCCAGATAGGGCACAGCATGTGGAGAGGTCTGATAACTGCAGCAACTCCAGTGTTTACCTTTCAGCTTGCTTTCAAAAACCATTTCAGTCTTCCATTAGATAATTACAGGTTTCATATTCCCACTTTCCAAGTTTATTTTCAAAACACTTCTGTCACTAAAGCAATTTCTAAGTTATCTACTTGCCAAAAGCAATTTAGGGACTTGCACATGACAGCAGTGAAGCATACAAAGTATATACCCTTCTTGCATACAAAATAGTGGTGTTTAAATACTTTTTTTCTCTCAATATTATAAAAATAAGCATGTACATCAACCTGCTTTTTTAGAACTAGTGAGAAAGTGCCTTAATACTCTAATGACATTCACCTCAAGTACACTCAAGGTAAATGAGAGATTTTGCACATTCAGTCCAAGGGTTCACCAAAACATGTGTGATGCTGCAAAAGTAGATAACAACAAGGTGCAGAGCTATTAGAAACAATGTTCAGATTGAAAATATGCATCAGAGACACAGGACAAATGCTGCAATTGTATTCTTTTCCTCGTGACGTTTAAGAGCAACACTGAGATACTTGGTTAGGGTTTTTTTCCCCCTCTCATTCTTTACGATAAAATATTAGAAATTGTAAGTAGACATACTCTCTCTTTTCCTAGAAACTTCTTAACAGAAACCTTCCCCAAAAAGCCTTGAGAGAATTATGTTCAAATTGAGCCGCCTGCATATTCATCCAAGCTTTCAGTAAGTTGTTCTTCAGATGCTAATACTGAATAGGAAAACATCCTTCAACTATAACAGATATCCAAATAAACATCCTATCAACTCCCAGATAACTTTTTTTTTTTTTTGAAACAGAAGATGAATGTTACCTTAGAATTCAGGCATTAACAAACAGAAAACTTGTTAAAACCCATCTTCAGATAAGGATAAGGCTGAACACTTCTTGTTAAAAGGACAGGAATGTTCCAGATCAACAACTGGTTTAAAAACTAAACCCCAGGATATTTCTAAAGACATGTTTAGGTTGATCAGCTCTGTCTAATCCATGATAAATCAAATGCAGACCCGTTGGGGTTTGTGTGTTCACAGCATGTGTATATATGGGCTCAGAATCATCAGGCTGACATCTGCTCCATCAGGGAAACACAAAAATTGCCAGCTCGTGGCTTTGATGGTGGACTCAGAGCCGGGGGGAGTTGATGAATGTCCAAAACCCACCCCAAGGAGATCAGGTTGGACAAGTCCAACAAGCATCAGTTAAAAAACCCAGTCTGGCAGAGCAGAACAACTCTGCCTTGGAACTATTATACTTGAAAAATTGCACTTTTTTGCCTCTTTTGCATTTCTAACCTGGAAAGCAATTCTCCTACCCAGTTTAATCCACGTACTGGCTGCCCCTTGGGTGGAATGAAGACCAAGCACTTTGGAAGAGGGAGAAGCCAACCCCTGCTCCACCTCCAAGTCTGAAGGACAGGTTATTTCTGGGGAGACAGTGCAGTGTGAGCTGAGAGGCACTGGCAGCAGGGGAGGGATGGAAGCTGCTCCCAACTCAGGCAATGACCAGGAAAGGAGCAGAAAGCCTGAGCAGGGTCTCCTTGAGCTCTCCTCCAGACAGGCTCTCTGTGCAGGAGTCACAGGGCAGCTGAGCATCCCTGAAAAGCAGGGAAGGTGGGAAAGCTGCTGTAACTTCTGGGACAGCCCTCTGACAGCCCTGCTTGGGTAGCACTGGCAGCAGTGCAAACCCTGCCTAAACCTGAGCACCAGAGGGATGCACAGACCTCTGGGGAGGACAGAAACCTTTGCTCAGGAGGGTGGTGAGGACTGAGGACCACAGGTGTAGGTGAACGCTGCTGTCCCCCCCAAAAAACCCAAGGTACCAACTTGTGCCTGCACCAGGGTGTGCAAGAAACAGCTCTAGCTGAGAGGAAATGGTCAATCACATTTTCTGTATTTTTAGCTGATATTTGTTTCTCTTTGTTCACTGATTTATTTAAAGCTGTTCTTCAGTCTAAACTTTTCCACATACTACACTAAAAACAAAAAACCCGATTGCTGTTCTTTCTATAATGGATATCAGACTTCTTTTCGCTATCTTGGTTTTAAAAAGCCATGGAATTACTAGTTTTTGAGGTGATGCAAAACTAAACATGCTGCTCTGAAGAAGCCTGTAATTAAGCAGGCTGTAATCATTTTTCACTATCTGGCTCCTTTTCAAAGAGCACGTCATTCTTTTGTTCTTCCTGCAGTATATTCTCATGGCAGCAGCAACCATGCTGATCCTAGGCATTAATTACTGTTTAGGAGAATGGAAAGGAGGAGGGCTAAAAGAATGGAGAGAGCAAGGAAAACAGCACTACACATTTCCACAAAACACCTCATGGTGACGTTTGAAAAAGCGGCTTACAAACACCTACCCACACACTGCTTGTTGGGAGGATTTATCTGCTCCTTTTAAAGACTTAACCTTGTGACAATGATCTTTAGTTGCCTAGCCTAAAGAAGATATTGGCATCAAAAATCTATTTTTAGTTAAAAAAAAAAATCACAGCTAAACTAATATACATATATATATATATATATATATATATATATATATATACACATATATATATATATATATATATATACACGGAAACTATTTGCCTGGATTATTTTCAAAATGCCCCAGAGAGATCCGCTATTAATCTAAATTAAGATCTATTTCTACACGAGAGAGAATAATTAAAATTAGCCTGGGTGTTAATGAGTTACTGATGCAGCCTCTCCAGGTGCAAGTGACAATTTTTAGACGTGCAGTGATGAGGTATTTAATGCACACAACAAGGGGAGCCACAGGCTCCTACCACTCTCTTCTAACCATGAGCTACAATGCTAGAGGTTTTCACTTGAAGAAACTGCAATCTGTGGAGTTGTGGAATTGTCTTTTTTCAAGTGTATTAATAGCTCAGTAATAATGAGTGCAGAACAGTAATTACTCAATCACTCACTAAGTCCGTTTCGAAAGATCCCCACAGCAGCCAATGTTTCCTACTCTATTCCACCCTCAGAATTGCTATTTAACTTGTATTGAGCAATGTATTCTCTTTGAGGTGAAGGTTGGAACCGGGCCTGGGAAAAAATGATTATTTGAAGAACATAAAAATTTTATGTGTTTGGCACTCAAAAGAGGACGGAATGATCCGAGGCCCCACAGGGTGGGATTTGTGCTATCAGTGTTTGTGTTCCATATTCAGCTGATGCTCGGAGCCACATCTGCCTGAGCCAGCTGAAGTTCAAAGCTGAGAGAGCCTTGGCTGACAGTCCCAGGTACAATAACGTGCTAATACCGCTGTATATGTGCTCTAAATTGGATCTGCCTCACGCTCAACCAGCTCAGGGCAGGTGCAAAACCAGCCCAAGGTTATCCCTGAGAAATCAATACAGAACTCGGTTATTTATACAGATGGTTACAAAGAAGATTTGGTGACCTTTTTCAGTGGAGAACTGAAATTTTAGTGACCCACGTTTGAGCACAGCCTTTAGCTTTCCAAACTCTGCTTTTTGTATACAAAAGCATACATGCAGTTATTTTTTTATACATATATATATGTCTCCATGCTATGATTACATAACTTGACTGTAATGAGAGAAACCATTGGCACAAGGAGAAACTGAGGAATCCAGAGTATCCAGGAGAAAAATCTGAAGGAAATATCATCCAAAATTCTTTCACATCTCCAGCTGCTTTTCAAGGGACGCTATAGCCCAGAATCTGGGTTGAAAAAGAAACACAGATGTTGCGTAACGTCTGTGTAGAAATGCTTCAGAATTTGTGATCACAGGCAGCCTTTAAATGGAGTCAAATAGCAACTCTGTACTCTCTTGTACAAGCCTGGCTTGTTCCTGTCTCGATTTTCACCCATCCTGGTGTTTAGCAGAAGGATGTGTGAGCTCTTGGTAGCTCTTGAACCCTGACACCTCTTGGTTCCTTCGTTTCATCTTCAGGAAATTTAATCACTCTTATGGATAACACCAGCCTTCAAAGCAGGTGACAGAAACTGTGAATTTACATCACAAGACAGCAGAAGGACGTTCTGCATTTCCTGATGGTTTTTGTATCTATATCTCTGAGTACTTTTCATCTGAAATAGATTCCAACACAACATCACCACAGCACAGAGCGGCACTTGATTTACAAGCTGTATTCCTGCGACGTGACATCCATCAAGGAAAAAAAAGGCATATTTTCTAGGATCAACAGAACAGTTAATAAGAGCATAAATTATAAAAACATTCATCTAAGCAAGCTAATCTATCATGCTAATCTTGAAGCATTAAGTGTAAAATACAACACTTAACAGGCCAAGAATGTCAAACATGCAAACTGATAATCGTTTGAACCGGTCCCGCTATGCCAGACCCAAACTCTGCCAGTTTTCCATCAGCCATAAAACACAGATAGAAACTTAAATAATTATGGCACGCAGAAAATACCGTATTATTTGTGTGTTGATAGATTATATATTAGCACAGGAATAGGTTTGAGGGATAAAAATTTCTGATGGAAAGAATTCAAACTCAAAACAATCCCTATCTGCTCCAGACTTCTAAATCACTTGCAGCTGGTAAACACCACTACCAGCAGTACAAAGATACCATAAGGCTTTGTTCTGAGGCACTAAAACCTGCTATTGTGAGAGAACACATCACCAAGCTGATCCAAGAACACTTTGGAAAAAAAAAAGAAAAAGTCAACATTTTCCTTCACAAGGGACAAAATCCTAGAAAAGAGATGATGCAGCCCAATACTGTGAAAGAAACTGATTTTTTTTGTAAATGGTGTTTGCCTTCCAGTCTTCCTCTACAAATGACACAATTTATCAACTCACTCATATCTCTCTTCCCCCTTGATTGGGATGGAAAATTCTCTTCTTGCTTGAGGAAACTCTAGGCTAGGGTAGCTCTTCTCAGTCAGTCACAGCTCCCAGCAGTTTGCTGGCTATTTATTGTGTGATTCATACCCAGACTCTTATCAAATATGGGGATGAATCAGCAGTTTAAGGAAAGACAGAGGGAACATCATTTTAATGATTATTTACTGAAAATCCAGACTCTGTCATAGATAAAACTGCATGAAAAAAGCCAAACGACCTCCAACAAAATGTTGTTACTGGAATATCTCTGAAGTCATTGCTGATGAGAAAAGGTTGTTATTCCCCTAAAAGTGAAGTCACTGCTTTAGTCACCAACCCTGGGCCAGACAACTGCATTTAGGTAAAAGGCCAATCCAAACCCATTTGTGTGTCAAGATTTGATCCTGGCAAGTCAAAACTTCATCTGCATTTCCTGCAATGCAAGTTATTAACACTGGAACAGCTTATCAGAAACCTGGTAATTACTCCTCTTCTCCCTGCGGCCAAAAGAAGCCTCCAAGGGCTCAATGTGAAGATTTTTTTTTTTTTTCTCATATAGGAAGGAATGATGAAAGAAGAGCAAGGCTGCTGTACTGGGGGAACTACAAGCAAGACAGCTCCATGTTTCAGTTTCCTCAAAAAAACGGAAAAACCCAAACTGACTGGGTTTTTCCATTTTTTTTGAGGCGAAAATATAGAGAGGAATGAAAGGTCATAAATGCAGTAACTTATTTTTAACTATATTTCTACCCAAAGCAATACTGGGGATTTGTGAGAAGCAGCACTGGAGCATCCAAATCATCAGTGGGTTCTGTGCCTCTACATCCCCTTTTTGTCATCCTGGGTTTTTTCTCATGCCTGGTGTATGAGAATGCTGCCTCTTAACGCTTTATCTGTATCTATTAAAGCAGACAACACACACACACACCTCTCCCCAGAGAAGCAGCAACCACACGATCTTAATTCTTGCTTCCTTGGTAGCACAGGTCAAACTCTAAGATATACCCAGAGGTTACACACATTTAAAGCACCCTGGCTCCTCTCAGTGAAGCAGCGAACAGATCGGGGGTGTCCTTAATGACTTAGACTCATTGAATGGTTTGGGTTGGAAGGCACCCCCAAAGATCATCACCTTCCAAACCCCCTGCCATGGCCAAGGAACACCTTCCACTGTCCCAGAGCCCCATCCAACCTGGCCTTGATCACTCCCAGGGATCCAGGGGCATCCACAGCTTCTCTGGGCACCCTGTGCCAGGGCCTGCCCACCCTCACAGGGAGGGATTTTTTCCCAAATCCCTAATCTGACCCTGCCCTCAGTCAGTTTGAAGCCATCCCCCCAGTCCTGTCACCCCATCCCTTGCCAGAAGTCCCTCTCCAGCTCTCTAGGTACTGGAAGGCTGCTTGATGCTGCTCTTCTGGATGAGTTTTATGGGTGCACTTCAGACAAAAATAAGTCAAACACCACTTGGTTACTCACCAAAGCTCCTGATGTAAACGGGGAAGCACAACTTCCAGGGATTATTTCAAAGGACTCTGTGGGCTGAAGCTGCTCACAGAGCTCATCAGCACAAACCACAGGGACAGACACAAAACCTTCACCGACCCTTCCATTCCAGATAAATTGAATTAAAGTGTGCATTAGAAGTGGCTGCTGAATCGCAGCATCGGGAGGGTAATTGCTCCATCAGGAAAAGTCAAAATGGAAACTTAATAAAATGAGATCTATCAATCAATAGTTTGGAAATCATTCAAATTGCTGGTGTAGAGGAAATGAAAAGGCTTTGTGGTCTGATTGAAACATTTTACTACTTTGGGTACATGCAAGTATAACACAAAGAGGTATAAAAATGAAAATGGAAGCTTCATTTTGTAACTCCAGCCACTGCAATACCAAATTGAATGATATTCCTCTTAGTTGCATTTCATCATAATTTGATTTTTAAGAGGAAGAAACTAAGTATTGCTCATGGATAGAAACACTCCTATCACTGAATGTTTACTCTAAATGTGCTATGCACACATAACATTTTCTTGACAATTCTTCAACTCTTATACATCACTGCTAACCTTCACCAGTAAACAAAAAAAAATTTAAATATTATAAGAAAATTATTTTCAGATAGCAAAAGTAGCTTCACCTCAAAGTTTTCAGCAGACCTTACATTTTGTACGTTGTGTGCTAAGAAAGCCAAAGGAAATTGAACCAGCTTTGCACATTCTTTGAAGATTATTTAAATTGAAAGGATCACACCACAAGTATTATTTTATAACTTTAA
Organism: Brachypodius melanocephalos; assembly: GCA_013398615.1. Lineage (NCBI taxonomy): Eukaryota > Metazoa > Chordata > Aves > Passeriformes > Pycnonotidae > Brachypodius > Brachypodius melanocephalos. Next base: position 429,318 of record VZSR01000902.1, read on the forward strand.
GTATTATAGATACTCTTGATTTTTTTTTTAAAAAATTGGTTTTATTTATGGGGGATGGATGTGGTTTTAGTGGTGGACCTGTCACTGCTGGGTTCATGGTTGGACTTTCCAACCTGAGTGACTCTGTGACTCATGAATTTACTTGTCTGTAAGAGCTGTTTACATATTTACATTTAAATTCATAAAGAAATATTGACGGATAGTCACAGCTATGCTAATTGAAGCTTAATTCCCTCTTTCTGTCCTTTCTGATTTTTAAGGCTGAGAGAGCAGAAGAGTCTTTATAAAATCCCTTATGGGTTATCATAAAATACACAAAATATTGTGAAGCTCAGAAACTCCTACATTTTCATGTCTGAAGAATAAACAAGCGGAAAACGTAGTAATGAATCAAGACATGTAAGTGAATTATCTCAAAGGTCACTGTATTTATGGTGCTTATTATGTATTAATGAAATATGCTTAATGAACATCCTTTCAATTATGACTGCATGATGTCCCGCAGCAAAAGCAGCAGACACAAATGTGTGAATAGGATTAAGCCTCCCCATAAGTTCCCAAATTAAGCTGGTGTGTGAATATTGTATCAGAGCCAGATCAGGGCATTTAATACTGCACAAGTACACTTAATTCAACATTACAAAATCCTAAGTGAGTTGATAGAATCTATGGGCCTTAATTCAGACCTATTAACTTATCCTTTCTGAAATCATTAGTGAAATGTGGCATTAAGAAATGTCTCAGTGCCTTTGCAAACAATAAATGACTCACGATGCTTGCTATCAATTATAACTCTGAAGAATACTCTGAATGTGCAATTTTCTTTAAACTTAACATCTGAAAAATTGGTTTGGAAATCTATGTGGCCCATTAGGCAAGACAAAGAAATAAAACAAGAAAAAAAGAAGCTGTTTTTATCTCTTCTCCTCTCATTCCACCTGGAAGCATGGAAAAGCCAACTCTAAGAATTCAGATTGTGCAGGAGTTCCTCACAGTCTTTAACAGGTATTTATCACGTGTGATATTTCTCTTCAAGTCATCCATGCATAGATTAAGGGAGGTTCATGCTGAAACGATGCAAGTGAAACAAGCACAAGTGTTTGCTTAATAGGAAAGGACCTAAAATCCCGAGGAAGTTTCAGCTTAACACCAATACAAAAGAACTCCACAGGAAATCTTCCTCTTACTTGAGACTGGGGTTAAATAATTTAACTAAGAAGACTCTTATTCCTCAGGTCACTTGACTTAATTATTAAAATTTCACAGCGATGAGAAATAAATTAATAAACTTCCCCTCATTTAAATAGAAAACAGCCATTTCTTTCAAGGAAACCCACTATACTTGCTATAACTTTTTAAAATTGGAGGTTGTATAGTAAAAATATCTGGTCTAATCCCATAGTTTTCTTCCCCAAGACAAAGTATTATGTACTGAAACTCCAGAAAAAAAAGTTTTTAATACACATGAGGTTTGTTCAAGATCACATTTTCTTAAATTAAAAAAAAATAGCTTCAAATAATTTTAAAAATAGTCATACTCTTCATCACTAGGTTTGTTGCCTCTTTGAAAGAACACTTAAAAAAACTAAACACTTGGTTATCAATCAAATGACATGGACTTGTCTGAATTCTGCACTAACAATTACAAAAAAAATAAAACCTTCCCTGCCTGAACACCAATTAATTTTTCTTTTGGTCCCCAACGATGCTGAGCGACCAACTACAAATTAGGTTAAGAAAACCGCACATAAGCCTTGTCAGGGATGTCCATTTCCGAATCAAAACTAAAGGAAACAGGCTGAACTCTGAGGGAGCTAAAAGGCAATTGTAATTGCATATACAAATCCTCTAATCCCAAGGACATGCAATTAGCTGCTTTCAAGCCTGCACCTCGCTGCTGCTGTCAAAGGAAGGCTGCAATGCCCGATAATTCAAACCATATCTCAGGGAGCCTCTCAGCTGAAGGAAAATAGAAGATAATTACACGTCTGGAAAAATAACCCACTGTAGGCAAGGCATCACAACATTTGCAAAAGGTCCTGTGCACGGGGCTGATCCTCTAGGACACCTCTCTGTCATGGCCCAGGGGCTGTGGTGTCCAGAGGAGGGCAAGAGGATGATGAAGGGCACGAGGGGAAGATGTGTGAGGAGAGGCTGAGGGCGCTGGGTCTGCTCAGCCTGGAGGAGAGGAGACTGAGGGGAGACCTCATCACATCTACAACTTCCCTGTGAGGGGAAGAGGAGGGGCAGGCGCTGATCTCTGCTCTGTGACAGTGACAGGACCCGAGGGAATGGCCGGAAGCTGTGTCAGGGGAAGTTTAGGTTGGATGCTGGAAAAGGTTCTTCATCCAGAGGGTGGTTGGGCACTGGAACAGGCTCCCCAGGGCAGTGGTCACAGCACCAAGCCTGGCAGAGCTGAAGAAGCATTTGGACAATACTCTCAAGCACATGGGAATATCCTGTGCAGGGCCAGCAGTTGGACTCAGTGACCCCATGGTTCCTTTGCAGCTTGTTCTGTCGTTCTGCCGTGCAGCCACGATCCTTGCTGAGCCTCGCACGCACCATCTGTCATGCTTGCCACAGAGGACACATCATGCATCTATGGTCAACTCACCCCTTTTTTTCTTGTTTTAAGAGTAGAATAATACATATAATCATTATTTGTCTCAACCCACCAGCCCTTTACCCCACCAACAAGGATGTAAGGCCAGGGCGGACAGCCCGGACAATGGGCAAACACCTTATGGTGCTGAGGCAGCGCCTGTGTCAGTGTCCCTGTCATTCGCTCACAGCCCACGTCCCAGAGCAACACAAAAAAAGCACAACTGTCCCTGCCACTCCATCTGAAGCTCTCCAGCTCAGCTGAGACAGCCTCAGAAGCTGAAAGACAGAGCAAGTCCAAAATGTGACAGATAAGGTTGCTCCAGCCTCGAGCATCACTTACAGACAGACACTGCTCGGTGCGTGTACCACAGCCTTTAACAATGACAGATCCAGGGAAGGATCAGGTAGCATTACCAGCTAATTACACATCTCCTTATGCTTTAATTAGACATATGCAAATACACCAGACCTGACTGCTGCTACATGAAAAGCAAGAAGAGCTGTTTGAACTACGGAGTGCTGCAGAACACCTCCAGGTGGGACGCGCTGGAAACGCGGATCTGGTATCAATACAACGATCAACAAACGAAAAAAAAAAGATGGAATGCTTTTAAAATGAGTTATTATTTTCTCTTCTTCCCATATTTTAAGTAGTACCTGGTCCCACTTCCATTATCTGGTAAAATACTCAACTGGAAAACAAGTGCACATTTTATGACCCCCTAACCTGGCTCCATCCCAAAAGGCAACCCCACCAATCCAACATGAGACCTGCCTGGGATGTTACCAAGCAGCAAATGCCCCACAGCACTTCCTCCTGTTCCCTGTGCTGCCTTCACATGCACAGTCCTGTCCTCCCTGCACACCCAGTGCTCCCATTAATGGTAAAAGCATTTGTTATTTGGTGTTGATTGATTAGCTCTAATGGAAATACTTATACATATCGTGAGAAGAACACATACCAAAGCTTAAAAAAATAGATAGAGTGAGGTCCTCTCAGGACACTGTGATGGGAAACAGACTAAGAGACCTAGTTTGGAAACAAATACACTGATGGCAACCGGGAACTCTAAGCAAGTTGTTTGCCCAGACTCTCTAGTAGACACCTTTCTTGCTAAAATGTACCTGTGATTAAACACTGCTAAATATATTGCCAAATCAAATCAAATCAAATCAATTAAAAGTGTTGAAAACATAATTTGTAATTTTGTAGTACAGTACATTTGTATTAGTCCTGTATCGCTCACTCACTTTGGTCTGGTAAGAAACCTTAGGAATCTCTACCCCATAACTTCCAAGTTTCCTTTAAGTGGATTTTTGCTTCAAATTCACACAGCAGGTTGAAACCACTCATGATAACTTCGCCCAAGTTACTATTCTATACCTACTTACTTCAAAATTATTATCCAGGAGCAGAACTGTCACTAATTTGATTTTCCACAACTTGCTGCTAATAAACGAAGGCAAAGAACCCTGTCAGCATTCACGCTGTAGCTTAATAACAAAATCACTTCTATGGTAGAAAGGCAGCAAACAGTATGTACAGACAACTTTCGCTTACAAATCAGAAATTTGCTCTTCAACTACAAAACTTTGGGTCTTAGCAACGTTAAATAGTAAATCTACTAAAATTTTAGGTACTGGCAGACGTTTTTCTAAACACTGATTATTTGCTGTGGTGTTTCCTGCAGTGCTAAGAAGTCAAGAACACCTGAGGTACCCTTTACAAAAGGATTTTCTATTTATCTATTATGGCAAATTTTTAATAGAAAGAGACAAGTTGCAAAGCCCATCCACAGTGCTGCTCTTTCACCCCACAGATGTGATACACACTGATTTTCTAATAACTGATAAAACTCAGTGCCAGAAACACAAACTGGATCATTCAGTCACTGCACAGACCTTCTTATTGACACAAATATGTTACCTAATGATCACTGGAAGATTCCACTTATCAAAGCTGCACAATCTCTTCAGCAAATACATTATCCATTCAAAGTCAATTTTGGTTAAACCATCCCTGGTGATGACTTTGAATTGAATACACTGAAACAGCATAAATTTACAAACATGGGGTTTTTTTCACATTTTCTAGGCAAATCTAGAAAAGAAAAAAATGTGGCGGTGGTGCTTTTGGACTCCCCAGTAGCTCAAACTCTCTGCTGGCCCCATCCCAAGCTGTGACTGGAATGAATCCTTGCACAAGGGAGCCGAGTGTTGCAATCACTGGATCTCAGGGCAAGCCAAAGTGGCTCCTCTCCTGCTGACAGTATTTCACTTGACTCCAGTGTCTGCTGGCTATGGCACTCACCTGGAGGCAAGGTGGGAAGTTCTCACAGCAGGCAGAACCCCAAATTTCTGTTTGTTTCCCAAGGCTGTATCAAAGAAGAGGCTGATGAAACCCTATCCTGAATACTGCATCCAAGTGCTCTTGGGACCACTCCAGCAGGTGTGGGTTCACGCCTCACCTTTTGAGGATGGGAGTCCAAAACAGGTTCTCTGGCACCGAGAATGAACATCTAAACCACTAGAGTAGTGACTGGAAACCTCCAACCTCTCATTTTTTAATGAAAAATGGTGATTGCATCTTCATTTTTTTCAGATTTCCAAACCGGAATTAAGGCAATTTATTCATTAAAGAGAAAGGTAAATCTTGTTTCTCTTTCCTTCACCCCGCACCCTTCCCCACTCAACATAGCAGATTTTTAAAAGCCTGCTTTAATTGATAACCCACGGCACAAATTATGTCAGCTTTCTTCCAAAGAAGCATCGTTTTTCATCCTCTAGATAAGAGACACATGCTAGTGCAAAATGGCAATAAAGCTGGTAAGCCAGCCTCCATAAGTTACAAGTACTGGCACCGAGCTTTGGAATGAGATTAATGCCAAAATAAAAAGAAATATCCAGATTTCCCACGGCTTTGCTAATTAATTTGATCCTTACCACCCTTTAGCTCGGCGTGTTTCACGATGTGACAACACAAGTGGCCAGTGTGAGTTGTAGGATCCATGTGGGAAGCAGATTTGTAAGCTTAACAGCTCCCTTTAGTAACACTTTCAGGTCAAATATTAGATACAGACAATCCTTTGTGGCATGAAACACAAACTAGCCTAGATGACAAAGCACCCTGGTATCAGTAAAAGGATAAAAACACGAGCAAAGCCTGACAACTGAAATCCCACTGATATTCCAAGGTTAGTCAAACTGAACAAGGGGCAGCTTAAACAACAGCACTACAAAATCAGCTTGGACTCCTCCCTCGGAGAGGATGTAGGTGCAATTTGATGTTCAATGCAATGAGAAGATCCAAAATCCTTGGTACAGATAGAAGCTCCTTCAGGGGCTGACTCAATTTTGTCTGAAACTGCTCTGCTTAGAAGAGAGAACTTACTCCTGACACTCACATTGTTAATTAACAGCAACTGCCAATTACAGCAGTGCTAATTTCACAAGTATTAATCTTTCAAAGCCATAATCCTATTGCAATCAAAAATATCCAAGGACAATGTCAAGGCCTGGTTTTCTTACACATTAATGAACGAACTTTTTTTTTTTAAAAAAGGCACCAAATGCTACTGAGCCCAAAGACAATAAATGATACCTCAACATTTCCACTGAAGAGTTACTTTCAGGTAACCATCTTTATTTCATTAAATCAAGTCAGATAAGGTATGCTATTATATCTAGAAGAATGGAAGATAAAATTAGTAAGTGAAACCCATTGTTAGAGATTCAATTAAAAAAAAAAAAAAAGGCACAAAAGCCTATGAGAATGCTGTGATCTGAGATAAAGGTGAGTAGTAAGAGCACGGCATAACTCAAAGATGTGAATCTAAGGGAAGAAATGAAAAATACCACCAGAGTCCTTTGTACTGTGGGAACAGATCAGGCTGAACACTGAGAAGAGGGGAACTGCAGCAACATCACACCAGCTCCTTTGGTTAATGATGTTATATTTCCAAAGTTAACATCCAGTTACAAATTAAGGTTGTAACGTAATGGAAGTTGCTATTGAAGTTTGGTTTTAAGAATGACCATCCTCACAGCATCATCACTGGAGTCAGGAGTATTTTTAATACGTTAAATTTAAATTTTTTTTAATGTAATGTGTAAAACAAATGACCCAGTAACAGAGATAAAAAGTAAAGCATCCTTACTCCAATTTAATAATAAGAAGTTCCTTCAGCTAATGCATGTCAACGTTGTGCATGTCAACGTTAACTTAAGCCCTAACAAAGTGAAGGTGTTTAGAGATTAAAAAGTACTTATGTGATTTTCTTCCCTTTAAAAATTAGTTTGACATATGATACACACTCTTCTAAATCAGTACCTGCTCTGCTACTACTTAATGTATTGAGTTTATATAAAATCTGGGGAAAAAGATGGCATTTTCTGGAAAAAGCTTTCACAATTCAGACAAGTGCTCATTCCAGCAATGGGCACCTATGTAATTCCCTCCTCCACAAACCAATTAAATTTCCAGCTATTATAAATTCAGTAAACCTCATAAAAAAAAGAACAAAAGCTCTCTGGGAATCTTGACAAAAATCCTCCCAAAAAGGTATGAAGCGGAACAATTACTTTTCTAACTGATGGAGCAGCATGCAAAAACCCTTCAAAATTATTGAAAATATTAAGCTATAAATAGACCACAACAAAGAGCACATAAAGAATCACATGTTGGCTTAGTTGGTCAGAGGATGGTGCTGGTAACACCAAGGTCATGGGCTTGATCCCAGTATGGATCATCCATTGAAGAATTGGACTTGATGACCCTTGAGGGTCCCTTCCAACCTGGAACATCCTATCATTCCAGGATCACATGTTTGTTAGAACAATAGGAACTCTGGTTTCCACAATTCTTCTTTGCAGACCAGAGATTTTTCAGTCCCTACTTGTTTACAATGATTTTGGGGCTTTTTTAAAGACAAAATATCAGAATCCTTAAACACAGTAATTGCAGGTCCATGCCAGAGCTTCCACTCTTGCCCTGCAACCTTCTCTACCAGGTACTTAGATAAGAGGCACTATAACTCTAAAACAACTAGAGTGTATATAAATCTAAAAATCAACAGTGAGCATACAGGTAATTGCGCAAACTGGAAAAAATAATGACTTTACTCTTTGACTGCTTGAGTGTATTTTATATTCACAAACATAAAAGGCGATTGCACAACCAGCCAAAGCTGAAAAAAAAAAAAAAATTAGTGACTTTGCTTTTTCACTGCTTGAAAGTATGTTTCATTCATAAAAGTTAGTACTTTTTCTGGGTGGTTTTTTTTCCTCCTTTTCTTTTCCCTCTTGAAGGCATGATCCTGCTGAGATGGGAGCAGGAGAGAGAAGCAAAGGGATCCTGCAGCCCACACCTCCTGCACGTCAGCACGCCTCCCGGCAGCAGCGCCAGGAGAGAGCTATTTACCCAAGGAAACAGTTGCGATAAGGGGACGAAAATAGCCCGAAATGATGGAAAGCGTTTTGTTGATAGACACGCTGGAAAGAGAGGAAATGGAGCTGTGAGGAAGGCGGAGCGGGGCAGCGCCGTGGCGGGTGGCCTGCCGCGAGGACACGGCCCTACAGAGCTCACCCATCCACTCACCGCGCTCCCAGGGATGCCTTGGGAAAGCTCAGCTGGAATAGAGACTGGACAGAGCTGGAGAATAAAGCGGATATTTATTGAAAGGCCTCCAGGATCCACCTTAGGCAGGACAAGAGCCTGGCCAGGGCTGCACCCAAGGTAGACCCAAAATGGTCACCATTTGGACCCAATGGTCACAAAAATGGACAACCAGTCACGAGGTCTCACACTTTTATAAGTTTTGATCCATTTACGTATTGGGGTTTAATTGTCCAATTACATCTCGTGAGGTCCCATCCTTCTTGTTCATCCCTCCAGCCCACCCTTGTTTGTGCTATAGGGCTGGAAGTTGTCCTTCATCTTAAGCAGGAAAATAATTTATTTTGTCTGCCTACTCAGTGAAGAGAGCTTACTAACACATAATATGAGGTTCACAACTACACCTAAGCAGCACGAAATCCGAAAAACGAGAACCTGGAGGTCAAAATAAACTGCAGCTACAGCTGCCTCTGGGATGCACGGCAAAACCCCTGGGCACGCTCCAGGCTCCTGTGCTACCCAAGAGCTTCATTAGAACCCTGTGCTATTTGTGTTTATTTCAAATAAAACACATTTGTGGGTGTCATAGCTTATGATGAAGGACATTAATACCATCTTAAACTAGTTTTGTTGGCATTCAGGAAGGGACAAAACAAGACAAAGCCACCCGAGCCCCCACAGTACACAAGGAGAGAAACAGGTGCTTGCCCCGTCTGAAATTAAATCACTCATTTTGCCTATTAAATTGTATCCATGCCAGGCAATCAAAACCCGATTTTTGTCTTGTTTCTTTGAATATTGACTTTTAAAAAGTTCAATACCTTCCAGGATCAACAGCAAGATCCATTTGTTGCTGCAGAACAGAAATAGCAGAGTGCCTCCCTATCCCAAGGGAAAAAAGCACAACCATGTAGCAACTACTGACTGTGAAAGAGGCTAGGTTTAGACCGGATATCAGGAAGAAATTGCTCCCTGTCAGAAGCTGTGGCTTCTGGAGTTGTTCAAGGCCAGGTTGGATGGGCTTGAAGAAATCTGGGATAGTGGGAGGTGTCCCTGCTCATGGTAGGGGGCTTGGACTGGACAATCTTCGGGGTGCCTTCCAACCCAAACCATTCTGTGATCAGATAGTGCTGCTCCTCAGTTAACAACTTTTACTGTTTGGGAAAAGCATTTCTATTTGAGAGAAAGCCTTAAGCAGATACTAATTCCAGCCAAAGTCAGTATGGCACTGATTCATTCCAAATCACTTCAGTGATTTTCATCCCTACCTGAGCTGCAGGAAGGAGCTGGTCCAGCTGCTCAAGTCAGTGTGCACTGCACTGATTTAATGAAGGTTTGCATGATCTCTGTAGTAGCTGGGTCCATCAGTGATGTGAAGTGCAGAAAGGCAGTAACTGAGAAACTGAGAGCTGGATACTTGACATTTAAATAAAAAGAAGCCACGTTTAGACAGTGCATGTGGTAGGTAAGGGGATGTGCTTCTACCCTTTCTCCTTTAAAATGAGAAGCAAACACTGGAACACAACCTAAACTAAATTATTTGCATCAGGATTTTAAATATGACAGAAAGAGCATTCTGTTGTGCTGCTGCTGCCTTCCTTTCAGCCCTAAAAGCAACTGCACAACAGATAGTTTTAGAATAGATTTCTTTGAGCACACGTGGGTAAGCACGAACAGCAAAAATGTTTGCAATTTTTATTTGCAGTCATTTGAAGTAGTAAAAATTATTTTGGGAAACACTGTGTCTCTTCTGCTGCACAGAGACCATGCAAAAGTTTAGACGTTAGATGAATATTGTCTTCAGGAATTTATGAATAGTAGCTGTATTTTAAACAGCTACTACACATGCCATTATAATTTCAAAGTGATTTCCCTGTAATTTTTGCAAGATGTGGCAGAATTTTAATTACAGCTTCTAAGGGATTGATTCGTCCATCATAACATGTAGGTAATTTATTTCCTTCCCAGTTCAGAGAAATGAGCTCTGAGGCATTCAAGTGTGGGAGCTCCACATCCTACTGAGGGTAGGTAGCTCTGCGATACAATCTCCCCTTAAAAGGCAGGAAAAGAAAAGACATTTCACATGTGGTTGAAGATATATAAATATATATTTTTAATATGTATACACACACACACACACACACACAGTTTACCACCATTAAAACACTTCATCTATTGTCTGGCATGATGCATTGTATGGAGAGACTGTCCAGATGAAAAAGAGTTGCTTTCCTAAGCAGAAGTTTATATTGTATAAACATTTCCATATAAAGAACGTACATGAAATTTCCAATGTCTTATTCTAAATGAGGACTGCCCTTAGCCATTGCCTTAACAATGCCTCTAATAATTCAGCTGGGCTCAGCTGAAAACAAAGAAGTCCATGTTCTGCCTGTACATCAGATGTGCTGGGAAATGCAAGTCCAACACGAAGAGAGGGAAAATCCAAGATTCTAGATGGTGAAGCCCTGTGTTACCTGTGAGCTGCTGCAGCTCTGATACCTGCCAATATCTTCCATAGGTGATAATTCATATATATATGAATTTGAAACTCAGGCCAGCAGCACTGGATCAATCCACAGTAAAGAACTAATAATTTTAGAAAAAGCCTTCAACATGTGCAGTTAAGTCTGTCCCAGGAGCAATATGTTACCTTATCAGATAATTACAAATATTTGAGAAATATTACAAGTACACCCTCAAACCTATGCTTTATCCCTTTAACTAAAATAAAGCAAAAATTACAAAGAGCATTTCAGATGCTTTAATGCATTTCTTTGAGTGCAACAGAAACCAGGTTGCCACTACATCAGCATCAAAGCCCAAATTAGATCAAGGAGTGTGGAGGTAATAACGGCAGCAACAGATTCCCTTCCTACTCCTTTCATGGTTAAGTGAAGTTTGTTCCTTTTTTATTTTCTAAGTATGGTTAGGCGCCTCAAGCATGCCTGTTAGGATGGAAAAAGCGTGCAAATCCCAGACCTAGGACCCTGCCAAAAGTCTCTTTAGACAGTCAAGGCAGCCAGAAGTATGCTGAGAGCTTGCCAGAGCCATATTGGGTGGCTAAAATTAAATAAACAGTTAATAAAAAGATTTTGAATCAACCTAAATAAATACAAACTTATAGCTTAACTGCCTTATCTGCTTTATAAAAGAGGATCCAAGACAGCAACCAAGTCTTTGAAATGCTTTGACACATCCACAAGTTCTGGACAGCAGATTTAAACAGAGGAGTACTTGCTATTATCTCTTTCAGAAGACAAGGCTTACATTTGGAATAAAAAAAAAAAAAAACCAAAACCATTGACTGCTCTGACAGGGATTTCTCTTCCTTTAAAACACAAACTCGCTCTGCCCCCTGTTGTCAGCAAATTACACCTCAGCAGCAAGAGGCCAACAGCAGGTCCCCAGAGCCAGAAATACCCAGAATTAGCTAAAACAAAAGGCAGCACACCCCAAAAGTATTTTAGGAATACATTTCTACATAGTGAAAAATGTCCCTGAGCCGTTATTTGCGTGCTTGAGGCAGTTTGTTTTCTATGCTCGGTATTCTATTGTTTTTGGAAAAACATTACCGTGAACTCAAGTGTACACAACCGGCTGGTGGTTTTTTGGATATTAAAAAATATTAGCTGCTCTAGGAAGAGGGGAAAAAAAAAAGTTTGAGGAACTTTTTAAAAGATGAGTTTTATGAAGGTTCAGAAGCCTTTTCTTTTACTTCACCACTGAATAAAGATCAGTGCTCAGAGTTCAGCCATTGAGCTGCAAATGCTCTTCTCAGCTGCAACGTGAGTTTCCAGCCCAGTTTTGATAGGCAAGAACGAGTGCACTGATTTGTCACTGATGTTCTTCCATATCACAGGATCATGCAAACTCGCTGTGTCCAACCTGCAGGGAGGAGATCAAAACCAGATCTGCACCCACCAGGGTAACTCAGGAGGCTCCCCAGATTTCTCTTGCCTGCAGAGCTTCTGAGCTACTTATCCTCATCTTCCCCAGGTACCAGGGAAAGTCTGAGTAAGGAGGAAAGAACTTCTAGGTGATCAAACATGATCCAACAGAAAAGGAATAACCAAAATCTTAGATCACGGCATTCCTAATGAACACGTTGCTAGCCCTTCAAAAATAAAGCGGCCGATAAAACAAACTCACCAGCGACAGAAATACACATTTCCTACCTCCAAGTACAGTTAACAATAATATTTGCACTCCTGTGTCCTTCTTGGAATAAAATTGTTTAAATAGGCAGCAGGCATGGCTTACTGGGCTAATCTCAAGTGAAATACTCCTTAAATCCACAGGTTGAAATGCCAGTGGGGTCACTCACTCTTCTCCTTTCCAGGACAGAACCGATGAACGTAGCTCAGGGAATAGCTGTGCCTTCCAAGTGGTGCAAATGGAAACAGAGACTTTTTATAGCCCACCAGAGCAACAGGTTACAACAGCTTTAGGAATCAGTTACATCTATCCTAAAAATCCACGTTTGTCTGTCGCCCCAGCATTTATTTTCCAGTTGTGGTCCTTTTTCCCCTCAAGTGCCATTCCTTCCCTTAGAAAGCAGTTGCGAGTTATTTATTTTCAGTACTCAGGCTTCATTTTCTACGAGCACCTCTAAATTTTGCTGACCTATTATTTTAAAGCCACTGGAATTGCTCACTTGAAATCCAGAGCAGGATTAGTATCTTTATACATTTATTTACAGGCATCCTCGCTAGCTGCGCTTTGGCAGTGATTTTGATCACCCTATTCTGTTTGTGAAACTCTACCTAGCAAAAAAGAATAAATAACACAACCATAGAAAAAACGAAATCACACTGGTGAAGTTAGTGATACCTACTTTCTATTCATCTACAATTATCTGCTTTTAAGCATCTTTTTGTGCATCTCGATATTTCCTCGCAGGAGAAATCTAAAGTATCATCAAGAAATACATTATGCCTTTGCTGCTCTATTAAAGTGTCCATAAAGATCAAAACTATAGCATAGTTGTTTGGTATTCATTTCCCCATCCCAAAAAACCCCTGGCACGAGACTGAGGCCCTTGGCACCGTCTAGCTCCCTGACCAGAAAGCAGAGTGGAGATGGATATAGAAATTAATGTGTGATTCCACTGAATAAGAACTGAGGATTTTTTTTCCTCCTTTATGCATTTTTAGCTAATACACTCTTTTGAAGTGCATATTTAGAAAACGTCCACAGCATAACAGGCAAGAGCTCTTCTATAACCCTGCTCTGTCAAGCAGTTAATTTGTCTGGTTTAAAATACACGTGCAGCAAACTGTGTTTAATGCATCAGTCTTTCTACATAAACCTAATTTTTGGAAGCTACTGCAGAGGATAAGGAGGGTCCGTGAAGGGGGATGATTTAGCAGATGCTCCTGGTTACATGCAATCGTCAGCTTTAATTGCAAAATTAAATCTGAATTACCTTAAAATCTGCATTATGAATCTGGCAAAAAGAAGCATTGCATGGGTCTTTGCCTGGCTTTTCCTCATTTGGACACTTGGACTACAAACTTGAATGACATCCCCACGCAGGGACTGAGAAAGGGACACCTCTAATTTTGTTGCTGTAAACCAATTTGTTGGCCACATTGGTAGAGGAAAAAAAAATTAAGTTTTAAAACTGTGTGGCTGGTTGCTATATGGCTCCTCACATTTTGTCTTATACACGCTTTTATTAAGACTACCAATTCATCATAGGAAAGCAAAGCACATCTTCCAGCTTCCAGGACAGGGAACACACAGGAACCATAATTCAAAATATGGGAAAAGGCTTTGGGAAAGGAATAAACAAAAATAAAACCTGACTTTAATGCTGCTTCAAAACTACCTGCTATTACATTTTGTGGTTTAAGGGTACCACAAGTCCAGGACAAATTACAATCATTTCAGAAGCCTAAAATTCAGGTATTTCCTGTTGAAAGCTTTGTTTCTGATTAGACACATTTTAACCCAATATACGTATTCATTTACTTGTTTAAAACCTTTCCTCAAGGTTTCATCTATATTTTGATACTCTTATTGAAATTTTCTAGCATTGTGGGGCCCAGTGGGCCCTCCAACCTAATTTCTGAGCCACTTCAATATAGAAAACTGGGCTCAGGGTGTGTTTGTGTTCCTGTAGCTGCCAAAGGCAGAGGCAGAGTGAAACCCAGCTCGCAGTGTGCTGCAGAGAGGCATTTCAGCACACTGTAATTTCCCAACTGCAATTTTCTACAGTATTTATCAAATTAACTCAACAGAATGGCTTTATATGGGATTCCCAACAGATACACACAGCCAGGACTTGTACATTCCCTTTCCCCTGTGATGCTGTTTGCTTGTCATTAACTCCTGTCCTGGGAATAACACAGAAGGCAGAGGAGGAAATGATGCCTCATTATTTATCCCTCCCCACAGCCAGGGGCCAGGAATGTTTGTGCTGCTCTTAGCAAACTTTGTCTCAGTCCTGCAGAGACAAGGGCTCATCCCAAAGAGGCATCACCAGCCCACATCTGCACGGACAACTGCAAAAACTGTGGCAACCCTACAGACACGGGGCCAGACACACAAAAAGAGCACACAGCAGTTTAGAGAAATTATCATGGTGATCTAGAGAGACACTTTTAACCAGTAAGTTGGTTAAAGATCCCCTTTGGAGGTCAACTAAACTAAAACTAAATACAACAACATCTTTCAGAGAGCAGGGGAAAAAAAAAGTTTAATTCAGGAAAGCCCTGAGTTCTCTCATTCTTCTGTGTAAAACCAAGTTTTAAGATGTAACACCATAAATCAGCTGGCTAGCCACAGGCATCAGTTTTGTACTGCTTGCTTGGCTGTTTCCCCTCCAGTAATCTAAGAAGGCAGAAAAGAAAAACTAACCAAAACCAAACCCAAACTCCAAGAGGTATCCTTAAACATCAAACCAGGCTGGATTTAGCTGTCGAGATCCGTTCCTTGGGTTTGGCTTCAAAAGGTGATTTCTGGTTACAAGTCAAGTGAGCAATGCCATTCAGCCACCTCTGGAAAATAAGCACTTGCAGGAGATGAGGGCATCATCCACCACAGCTTTTCCTGAAGGAAAAACTCTTTCCCATGAAGAACAGCTGTTCTTCAAGGCTTTGCCTATTCTTCCACCCTTTAACCTCTTTGCAGTTTTCAATGGCCTCTGTTGCCCCCAGCAATGAGTTTAACCCAATTTTCCACATTAAAAACCCACAAAAGCCTGCTGACACAAAGGACTTACCAGACAGGTAAGACCTCAGGATGGGACAATCACAGAATCACTGGATGGTTTGGGGTGGAAGGACTTTTAGAGGTCATCCCAACAGCAAGGACATCTGCAGCTAGATGGGGTTGCTCAGTGCTTCCAAGGATGGGGAATCCACCACCACTCTGGGCAGCCTGTGCCAGTGTTTTACCACCCTCAGCGTATGACCATGACAACTTTAAGATAATGACAGCCCAAAGCCATCTCCAACCAGCTTTTTGCCCTTTACACTTCACTTGCAAGTCAGGCTCTGCAATAGCCACTCCTCTGAGTTGGTTTGGGTATGTATAAATTTTTGCAAGACTTAACTCCATCATTATACACCACCTTTCAATCCAAAGCCACATTAAAAACTCACCTCTGATTGCTGTTCCAGATCAACATCTACACATTCCAGTTAAAACTCAATTATTCACGTTAAATCTGCAATTTATAACCTGGAAGTCACCTTTGTGGCACCAACAGTGCTCTTTGCAGTCAGTTTAATGTATTTTCTAAAGGTCAGTATACTGAAACACAGAAGAATAACTCGGCAAATTTGGGACAGACTAGCAAAAGTGGGTTATAGGAAAGTACACATTTTATTAGTCTTAACGGGAAGCTCTGTGAATTTGATCAGTGTCTCAGTACTTGCAGAACCCAGCAGAGGGCAGGTTCTGCCCTTCTAAACAGCGACAAAATCCTACCGAGAACGGGTCTGCTGCCATTCGGATGGAAAATGCCCTCACCTAAAGCACTGGGAAAAGGTTTAGCGTTAAAGATTTCCTTTTACAGCTCAAAACTCACCTGGAGCTAGATTCCAACCGATTTACAAGACAGAGTGCTTAACTAAGACCTGCTTCAATGAGTCAAACCAAGCAAGAGCCACAAACAGAATTACCTGATTCAGCTCTGATATACAGAGCAAATTATACACCCAAATGTTAATTATAAATATATTCACCACATATCCTTCCCATCGAGAATTCCGGGGGCAGGATGGAGGATATGCATCCCTTCCCTGCCCTGTAACGTTCAGCAAGAAGGGATCATTTTTGCCACGTGCCATCACAGTTACAGCATTTTTATTGGGTAACTGATCTATTTTATAAGGAAAGGCAATCTCCAGTTTGATACTCATAGGATGTGCATAGATGAGGGCAAACAGAATTAATAATTGAAGAGTATACACCTCTCCTCACAGTCACCTTAAAAGACCTAAGGAGGTATTTACAATATTTCAGCAACGTTTTATATGCTATGACTTGAAATACAACATGAGGAAGGCAACTAAACCAACAGGGCAACTCCATCCAGCTTGTTCACATCACCTGTCTCACACCTTCCCTGTGACACACAGAGCTCACCAGGCTTTGCCTTTATCAACCCATTTGCACTTTGAACATCCCAAGAACAGTGCTATTGAGACAAAGCATCCTGTAGAAAACGCAAAGGCGTTTCACAAACCCACTGGATGGAAGACTGCCAGTCTAGATGCTTCTTCTTTGGGTGCCTGGGTCAGTATATTTCAAACAGATTCATAACTACTTTGGGAAAAAAAAAAAAAAGTTTTGGTAACATGCTTTAGTAAGCATTAGGACACAAATTCCACTAAGAAATAACTTCTGTTTTTAAATGTTAAATATCTGCAAATCCCTGCAGAATTACTGAAACACAGCCATGGCCAGGGCTGGGGGAGAAAGTGGCAGACTGTGCTTCAGCAGACAAGTCAGAACAGTCTGAGTTCTGCTTCAAGAAGCCTTGGGAAGCACGCCAGGACAGCCACAACAATTATTTTGAGCAAACAAACCTCTTCGTTTGAATATACTGAGAATACAACCCCACTGAGGTGGGATAGCCTCTGGGCCACGCTGCCTTGGAAGAAGACAGAGCTCAGTCAACCTTCCTTTTCTCCTGAATCGGTGTATTTTGGGAAAAGCAACAGCTCTAATCAGAGATTATACTTTCTAGCTGGGATGTACTGCTGACTCCTCTACTCCCCTGCCCTTGTAAGAGCCAAAATGACAGAGACTCAGTGCGAACACCTACAAGAGTGATAATGGAGGGGGGAAAAGCCTCCCCCTCCCCTTTCTTAGAGATCACAGAGTAAACTGTGATACTTTAAAACCAGCCTTCTTATGCATTATCAAGTGTTAACAGCTACCAAGAAAGTCTATAAATTCATAAGAACCCTGCAGCATTAAATAATTCAGTTAGCACTGTCACTGTTTCCCCGTAAAAAAAAAGAAAACACATATATGCAGTGAACGCTGCTGTTAGCTGCAGCTGTGTCTCATGCACACGAGAGATTTCTCCAGGGTTTTATGGCAAATGAGCAAGCTGAGGATTCTGCCAAAGGTTGTATTTATCACTTTTGGGTGGGTGGAGAGAGACCTGTCTCTGGATTACCTCATCGTTCCCCATGAATCACAGAGAGCACTGCGTGTCAATAAAAGCCATCAGCACTGCGCAGCATCTAAACCAGCAGGCAAGTGTGAAACATTAGGTGTCCTTCCCCCACTGCACTTCTGGTAATTTCAAAAGGGGAGATGCCAGACAACATTTCAATCCATTTTCAGAGGTTTAAGCAAGGATGGAGAGATGAAGAATGCTAAACTATCAACAGCTATGAAAATTCTCACTGCCGCAAGCTCTTATCACATATTCCATCCATCTGTTTTTCCTTTCCAGCGTTGCTGGTGGAAAGTACCCTTTTGTCCTGCCTTCAGGCAAAAAGAAAAAAAAAAAAAAATCCACGTGGGGAAAGCTGGTGGTCACTGATGTGTGCCTCCCTGCCATCTGCACCCCCTCTTCAGCTGCTCAGGGCTCCCCCAAGTTCTCCCAGCCCGACCACCCCGCTCCCCTTTAGCAGCAGCATTAATAATTTACCAGCTGCGAGAGACAAAGAAAACACTCTGGTGACACCACCTTGGGGCTGCTGAGATTTCGCCAGGATTGTCAAGCTGAGGGGAAAAAACCCAAAACACGGAGCTTATGAATTTGGTACGCAGCAAAAAAAATTCAAAATTAGGCGTGGGCGCGACCTTTTAATCGGCATTTTGGATCAGAAGAAGAGAAATGAGCAGCCAGACCTGAAACAAATGCACACTTAGGAGTGCAGCCTGTCACAGCTGTCAGGATAAAATATATTTACAGGTTATACTTCTTTGAAGCAAATTGCTGTAATATAATTTACTACTTTGAACCGCCCTAGTGCTGGGATTTTAAAAGATTCTCAATGAGCATATTGCCTTGTGGTTGTTATTTTGACAGAAAGTCTGTTATATTATTATTTATAACCAATTAGAGCGCTAATTACTGTTTTTACTGCTTTGTCAAGTTCTGGAAAATACCGGGTAAAGGAAAGAGAGCAAGCTATGGAGATGGAAGCAGCAGTTTTGATCCTTTAATTAGGCTGGCTATGAGGGTCTTAGAAACTGCCAGAGATGACAGACCTGGGAAAGGGAAAATGTGACACCTCAGCTGCACTGGAAACGACAGGAAACTACAGACAACGCAAATGTTTAGGTTTTAATTACACGGCTTTGAGAGATTGCTACAGGCTACGAGCTGCAGATTCCATCAGATCTGCTGTACTAAGTAGAGTTGGACCCAACTCTTTGTGTGCACCAGAGGCCATCAGGAAAACCTGGAGGAATTGGTTTTGCCTGAGCAGATGGCCCCATTTCCCTCAGAGCAGTGACCAGATGTCCACACATGGTGTTAGCAAGTCTGGCATCCTCCAGCCAGGCGTCTTTAAGACGCAGTTATGAAGAACTGTAAGGAAGCTCTTACATTTCTAATATTCACACAGACACACCAGCAAATCCTCCAAGAAAATTCAATTATCCTCTAACCTCTACAGCATCGGATCATCCAGCTCTTGCAGATAAAAGTATTTTGTCAATAAGCAGTTTTCCATGGCTTGCTGCAAAAGAGCAATGCTGTGTGAAACCGGCAGGCAACCAAGTCACAGATTGATTTTATTTGATAACGCCAAAATCAGTCCCCAGCACGTAAGGATGTCATACTCACTAAATTACCTGCTCATTGGTGGCATGGATGGAAACAGATATCCTTTCCTGACAAGGTCTTAAAGAGGTTAGTCAGCTTTCTGAAACAGCCCATTGTGGGAGACAGAGCCAGCACAGGACTGCATCGAGATCTTCCTCACAGCACTCTCAAAGCAGTAAATACCTGCCCTTTAGGATTTTAATGGATTTACTACTTAAAAACTGTCCTGCAATAAAACATTCAGTTTATTCAGCAGTGTTTAAATCTGAGCTGCCCTTGCTGGAAACACCAAACTCCTCTCCAGCCAAGGGACTCCTGCCAGACACACACACCACTGTCAGTCTTTGGTCACCCAGCTTTCTATACAAGGGTTTGGCTTGGAAGGGACCTTTAAAGGTCCTCTTGTCCAACCCCCCTGCAATGAGCAGGGACTAAGATCAGGCTGCTCAGGGCCCTGACCAGCCTAACCTTGAATGTTTCCAGGGACGGGGCATCTATCACCTCTCTGGCTGGTATTTTACCATCTTCATTGCAATGGTCTGATCTACCCTCCTTCAGTTTAAAACAATATTACCTCTTGTCCTAT
Organism: Brachypodius melanocephalos; assembly: GCA_013398615.1. Taxonomy (NCBI): domain Eukaryota; kingdom Metazoa; phylum Chordata; class Aves; order Passeriformes; family Pycnonotidae; genus Brachypodius; species Brachypodius melanocephalos. The sequence goes on from VZSR01000902.1 coordinate 449,367, forward strand.
TCAAAAGTCTGTCCCCATCTTTCTTATAAGCCCCACTTAAAGTCCTGAAAGGCTGCAATAAGTTCTCCTGGAGCTTTTCCTTCTGCAGGTGATCAACCGCAACCTCTCAACCTGTCCTCATAAGAGAGATCATCCCTCTGATCATTTTTTGTTCCTTAAGAGTGGCTCTAAGGCAAAACTCTCTCGGGGAGGTTTTAACCAGGTTATTCCTCTCCTGGCTGGCAGAGCATCACGCCAAGAGAACGATCTTGGCATTGAATATTTGAGGTCATTTGATATTCATGTTCAAAAAGATGTGCCGTACTTTTAATTAAGTCTATCTTCAGCAGGTTCCAGGTAACTCGAAAAGCTGACACTGCCAATATGAATTAGTCTGGCAGCATCAGCAGCCTGGTTTTGTTCTTTGAACACAATGGATCTGTGTATATTGTTCTACAGATAATTACTATCAGAAGGGTTATTAATAGACAGGTAACCGCTACAGAATTAGTCAGTGATGGTTCCTGTGTGCATCTGTTCTGCCACAAGATGTATTGGTTTTGCATTAAACCAGCTCAAGAGAAGTAAAATGGAATAGAAATTGCACAGGGAACTCCTTGGCAGGAGATAAGCACAGGAGCTAATATTGATTGCATCGGTTTTCCAAAGCACATTAGCATCAAATGAATGCAGCTGACCTTGAGAGCCTGCAGGAGTCACTGGAAGGAGTCATTTTAGGCAGGAGATTGGGTAAGTGCTGATTTTCAGCTCAGCAAAAGGCCTGGACCGTGTTATAATTATAATTCTTTTACTTTGTAGCACACCATAAATGGCAAAGCTTTTGATCTGTGCTAACAGTTGGACTCCGTGACCTTACAGGTATTTTCCAACCTAAACGACTCTGTGATTCAAGACAAAAGCAATAATTCCTTCTAGTTTTACTCACAGGGGTTTCTATTTCAATGACTGAATGCTGCTTCGTGCTATTAAGAGTACATTAAAAGAGAATACCTGTAAGAGGAATAGATTCCTGTTTATTGCCTTTTAAAGGTTATTTCTTTGCATTTCCTGAAATTATTGCAAGAGGAGAAATAATAAAAAAACCTGTTCTAATCCCAGTGCACCTTTAGATCGTCTCCTCTTGCCTCCATCTTTTACATCCATAAATAAGGACATAAAACACAGAGAGAAAGAGGTGATTGCTGCCACATGGAACGAAGGCAAGGAAGCTGGTTTAGCTCATTTCTGGAAGTTCATTTCACAGCTGAATTCCTTTGTATTATTAACTTTTCATTTGGCCATATCTAAAGTTGTTTAGATCCACATAAATCTGGGGACTTGATTGCCACTACAGCTCTCTAACCACCCAGCTGCGTGTGAGAGCAGTGGCTGGCTGTGACCTCAGCCTACAGACATTAATCCTATTCTCCAGCAACTAAAAAGATTAAAAAAATAAAAATAAATGTATCTTGCTGATTTTCATAAGCAGCATGAAGCCACCCTTTTGGTTGGGGCACGCTATGTCCTTCTGTGATTAATAAGTGTGATGGCTTGTTAATTAGTTGGCTAATCACTTTCCCCATCTATCATCCTCGTTTCAAAGAGCAAGCCATTTAAAGAAAACGTTCATTTGATGTCATGACAAAGTCCACTGATTTCAGCATTCTTTGAAACATTCTTTTCTGCCCTTTTTCAAAAAAATGAATACTTTGCAGCAAGGACAAACTAAAGAGGCCTGAAGTCAGTGGAGACACTGTTCAATCAAGGTAACATTTAGATTTCACATGGAGCTTCAACATTAGGATGAAGTTTATATTTTTTAAAAATTGTATTAGACTGCCATTTCTATATGGAATGAAAACATTCCAAGAATTACTAATGCCTTTTAAAATATATATATATAAAGACAATTTTCCAAGAAGAATGCTAAGCTGCGCAGGCATTTTCTATAAAGCAGTGCTTTCTCCTCTAAGCTCCCCAGATGACTTTCAGGAGTCATTCCAAATGGGAAAGACTGTGTCATCTTAGACAGTAAACATCAGCCTTAAGTAAGATACCAGGTGGCTTGGAGCTCAAATCAATGATAGCATCCAATTATTACAAAATAAAATGACCCTCTGAAGAAAATGCCTCCCATGGGCACCACAAATCAGAGGGACATGTTTTCTTCTGGCATGTTCTGCATTTTAAGTCCCTACAAATGTTACTAATAACCTGTCATCCTGCATGAAAATAGATGAGACCTGCTGAAGGCACCCACCAGCTCGTGAGTAAGCATATTCTGGGTATTCTCTGTGATTTCTCTTCCCCATCTCCAAACAGATGACCAAATGGCAGGTTTAATAAATTACTTACAGCATGTCTGCTTTTTATTTCCATTTACAAACCCGAGAAAGGCTGGCAACGCCCCTGCATTTCTCTGTACCAGCTGAAATTCTGGGAGTTACAGTATTTTTGAATCGTGTGCTTAAAATCCCAGGGTACCTAAATGGTACAGGCACATTTCAGTTTGTCTCCAGTTTCCAGGAGAGCAGGTGATGCTCCAATAATGTGGCTCTCTCCTCATTTTGTGCCTGTAAAGTTCCTCTTTGCTGTTGCAAAATTTTGTAAGTCTCTGCTCTACAGAGTTGCCCAAATAGCCTGGAAAGTTTCATCTGCAAATGGATGAATTCATGCCAAGGTACAACACAAATTAAATGGAGAGAGCCTTAAAACTTTGGCAGGCATTTTAAGGTTTGACAGGGGCTGATTGTGGATCAGGTGAGTGGAAAAAAAAAAAAAATACCACAGGCCACGATTTGAGTTTGTTGCAATATCCAGAGCTAAGGATTGGGGTATCACATCTGTTCTGTGAGTCAACTCAGCTTGCCACTGGTGTAGCTAACAGCTGGCTGGCACTAGGAGGATTTTCCTGATACAGACTGAAAAGAACAGGTTTAGAATGTAATATGAAAAGGAGGAGGAAAAAAAAAATTAGTTCACCACTCCTCAAGTTAATACAATTACTAGATTAGTACAGAAGGAGCTTCTTGGCACAGCGGCACACCCTGATTTATAGCAAATTTCAGTGTCTTTGTTTTACCAATTCTACTCTTCCTGTGTCCAAAGGGGAAATTTAATTCCTTAAGGAGTCCCATTGAAATCAGACTGAGCAAAGAGACAACCTGAATTGATTGCTATTAAAAAGAAATGTTTAAAAAGTTATTATTTAGAGACTACCCATGCTTGTTAGTACCTTAATACTTTTATTCCCTGACAATAAATAAATCTATTAAATGGCTAACAGCTCCTATTTAGAAAGCAATGTTGCAATTACAGTGATACACTTTCTCAGTATGCAGAATCAAGCTAATCTTTTTTGACTCCAGAAAACATCAGCTCTTACTGCACTTTATGGCAACAAACACCAGCAGTTCAACGACACAAACAAGCTTTATCTCAGCACCATTGCCACTGCCACTGGGAATGAATTAATTGCAAGAACAAATTAAACTTTAACCATTTAAGTGGCTCGAGTTGTGAGTACTGTTCCATTGCTCGTTTCAGCATGAGCTGAACACTGAAGCTGCTCAAAGCAGCTCAAAACAGAGGGAGATTAAAACAAGGCTGGGCTGTTTTGTTTCCTCCTGCTCAGATTCAGGGGCTGCTTCGGGTCTGTTTCTTTGACCAAAACTTGCATACGCTGCCCTGAATTCTGAATTTCCTCCTGCCTATCCAGTCACAGCAATGGCTGGTGCAGAGGCTGAGATGGATGGGAAGCACAGCTGCTTACATTTTCCTGCAGAGCTCTGTATCCAGCTGCATGGGAGACATCACACACCATTCTCCTGGCTTTCAGGTTACCCAATCTGCACACAGATCAGGCAGCAGAGATGCAGGCTAAGGAAGTCTGGCTTCATGACTGCCTACTGCCATAATCTCCTGATAAACCTTGACTGAAAAATGTGAAATGTACCCCCCTGCACGATTAGAATATTTGTACCCGGGGTTTCAGGTACAAGTAAATGTGTTTGTAGCCTTGTATGCAGGAATCAGTCTAACAGAGAGCACATAGAAAGAAAGGCACAACCCTCACGTTCATACATAAAACCCATCCTGCCCTTGTTTCAGGTCTTTCTTTGATCAGCTTCTCTTTCAGAATTGTTATCCTTTCAGACTCTATCCAAAAAAAACCTGCTATCAACTTAATTTTACACCATGAACCACAATGAGCCTGCACATTCTTGTTCAGCTATTATATTCACACTCAACCCTTTGGATAAAGACCATCATAATAGAATGTATATGTAACTTTCCTCCCACTCCATGTATGCAATCTATAAGGGACTAGCAGCTTGCAGTTCTGCTGTTTTCCCTCCAGGGATCTAAAAACGCTTTATAATGGGGAATTTAACTTCAAAGCCCTTCTGTGAATGAGATGCAGCTCTTGATATTTTCCCCTGTTCCATATACAATGAAGCTGTAGCAGAGAAGGATTGCATCAAAGGTCAGCCAGAAGTTCACTGATGTAGCTGAAAGAGCCCTGCCTACGTGTCCCTCTTGCCTCAAGAGCACAAGTGTTGTGGAGCAATCCTTATTAAGCATGGAGTATATCCAGGTAAATGAACCCGATCCCTGAAGGATTTACAGGCCTTAAACTATTTCAAGCTGCAGAGACCTTTTGGCTGGAGTGATTTCTTGCACTCAAAGCGGTGGTATTTGAATTTATGGAAAAGAGTAGAATTGATTTCTGTTTCTATTGTCAGAGGAGATAGGTCCCTCTGCCTACAGCAAAAGGGAGGATGCTTCAGCCATGTACCCTGGCAGCTCTGTGGCACCAAAAGGGACAGAAAAGAAACTGTAGCAGCACTATAAAGCACCCTGTTTCCACTGCAAACAATTTTCTCCAGAGGAGGTTTCAGGCTCATGTACTGCAGGAGATGAGAAGTCCCTTAGGTCAGCCAGCCTTAGGGAAAAGAGATGGGTCCCAAAGAAGAGCCTGAAATCTCAGCTCCCTGATACACAGCTACCTAGAAGAAGTCAAAGCATATGTCAAAGTACCCCACAACAATCATTATTTTTCATTAAGCTGACTCCCATGAATTCCCTGTTTATTTTTTGGTGGGTTTTTTCCCCCATCATTACCCCTCGTTAGAGGAACATTTCCCAAACTGCAGCTTCCTAGAAGCAAAACCTTTCCTCGCTTCTCCCTTGGCCGAAGCACATTTCCTGGGGTTTAATAAATGAATAAAAGGATGAAAATCGATGGCAGCAGATGCCATAAAGCACTGATACCCCACTGCCAGGGTTCCATCGTGAGGTCGTGCCCCCAGGGATTCACCGGCAGATGACCTCACCTCGCTGGCTGTCACGGACAAAGCCACATCCAAACAGGAGAGAGTCGCTCACGAGGATGTCAAGGATGCTCAGAAACCCGAAATTCCTCAAACTGTGTCCAGGCATGCTTCCTTGCACTGCCTTTCAAATGGCAACAGGGAACAAACCCCTGTGCACATCGCCAGACCCCGCGATCAAAGCAGTCAGCTCATTCCCCACCATGATTTATTAATAAGGCATAAAGAGAATGCAAATAAACTAATTATAAAACGGGGTGCATGAGAGGCAAATTCCCAGAGTAAAACTTTAAGCAATGTTCAAGTGATTATCCATCTAATGGGGAACAAACAGCCAAACAACCAGCAGCCTGGCAGCCAGCTAACATTTAAAATACGGACCCTCGAACATGTGGTACGGCAGCAGAGCAGGAGTCAGGTGCTCAGCCTAAAAATAAAATTTTAGAGATATTTTAGACAATTCCATACTATCCATGAACACCAGCAGAGCCCACTGGACACACCGCCCTTGCACTCTCCAGTGTGCGCTCCGTGGATCCCACACCATGGGGGGAAAAAACCCATTTTTCAGCTCATATCCTGGTGGATGGACCGGATGACAAACTCTGCACTCGCCATGTTTTACGTACACTCAAAAATCCATAAAGGAATGAAAGAATCTGCTTCCAGAAGCAGCAAAGTCGCTTAAAATAATGATGTTTTACCATTACAGAAAATGTAAACATCTCTCAGAAGTTGATGCAGCTCTACTGAACGGTCAGAAGATCACCTGGCTGTGCTGTCTATGCGTAGAACAAAGCTTTAGCTACAAGAGCAATGTAGAGGTGACTTGCGTTAGAGATTTCAACAACTCTTAATTTTTCCACCTCTAAGTAGAAAGGCTCACTAAGCCAGCTCTTTAAATCCTGCAAGCCTAAGACTTCTGAAGTCTTTTTTCATTTTGGTGGCATCCAGTGCACCAGTTCAGCAAACAGTATTTATTAGTAATAAAATGTTTACTAAACAATAATAATTCAGTAAATAACAATATTTATTTTAAAATAAAAGCCGTCAAACACCAAGTTTTACAGGTTAAAGCCCTCTAATTTCAACAGCATTTGTCAGCAGCTAGCCAGGCATGACATGCATTTCGAACATCAGCAGATAACTCAATATTCACCAAAGCACAGTATTTTGAGGGGAAACAAGTCCAACCACATATGCTGCCTAATCGATTTGAGCTCCACCAACCAGGTGTTGACCAAATGAGCTATTAAGGCCTGCATTTTCATTTTAAACACTATTCCAGAAAGGCAATGTCTCACCCAGGCTTAGCAACATCTACAGGAGCATACACTGAAAATCTTACAGCTTAGATAAATTATACTATTTCCTAGTTTAGAGGCACAGAATCGTTCGCCAGATTGCAAATGTTATATTATATACAAAGGATACATGCAAAAAAAAAATTTAAATCTCTAAACAGATTAATTTAATGGAAAACACAAACAGTATTTACCATGTTTTAAAACTGTTTGTTGCGTTCTTGTTTACAGAGACATGATGGGGATCTTCAGGGTTACAGCACACAACAGCTGTCTCTATAGAAAGTGCCAGCCTCAATGTTAACAAGATAATAAATTGACTGATTTGTGTTAAATCTGTATTAAATTTGAACGGAATGATCTCAGATCCAGACTTAGAGAATTGATAAAAGCTCTTACTATTGAGTGCAGCTATTGGGCTGGAGGGTGAGGAGAGAAAAGGATGAACAGCAGCGAGGGTGTTTGAGGACCCTACTGAGAGCTAAAATAAAGGAAGCCCAAGGGAGCATGGATGGGAAATGTACCCTTAATTTACTTGATGAGGATCCAACTGGCTACTGGGAAATGGAGCTGGGACTATGGGCTTCCTGTGAAATGCAGCTGGGAAGAGACCTGCACTGTGATCACTGCTGATGGCCAAAACCTCACGGCAGCTGAAGGTCTTGATGGCCATCAAGGCACTTTTTAAAGCAGGAAAAAGCCAAGACTGGAGATTCCCTACCCAGTTCCTCTTTACAACTGCCTTGATGCCACATCTATGAGATCTACCTTGCAGAGAAAAGCTGCTCTGAGGCAGGAGCACACATTCCCTTCCACAGGCACCAACATCCCTCTGGACTCCACCACAACGTGATCAGTGCAAAACAACCTGCTTTATACTAAAACTGGACAAGCTATATAGCATTAACATTCATGCCTCACTTTTAAAGGGCCTGCAGGACCATAATTGGCATTAGGTTTGATATTTGTGACTGACTAGAGTCACATTTACATTAATGACAAAACTGGCAAGCCTGTGGTAGAGGTAAGCAGGGATTTTTGTACCTATTTAACGCTTCGACGACGCAAAAATAATAAGGGCGCCAACACGTGACAAAATGGTTCGGCTGCCTTATTTTTAATTAAAGCACAGTGCAGCTGACTTCTGTGGAACAATATCCATCTTCCACAACTGCACAGACTCGCTTATTTTGCTAGCAAAAATCCCCATTAATTTCAGGCCTCTTGACTCGAACAGATTCATCTCAGACAGTGTGATGCCAATAGATTCCTTTTGCAGCACTCTTCTGCTGGGAGAGACACCATTTCCCTTCTTTCTAAAAAGGACAGCACACAGAACTACACTCCATCAAGCAAATAATTAAGACAAGGAGCATAAACTGAGATTAGAAAAAAACAAATGCTGTATGTGAAATGATGCTGTGCCCTGAAATTCGCACCTTCCTACAGCAGAGACGTAACTCCTGCACAAACAGCTAAGCTGGGCTTCCAAACCTTGACTAAAATCTTTACCCGTGCTGAGAAGTGATGGAATGAAAAGTATTTGCATAAGCTTGTAACTTGAGCAAGCATAATGTAGGTGAAGCATAGGAATACAAAGCAGCTTTCACCCAAGACGTATTTATTCTGAAACACAGAGCTACTTAATAATTTTAAAAAGAAGACACATGTCCTGAGAAGTCATTTAAGATGACAGAGTTTAGAAGAAAAAAAAATACACACGCCTTCTAGGTGTTTTAAAATCATTCAAAAAGCAGCAGTCCCACAAGGCAATCCTGGTGCAGTTGGTGTTGGGAATGGAATGCTAATCCTGGAAGCACAGTGTCTGCATACGAATGAGCCCCTCTTTGGGTCACCAACATTTAATAATTTTTGATAAATGCCACAAACAGGAGCATTTGACACAACACTGCTGCCATCAGAAACGCTTCCTCCCATCCTGGCAGTTTATAGGAAGGAATATAATTTGTCTCCCTCGCCGCAGGCTGGAAATCTGAAAGTGTGTTTTAAGCTAATGGTGGGTTCTAGTATTTCCCACATCAAAGAAAGAAATCCATTTTGCAACTCCTCACATCACCAAGTTTGTGCAAGAATTAGGTTTCTTCTGTCTGGCCATGAAGTAAAATCAATCAGTGGCAACACCAAACTTCCTTCCTATGTATTTCAGATCACCACCAAAAAAAAAAAAAAAAACCCCAGAAATTGCAATATCTTTTGCCTGCTTCCCACTGCAATCCACTCCATCATCCAGGCTGCTCATATGTAGTAATCTGGTCTGGAGGAGTGGAATTGCACAGTGGGAAACTCAATAAATCTGGATCTTATCTGAGAGAGAGAGAGGCCGGTAATTGCCTGAAAGAAATCGAGCTTTGTGCAGAAGGATATAAGGAAGTGTCAGATGCATTGTTTGCCACTCTGTTTAAAATAAAGTTAAATTAAGAAGAAGAAGCAAGTTACTTTTGTGGGGGCATTCTGTGGATTGGTTGG
>VZSR01000902.1:458569-502575 GCA_013398615.1 Brachypodius melanocephalos
AACAGCTCTGGAAACATGGATATAAGGAAGCACCTCAAGTAAGAGAAATAGGTTTGCAGAGATTGCTCCTGCAGCAATCTCTGTGCCTGTTCATGAGTTTCTTTACAGGTGGTTAATGTGATTACCACAGCCTCCAAATAACAAGGAAGACCAGCACCTTACCCATTCTAGTGTGAAATCCTATTTGATACTGAAAAAAAGGAAAAAAAAAAAATTAAAGAAATCTGTCTGGAACAATCTTCGAAAGAGCAGCACTAACCTTGGGAAGCAGAGATCCTGTCTCCAGTGGACAAATCACGCATCATTTCAAGCCATGATTCGAGCTGAAGGCAATAAATGACTTGAAAAATCGACCCTCAGTTTGTTGGTTGCCAAAAGTGAGCTGACAGTGACAGTTTCCCTCAAAGCCAAGCATGCACTTCCCTGAATAAGGAGGATACCTGTGGTATTTTAGTCTATTTTAGGGCTCACAGTATAGACCACCAAGGATCCTGGCTAATTACAAACTTAGGTGATCCAAGGTAAGTGCTGGTCTGAAGAAGAAAACAGAAAGGAAAGAGCGAAGTTAACAGCTGTCAAGGGCAATGAGGCTTGTGCCAAATTTCTGCTAAATGCTGACATTTTCAATAGACTCTGTGGCCTCAAACAGCTAAAAGTATTCCAATATTTTCCCTCCTACTGGCCACGAAACTGAGCACAGGCCAGAAGACATCTAGCTCCGTTTGCAAGGTCGCTCCCTCACTGCAGCTGCACATCTTCCTTCTGGGCAAGACATCTCATCTCACACGTGTTTGAACCATCTAGCTGAAGCTGTTCAGTTCCAGGCAGTCCAAAAATCCACCACCTCTTCCACATCCCACCACTCGGGCCGTGTTTGGAAAGCAGGAACTCTTAAATTCCTTAAGGTGCTTGAGAGGACCTACCCCTACACAACATTTTCCTCCTCTTCTCTCAAAACCCTGCCTTGTCAAACACATTTGGAATTCCTGCAAGTACAGGAGAAGACTAAAAGGGAGTTTTAGCCCTCCAGGTTTCAAGGATATTTCTGCCCTACACAAACATTTTCAAAGACCACACTGTACACACACGTATTCCAGTGGTTAATTATTGTTCTGTTAACTCCTTTTAGTTACAAGTCTAGTTGCAGGAATAAACTTCTTTTATTACCACAAGTCTTTAGTAACGATATAGGTGAAAGTGAGGTAATATCTCATTAAAACAAACCTTCTCCAACAGGCTAGTGTAGGACAGTTAACATTTTCACCCTGGATGATAAAGCAAAATTCCATGGGGCAGACTTTTTTTTTTTTAAAAAAAGAGGGCATTTCTATCAGTTTCTGTTAAAGTCTGCATAACTCTCTGAATGAAGGGTTCTGCATTTCTACTCCTCAGGCTTTTCAAGGATATCCTGCCTTCACACCGCCCCCAAACTCTAGGCAAGGCTATGACCCTAAGGCTGAACTGACTCAACCCTATAAACCTTCCTTTCAAAATCCTCTACAGCTGTCTCTTCATTCACGAAGTACTTTCCAATCCCATTACTACTTAAACCCTTCATAATCCAATCAACCCCGGCAGCATCATGTCAGATCCCTCTGTCAACACTGTAACCCTGGAATATTTCACTGGGGGAAAGCACAGCACTGCTTTCCATTGCCAGAAAAACCATAATTCCTACCCTTGACCCAGCTTTGTTCTGGATTCATCTTCATTTAGCACAACCCCATCAGAAAAATCGACTGGGTCTTCCACATAGCTTTATTTTACATAGGGCAAAAAGAAAAATGGAACTTCTCCGCCTATTTCTAAGGGAACAAAACGTAATTCAGACAATTAGATTGCCTTGCTTCACACCCTGTTTTCGTAGTAGGGCTAAGAAACCACTATAAGATACACAAAGGAAGTAAACTGAAGGTTTACAATATTTTGATCAAGGTTTTATCATTTCCTCTGGTGATTTTTTCCTTAATTTGACTTAAATTAACTGCAAACTAAGGGACTCATAGAATCGTTTAGGGTGGAAAAGAGTTTTAAGATCGAGTCCAACCGTAAAATCACCTCTACTACTTGCATTTAGTTACTAGAAATAAGTATATTCCTTTAAGAAAGAATGCATCTATTAGCTTTTATGTGCTTTTTTCCTAGCTGTTAGTATTCTTTATGGCAGGAATACCAGATATACCCCTACTTTAGGGTAGTCCAAGACCAGCAGAGAGGTCTAAAGGCACTCCCTGATCCAAGCCAGCGAGGATTTTGTAAACCTGTGACATGTTCCTGCTTCCCCTTCAGGTTTAGTACAGGGTGATCATATCCATTTATCATCCTCACAGCCCAAAAGAGAACACAATCCTGTAACCATAGAAACATGGATGTTCCTGTGGACATTTTCTGCCTATTATATTTTTTTAAAAAAAAAGAGAAGGGAAGCCTTGTTTGCTCTCTCCACAACACTGCCACAACCCCAGCTGAAGTGAAAAAAAAAAATCTCCTTTTTCATTTTAACCCAGTGCAGCAGCTCCCAGCCCCTGTCCTTCCCTCTCTTCAGAGAGGAACACAGCATGGCTTGGCCTGGGAACCTTGAACCCTGGGATCTATAAAATCGTCATTTGCCACAATTAATAGCTGAGCAATCAAACAAACTGGACAGCCACTGCCATGTCAGCCACAGCCCAGGATGGACCAGGAACACTGCTCCCAAATCTGGGGCAATTTGCTCTTTTTCCCTCCCTCTCCTAAAGAACTGTCTTATTAAAATAAGTAGAGTGCAGCTGCATAATATTGGTCTTGGTAGAATTAAGCCCTGTGAGAAACAGTAGGCACGTTTACCATATATTACAACCCTAAAAAAATTAAATCATTATTCACTGTTTGAAGATATGAGCTTCTCATTTAACCATGAAAAACCAGCACATTTTTAAAAAAAATATAAATTCGTACTATCCATGGCCAAGCAGTGAAAGCCAAAACAGAGCCTTCAGTTAGGAGTGATGTGGAAGGAGGTTTAGGGGCTATTAAAAAAAAAAAAAAAAAAAAACAAAAAACCCAAAACCACATTGAATTACATCTGAGGACATTAGCAGCAACAGCTGTTTTGTGTGTTGCCAGAAAATGCTTTCACTCACATCCTGAAATATTCAGCACCCTAAATACTGCACAGCCCCTTTAAAGCTCTAAAAATTCAAGGTATTGCCTGGGAAAAGCAAGTGCTTTGCTCCATACACGATTATGCATTTACTAAAGTCAGATCCTTGGAAGAATAAAAATCTACTCACTCCACCACCACCACCCTCTGGCAACATAATTTAATAATTGTAAATCAGTAAAGCATTCTAAACAACTCCAGGATATACAACACAGGCTTTACTGAGCATAATACTTCAAGGTAATTAAAGATAATGATTGATGCAAACCTACAGTCACAGATATTTACAAAAAATGGACATTAGTCAATATCAGCATGGAAAAATCAGGGAAATTAGACACAGAGAAGTTAAAATATTAGAATTATGCAGCTCCTAGAGGAACTTTATTGATGCCTATTTTATGTCTCAGGCAATACATCTCACAACACAGAATATTCCCATAAATTCCTGGATGCATGTGCAGCATTGCAATGATAAACTCGCTGCCCTTGGATCTCCTGAGATCTGCAGTTCTTCAAATTTTCATGTTAAGCTTTTTCACTGCTGCACATTATAACACATACAAACCTCCTCTTTGTCACTGAGGAACCATTTAGTCCTCAGAACAAAAGCTGTTCACTGTAATTTAGCCTTTTTCAACACTGCAAGAGAATTCTGTACATACTCAATCCCAAAGCGCCTAATCAGTCAATATTAAAAAAAAAATCACAAAGGCTTTTTGAAATTAAAATATGAACTACTTATCCATGCTCTGTGAAAGAAACTCTCTCATGTTTCCAGTGACCAGTTCAGTGAGACAAGAGTGAAATTTTATTTTTATTTTATATTTTCCCTCTGCCCATTAGATGCAAACCCTCTGGTGCAAAAACAAACCCAAATTCTGTGCAGTTAGTCTAAATTGCTCAATAAAGCTGAATTGTTTTGTGAGCATTTTATGCTCTATATGAAATTGCCACCTACAGACTTCAGGGTAGCTACTTTGCAGGCAGCCAGTGCTTAACAAGCAAATTCTACATGTTTAAAAAGGTTTTTGGCTGCCTGTGTAAATCATCTCCCAGCAGAGAAACAGGTGCCCTTGGTTAACTGAAAAGCAACAGGAACAACATCTAATTAAGATCACAGTGGAGCTGCAAATGCTGTGAGGGGACAAATATTCCTCCAAGTCAAACGGCAATAATTCGTGGAAGCAAACCTCAACACTCACAGAGACCCAAAGAGAAGCAGTTCTGCTTAAGAACAATTATGTCCATGTTTTATTTCTTTCAAAAGGCCAAATAATTGAGGTTTTAGTGTTTGCTTTGACACTGCTCGTAGTTCTTTTTAGTACCATGAATTAAGTGTTTTACAGAGGTGCTGGTAGATGCTTAAGCAGTGCATTTGGCAGCTTCTTGTTCAGAAATCAATCTTAATATAATGCATTTAATATCAGAACTTGTTGAGCAGCCCCAACAAAAATCAAACAGCAATAAACCCCAACCCCATCATCTCAGCCTCTCATCCACCTTACCAAAATCGAGTTCTGCATTACGGCTTGTGTCTCAAACATGCTTCTTGAACAGCTCTGTCACCTCAACGTTTCTTTACTGTCCTAACAGGTATCAAGAAGCTACATACCAAACAAATGTACTTGAAGGCAGAAAGCCCCTCTCCAGCCCAATAAACACAAGTCAGGATGTAACTATATTATCAAAACCTTCACTAACTGCGAGCAGTTGCACCCCCTGAGACAGCAGAGACTTCTCCCATTAGATTTGGGCCCAAATGTTTGCAGCATGATTATTTTCACAGGCTTAAATACAGGGTCTGGGGGTTTGGTTTTTCGTTTGTCTGCCTGTTTTTAAACAGCCCCAAGTAATTCCTTTTCATGAGCACACAGTGAAGGCATTCTTCACAACATTTCACTGGAGCAACAGCCTCCCCTGAGGAGCTGCTCCCCTTTCTGAATGGAGCCAGGCTCAGCACAGAGCCTGTTCCCTCCATTGTTTGGAAACAGAGCATTCCAGAGGATGGAGAAAACACTAATTTCTTACAGAAAGCCTGTACAAAGCACTGAGAAAAAGCCTGAAGCTCAAAACCACTCCGTGACTCTCAGGATGGGGCACAAAATCCAAGACAGGAGAGGGAGCTGCACACGGGAGAAGGGCAGGAGGAATTCCTGTCCCTTCAGTTCTCCCTCTCAAACCCTGGCCATTAAGTTTCAAGCTGAGCCAAATAACTTGTAATGGATTAAACCTAATGCTCTCACCACCATCCAAGTATTGAATTAAAAGCACCGAGGGAGGTACTGCAACTTTTGATAAGACTTCTGCAAGGGTAACACCCTCCCTTTCTGAAAACATTCTGGATTTCACACTTAGATTACCTGATTTCAGCTTCCAGGGGTTGCTTGCTGCTATAGCTTTCCTGCCATTCAGTATTTTCTCACACTGAAGTTAGTGATACGCTATAATCAAGGCACTTTTATTTATTCCTTTTGATAGGCAGAACGTAAAATCTGTGTGTCAAAACAATCCACAAGCATCACTTCATCCCCAGCATTGACTGAAAACTGAACAGGTTAGATAAAGAAGAGATTTTTATCTCTTTATGTCACACAACAGAGATAACTCCCCACGTTAGATGCACACCTTAAATCTGAAGGTCTAAATTCTTTGGCCTAAAATGCACATTTCCTCCTTTTTTTTTTTTTTTTAAATTTGTGATCACAGCAAAGCTTTGTAAACCTTGACATTTACGTAAAATATTTAACAATGCTTATAATCGGGAGCAAACTGATTCTGACCATAGAAATGTACACTCACACCTCAGAACACAAAGGAATATAGGACAAGAACTAGAAACAGCAATATTTTATTACACTTGCAAGCCTCCCAGTTCCAATTAGGATAAATATAAACCTAGAACTTGGCCTTTTTATTGCCCATTTGTACAGGGTGGCATAAAAAAATGTCTCAGGCTCCAGGGAATCAGATGAGGACCACCTTTGTGGAAACACTTCTGTGTCCCAGGTGGGGCACACCTGGGAGAGCACTGGAAATGCTGATGGTGGGATCACAGCAAATTCACACAGCAGGGTGGGAGACTAAAATCTCACCGAGCCTCCTAACACCAGGAAAAGGAGCAAAGGTGATGGGATCAGCACAAAACAGAGGTGGACTTGCTGGACTGAGTCCAGAGCAGGCCACAGAGATGATGACTGGAGACAGGCTGAGAGGGATGGAGATGTGCAAAAGAGAAAGCTCCAGGGAGAGGGCACACAAGAGAGCCAGGGAAGGACTCTGGATAGAGCAGGAAGCGATAGGACAAGGGAGAATGGCTTCAAACTGAAAGAAGGGAGGTATAGATTAGATATTGGGAAGAAATCCTTCCCCTGTGAGGGTGGGCAGGCCCTGGCACAGGTTCTTCTCCTTTCAGAGAGGCTGTAGCTGTCCCTGGATCCCTGGAAGTGTCCAGAGGCCGGGCTGGACAGAGCTTGGAACAACCCGGTCTGTGGAAGGTGTCCCTGCCCGTGGAATGGTCTTTAAAGTCCTTTCCACCACAAATCACTCTATGAAAATGTATTTTCAGCTTCTACATCCCTGAGCAGAACAGTGACCAGCACCAGGGCGGATCCAGGAGTCCCTTTTGCCTGGAGAAGTAAAGAAGGGGGGATCCCTCTTGTCAGAACCACGCAGCAGCAGGGGAAGAAGTGAAAATGTGCAGGCAAGGCTACAGCCCCAGAATGAAGGCAGAGGCAAGAAACCAGGTACTCCTGTGTGTCTGGGGCTTGCAGCAGTAGGACAAGGCAGGACAGCTCCGTGCTTTCCACCACCCATCTTGTGATGTTCAGGGGTTTCTACACTTAGATCCCAGTTCTGGGATTCTGGGAAAGTTTGCAAGTGTGTGTATGTGCATTTACGGGTCAGAAATGGTAGGGCTATATTGTATTTTTAAATCTTTCTATCAATTTAACGTGAAAGCAGGACAGTGGGGGCTTTTGAAAGCCTCAGGATTGGGCCCAAGGAGAAACATCTCCTAGACTGGGACTGGGCAGTCAAGTGTAAGCAGAAAACTGCCCTCACAAAACACGAAGGGTTTCGCATCCTCCTTGCAGCAAACACAATGCTCATTTACATTCATGCAGTACAAGACATTTCCATCTCAAATTGCCTTTTTCCCCCATTAGAATCCTACAGGGCTTGATTAATTACTGCTAATGAGGATGAATTTCTTTTCTACGTTTACCTGCTACCTGTTCGTTTACGTTCAGGTTTATTTTTGATATCAAACCATTCCCCTTGGGAAAATGACCATCATTATCACAGAGTCCTCCCAGGAGCACAAAATAACAGCTGTCACTTTGGGTCACCATAGCAACACTACTGTAACTACATCAGAGTTGTTTCAACAGGAGAGAAAAAAAATATATATATACACACACACACACACGTACATGCAGAGGTGATAATGATAATAAGAGACTCATAACACAGTTTAGGAAATTCTCATTTCAATGGCCACGTGCTTCTCCCTCCTCCTTTGGCCAAAATAACTCATTAAAGGTCAGTTCATCCCTTGTCACCAGTGATGCAGTTGTCCTGTGGTGCATTCATTAAAAAAACCCCCAAAGACTGTCAGAAATGCCATCATATCACAGGAGAGCAAATAGGTGATCTAGTCACACACACTGGAGCCTGGGCTTCCCAAGGGATTTGCCCATTTAAGTCCCATTAACGTTAATGGGGAATTTTGTGCAGAGTATGAAGACATTTGAGTGAAAAGAAAAAAAGCTTGTAAGAGCAAATCCACCCTTATAAGCAAAAATTAAAAGTTTGCCATTATTTTCAGTGGGAGACAGGTTGGATCACAACTCAGATAAG
Source organism: Brachypodius melanocephalos (assembly GCA_013398615.1). Classification (NCBI taxonomy): domain Eukaryota; kingdom Metazoa; phylum Chordata; class Aves; order Passeriformes; family Pycnonotidae; genus Brachypodius; species Brachypodius melanocephalos. The sequence continues at coordinate 466,572 of VZSR01000902.1, forward strand.
CCAGATAATCAATTTTTATAGAAACAGAGCCCAAAAGGTAAATTTTGAAAAATCAAACATCTGGCTCTTTTCAGTCTTTACTTCTCAACATGAAACACTGCCTTTATTTTTTTTCCCCCACTTTTTTTTCTGCTAGGATTTATTTTTCATCTGGAAGAGGGCAAAGAGTTTTACTGTGAACCCTGCATTACTGTTCATTAATGAACTACCAGAATGAGCTCTGAATCTTTTCCCTTACATTTTTCTCCCTGACAATTTCTGGCCTGATGCCTTGTCTTTAGTTAAGAGGAGAAGCCTCTGCAAAGATGAGGCTGGCTATGAAAAGCTGTCTCTCCTCAACCCCAGCTGAATGAGGATGAACTCTCCAAAGGCTGCAGGGTGTGCTGGCAGCACCAAGAACCAAACAGCTCTCAAAACACAGATTTCTCTTCCTCTCTTTCCCTAAGAGACAAACCCAAACATTCACAGTCATGGGGACCAGGTCTGGAATTTGATATCCTGTAACTTTGCCCTGGGATCTGACGTTCTGTGTCTCGTTCAGCCCCATATATAGAGAAAGGTGTACATGAATTGCTTTTAAAAACTCCAAAAAACCTCAACTACTTTGAGTTCACACTCAGCAGAAAGCAGCAGAGCAAAGTGAAACATCACCAGGATTTGGTGCTGGGGCTGCAAGGTCTTCCCTATCAATTCTCTGCACCACAACATCCAACACAGAGCTGGATCAGCGTCACAGCCAATTAATGAAGCCCTCATTAGAGTCTGTTAGCCAAATCACAGCCAGAAACTAAGCTTACATGTCCTTATTTAAGGAAAGTTGCATGGATAAACCTTCAGCCAGGCTGAGGAATTTCAGCCCTTGTCTCCGTGCTGCCATGGACGTGCAATAATGATGGTTAATAGTTGCTAAAAGGCTTCTAACAAACCTCTCACGGTCATTTATCATAATTAACGTAACCTTAGACAGGTTTCAAGCTTTTGGTCCTCAGCTCATTATTTATGAGCCTTTCAAAATTGTTCCAGTACATTAATTTTTCTATATTTAAGCAAATCTATAAGCAGAGGCCATCAAGTGCTGAAGGAATTACAGTTCCCCAGTTTATAAATGTGTGTAATGTACACGTACATTCACAGCTTGGACTTTTTTTTGAATCGGTATTGAGTCATTGATTCCTGATCTACAGGAATTATTAGAGTCAGGTAGGACCTGCTTTGCAAGAAAGGTGTAACAATGCATACTTAGGAGCAGAATTGGTAGACAGTGGAAAAACTGAAAAAATGTAACAAGCATTTAAAATATTCTGCATATAGGTTCACATTAATAGTACTTTCACATTAATAGTACTTTCACATTCTTACAGAGAAGAATAATTATGAATGTTGCTCTGAATACTTCTCCAACACCACCTCACTTTAAGCTCAAAAATCAGCTACAACACAAACAAATAAAGTGGGGTCAATTTCATTTGGAAAAACAGACATCAATGTAAGGATGTTCAAGTGAAAAATAGCAAGATGCAGAAATGTCAGACTCAGAGGACTGTAAGTATGAACTTCTGGGGGATTTTCCACCCCTTTCTTTAATTTAATCAGACTTATCATTCTAGCATGCAGTACTGCATGAAGACACCCAAACCAGGAATGACCAAAAATGAGACCAGCCCAAGAATACCCAGAAACTACCAAATCAGCAACATAATTCTGTGATTAATCTGAACAAATATGATCCCAAAAACACATTTTAACTATCTGATTAGCTAAAAACCCTGGGTAAAATTTCGGTTGTGTTAAAAAGTTCTGGATTAAATCCGTTCATTCGGGACAGCGAAGTCTCTGTAAGGAGGCAGCCAAGTTGGAGTGCCCAAATACTCACTGGAGTCAGTCCAGAATAGATCAGACCCATCCCAAACCCTGCAGCCAAGCTGAACTCTTAGTTCCTTTCCAAATTCAAAATATCTGGAAATACTTTGATTAGCGGTGAACGGAGAGGAACGAGTGCCCAAAAAGAAGAGCAGCCAGTCCCAGCCTTGGCACACAGGGCTGCCATTGGAGGTCCTGTCTCAGTGAGACCTCTCATTGCCCCTATTTTCCAACCCCTGGAGGCATCTGAAGATGCTAAAGGTGGCTAAACCAGACCCTCCAGTTTATCAGCACACAACAAAACAGAATTAAACTCTTTTGTCTTTCCCCCATCACGGTGCAGCTCCGGGAAGGAAAGGCCTGAAGTGCTTTGTGAGGCAGACATCTCACCAGGAGATGGCTATTAGCCAGCGTATATCTCTGTCACTTTTTAAAGATAATCTGGTTAAACAGCTACATCTTTCCTTCTCATGTTTTTGTTTCCACTATACACATGAAAATTAGCTTAGAGACTAAGCGGGCTAATTTACATTTTTAGGGATATGTTTTATCATTGTGTGCAGATAGGATTTGCAGTCTCTCTGCTGAATGCATTGTGTTACCGACCCACTCGCTTTTCTCTGCCCAAAGAAAGGAAAAAAAAAAAAAAAAAAGGACATTTGCATCATGTGAGCAGAGAATGTAGCCCTGCTTTTTGCTGAAAGAAGAAAAGCCTCGAATTATCACCCCTGCCTAGTAAAGCCAGGGAAAAACTGAGGAATAATGGATGCTGAAAGCAAAATTTCCACAACACTAATAAAATGCCAGGAGAAAGTACAAACTCTCATTTTGTTGGTCACTGCCTTTGCGACTGCACTCTTATTGAAGTGACAGGAGTCCCACAAGAAGGAAACATAGCATAATTGTTTTCCCCACAGGGGCAGGTAGTTGTAGGTGTAAATAAAAATGAGTGATTTGCTGAAGGCTTGTTGCCAATCTTGTCGCTGGCAGAATTGTACTTGGTGGTTACCTTCAGGCCAGGCTTTGAAAAGTGGAGCTGAGATCTGAAGCAGCAAAGCACCAATGGATGTTTATCACAACTCAAGGAAAAAAATAAAAAATTAAGGAAGGGGGTAAAACACAAAAACCTTGTCTCAGTTTTATTCTGCTCGCTTTACTTCGGAAGAGGAAGAATAAGGAAATTTCCTCCAATTGACTTAATGGAATAGCTACGACCAAGGAATGTGAAAAGGTTCAAACAGAAGGTGCAAATGGGGATGCAGGTGCCATCACCAGTTTCCAGCACTGTTTATCAAGGGGGATTTATCTTCTTTGACCTTCCTTTTCTGATTCACAAACCTGTAGAAGCCCTTCCTGTTATTCTTAGCACCATTTGCCAGGTTCAGCTCCAGCTCCACCTTGGCCTTCCTCACCCCCTCCTTACACAACCACACTTTGTCTCTGTGCTCTTCCCAGGTCACCTGTCCTGGTTTCCACTGGGAATTTGCTTCTTTCCCTTTAGTTTGACCAGCAGGTCCCTACTCAGCCATGCACACACACGTGTGTAAATGATCAAGCAAAATGCCTACACGCCATAAACAGCACAGTCAGTTTTCTGATTTATGCTGAATTTACACACCAAAACACAATCACTGGCAGAGCTGCATCTTTGGAAGAGATGAGAAACTGGAAGAATAAGCAGTTATAGCCATGATTATACAGGCACGCTGGACTGGCGTAAAACTGCAGTTCTGTCTCACAGACATTTGGTAGCACAACTTTTTGATCTTGTTCAACTTGCAAAAGTGGAAAACTGCAGAAGTCAATCAAGCAACCAAGACATGGGTGTTGGGAAGAAGAGAAGCCAGCTGATCCAGGTGCTGAGGGGAAGCTGAAACCTTTCCAGGACCTTAGAGACCATCCAGTTTCAACCCCCTGGTTCCACTAGACCAGATTTATCCAAGCCCCGTTTAATCTGGCTTTGAACGCTTCCAGAGATGGAGCTTCTCTGGGCAACCTGTGCCAGGGCCTCACCACACCTCTGCAGCAAAGAATTCCTTCCTAATTTCCAATCTAAACCCGCCCTCTTTCATTTTACAGCTCTTTACTGCAAACAGACAGCATCAACGAGAACGCTGCAGCGCCGAGAAATCAATCATTCGTGTCGTGGAGTTATGGGTGAGTATTTTTTAATCCTCCCTTCCACGTATCTGTACGAACTCCAGCAGTCTGCCTTTTTCTGCAAGCTTTGCATTCAGTGCAGGATCTTGGGCTGACACTCACCCACAACCCCAGACACAAGCCATTAGGGTTATTTATTAAGTTTCACATCTCAATCAGTCACACTTCATGAGTTCTCACTCTTAAGATTAATAAAATAACGTCGGAAGGCAAGAGTTCCGTCGTCATCGTGATTTAGTACGCACACCAGAGATGGAAGTATAAATAATTAAACCCACCAATCTGAGAGACAAACCTGACAAATCACTTCAACTGCCACCAAAAAGACAATTTCAAGTTCATTTAACATCTAATACCAAAAACACTGGCAACAGTGTAACACTGCATTGAAATACAAGAAAAATCATTTATTCATGGAGTCTGATCTTGCATGTCAGATGCTGCATTTTAAATATCATTGAGCTATCTCAAACTGGTTCCCCCTGCAATGCTTTTTTTCCATTTACCTAGTGAAATGAAACAACTTATCCACAAAACTTGTAAGTAACAAGAAATTCTCAGATGTAGCATTTAATTGACCGATTTTGTCTACTAGTCCTGCTACACAATCCCCTTCCTAACTCCATTTGCTTTCCTGCTGTGAAAATTCAAATAGACTCATAGGCTTCTCTGTCACTGCTAACAAGAGAATTTTGTATTTAAGATCTTATATAAATACAATTACTGTTTCAGATTCAGTGCTTTTCACTAGGTTATTCAATGTGTCCTTCGTAAAAAAAGTTATGTAGGTGCTTCAAGTTTAAATAAAGGTTACGGGCTAAGGTTGAAACAAGAAAATATTTTTTAAACAGAATCACAATGAAATATTGGCTGATTGGGGGGGAAAGGCTTTGTTTAGACTCAAAAACTATGATATATTTTGATATAGTTCACATTAAGGTCAAGAAAATACATCAACAAACAACTTTTCTAACAGAGCTCATGTTCCTGGGAATGTTTTGCCAGTTAAACTGGCAACCCAGCATCAAACACAAATATATGAGGATACACACACAAAGAAAAAGAAATAGCTGACCTAATTCTAGAAGGTGCAAGAGCTAAAACACCTGTCAATAAAATTTCAATTCGTTGAGAATATCAGCCACAATCCCTGTGACTGCAGGTGCAAGACTACTTAGTGCTATTCCCAGCTATTTGTGCCTTGCTCCTCACAGTGCCAAAGCGAATTTAAACCATGTGTTTCAGGCAACATCCAAAATCCAGTTGTCTAATTGGAGGGAAGTCCTTCCAGTGTAGGGAAATAAATCCACAATCCATAGGAGTACCAGCAAAGGGAGGCAGGAGCTGCAGAGGGAGGGTGGAGGAGGACCTCGAAGGGTGATGAATACTGGAACACAGCTACAATTTGTGATAACATTTAACCCTCTGCCCTCAATTTAGGCTCTCTAAGACATTAAATGAATACCAATATGTCAATAAAGCAGGACAAACACAAGCCCAGAGAGAACAACAAAACCCCTGCCCCTAACAGCATCCATCCCTCTTTGTCTCCCAGATTACAGGAGAAGCCACAGAATCAGAAGTCTTTAATCCACCAGCCAGAGCTGCTGGGGAAGAGTTAAAGCAGCAGAGCCACCTGCACCTGCAGCTCATCTGCTCTCCCCACGCAGCAGCCCTGCAGGTCACTGCACTTCCAGAAAAAAAAAAAAAAGGAAAAAAAAAAAAAAGAACAATCTGTCTGCTAGCCAGTATCTGTCACCAGCGCAGCTGTATTACACAGCAGTTGGCACGGATAAAATAATTCCTTGTTAAGGAAGGATTTATAAAATATGCAGGACATTAACCGAACATACACAGCTACTACTTGAGATTATAAATTCATTAACCTAGACACAAGCACTGGGTAGAAGGCAGGCCATAGAACCAGGCCAGTTTCCCTTCGCTTTGGGCAGAATTTGCACGATTTGAGACAAATACAAAGACCATGGGATCAGAGCAGAATTCTCAGGATAATGTGAATAGGGATGCAGTATTAACACACAGAACAGAGTCCAACACAGTCAAAAACTTCATTTAAGTGTTGAACTGCCTTAACATCCCCAAGAGCACAATTGCTAACACCTCCAACATCCATTACAGGAACCATTTGGCCTGCAAACCTCCCCGAGGAAGGGACAGTGCCAAATCTCTTCTTCCCAACATGACTACTTGAAGCTGCTTAAACATCTATCACTCCTCTGCCCAAAATGCTGCTGTGAGATGCCCAGGTCTTCTCCAAGAGCTTCTTTCATGCTGCCATGATCAAGCTTTAGTTTGATTTGTGATGCTGTGGCAGGCATCTTCTGCATGGGTGGGTAAGAAATGAGGGAGCACCAGCAGCTGGCCACTGCACTTTGGGGACAGGGAGGAAAACCACCTTTGTTTGATCCAGGGATCAGCTGAGAAGAGCCCAGCTGGAAAAAAATCCCTCCCTTCCAAGCTGCCTTGGACACCTGGACTAAGACATGCCAGGCTGAACCTGGCTCCTGCTTGCACCAGCCCTGCAGATCCTTCTAATCACTCCTTAATTAACAGCAGCATTTTGCTCCTTATCCCTCCCAGACCTGTGCTGGGTTGGGGATTTTTTTTGTTGTTGTTGTTCATCAGTTTGGGGTGGGTTTGTTTTTTTTTCCCTTTTTTCCTTAAGAGCTGACTTGCCCTGACATTGAAGGGCTCCGTTTTATTCTTCAGCTCCAATTAAAGGCTGCCGAAATCCGTCATGGTCTCGCCTCTCTGCATGAGGAGTCAGCTCTTATCTCTCAGTGGGGGGAAGTGAAAATGGGCTCGGTTGCTTGGAAACCTGAGTGAGCATCTTCTAAGTGAAAAGCAACTTCTGGACTGTTAATTCTGGCACGGAGAGTCCAGGCAAGAGGACAGTGCCAGTCACCCTTAGCTTTCAGCACCCACAGGGTGACCTTTTCCTGGGGAGAACCAAGGGAAAATAAACACTGCTCTAAGACTGACAAGAGTCCTTTTTTTCTTTTTTTTTAACCAAGTAGTTACAGATGCTGCAAGCAGGGCATCAGTCTCTCCAGGTCAAGGCCACAGGGGTTTGCATAGCCCACAGCCACAAAGACTTGCTCATTCATTTAATCTGGGTGTGGCACCACAGGTACAGCTGGGACAGAATCCAAATATGAGCCAACATCACTCATCTGGAGGTGGATACACAAAAAAACCTCGTTACATGCAGTCTTACCTATTTTTGTGTTTGTCTGCCTTCAGTGAGAATTAATTGTACCTTATGCAGAGATCCAACTTATTTTTAATGCAAGAAAAAAATACTCTCCTCTTATCTGTATTGCAGTATTTACCATACAGGTACTGAATATGTTTTCTCTTAATTTACAAAGAAGTCCACGATTAAGAGCCTTTCAGGAAAACTTTCTATGAAATTTAGCATTAGATCTCAAATGTGTTCCCATCTGAAATGCTTTCATTAGTGAAAGCAAAATCTTCAAGATACTCCTATAAAGTTAATCCAAACTTATATACTGGCCATGCTGACAGCTATGCAATAGAAGTAAAACATGTCAAAAATATTGAATTTTAGCTGAATTTTGAGGCTGCAAATATTAAAGGCTAAGAACAAGTAGGGCAAGAGAGTGAAGTAACAAGGCAGGACCGTGTGGATGAAGAGCATTCAGGGTAAGACCCTAACTATTCAAGTAGCTATTGTCAAAATTTGTGGCATGAGGCATCATCAGACTGCAAATTTGAGTCAGTGCATTCCCACAGCAATCCCAGTTCATGTGGGAAGCAGAAGGAGAGATAAAAGAAGGGAAGCAAAGGCCTCTTTCCAGCCCTTGCATCCAGCAATTGCAGGTGAAGCGGATTGTTAAATAAATAGATTGAAGTCTAGAATCGCTACAGACCTATAATGTTTGAATTTATTCTGGAGAAAGGCAAATAATTGGCCTCAGTTCACATAGCTCTTGTGTCCCTCTGTTGTTTTGGGGATTTTTTGAAATATCTTTCCCTATCTTGCAGGAACACTAAAGATAAATACACAAAGGGTTCTGCAGCATTCAGATATTACAGTAAGAGACCAAAACACAGCTAAGGTGAAAATCTCCCACCAGCACAAGAAGTTCCATCCTGCCTGCTCAACTACTTCTTGGGAATTTTTTTAACTTTTAAAATTTCTCTTTCTCCCTCCTCCTTTCCTCAGGTGACTTCATTCTAACATTTTTCTTGATGCAACAGACTCAATAACACGCATATAACTAAACCTGGGTTTGCTGCCTTCCCTGGCCTCCAGCACTAGAAACAGGATCTAACATCACGTGCCTCTAAACCACTGACCTCTGCCTTTTGCAGCTGGTGAAAGCTAAGGTCATGGCAAACTCAGTCTGTGGTAATAACTGCTGCTGGGCCAGATATTTTATCTACCATTTATCCTCAAAACCAGCAAGCACCAGGCAAGGACCCTGGTATCAACCACTGCCATCAGCACTCTGACAAAGCAGACAAAATAATCCTATTAATATATATTATAATATATATTACATGTATAAGCATGTAAGCACAGACCTCGTTCTGATACTTATTTTGCATTCTGCTCCCCCTGTCTCAAATTTTACTTAAATTCAGTGGTTTGGGTTGGAAGGGACCTCGGAGATGATCTCGCTCCAACCCCCTGCCATGGGCAGGGACACCTTCCACCAGCCCAGGCTGCTTGATGGCAGGGATGGAGCATCCACAACTCCAGTTTATATCTGATTTAAAACAACCCTCTTGCCGTGCCAGGTCATACAGGGAAGGCAGCAAGCTCTCCCCCATGCCCTCACTCCACGAGCAGGGGCAGAGACGAAATAAAACCCACTGCTCACTGCCTGGACTCCATATCCTCTACACACATCTGCAGAGAGAGAAAAAAAAAAAATCATCATTCTTTCTCTTCCCTTCTCCCCTCCAACTTCTAGAGGCCACGAGAAAGAGCTGCTTGAAAAGAGCAGCACATCCCAGGGTGGCTCCCAGGCTGCAGGCAGGCAATTCCCAGCCCCATTCCCCAGGGATGGCATTATCAGCACCTCGCCAGCCAAGGTGGGGAGCACCAGGCAAGGGGACTGGGCAGGCAAGGAGGGAGAAATCAAACGAGAAATATCGCAGCAGCTGGTCAGTGGGACTCGATTTTCAAGTCTAATCTCAGTTTGTGCAGTCAATGGGGGAGAAATGGCACGATTTGCATGACAACAGCCAAGGGAACTGAATAGTGGCAAATCAATTCTGCGAGAGAAGATAAAGCAGAATATATCTAATATATTAGCAGCAAGGTAGACTTCAATTCCCATCGTGTCTGATGATATTGATTAAAACTGACACTTTTTTATTATTATTATTCCTCTTCCACTTAGGACACGGAAACAACTGAGCCATGTAACAATGCAGTTGTTTTACACAAATGGAAAAGCACTTGGCCACGGAAGAAAATAATGCGAAGTCCACATCCATTAGGAGTAACAGCCCTAAAAATATTAGGGCTGGCTATTTTAGCATGTTACAAAGACATGAGCTCACTTAGGTTCAAGGAGGGATGTGGTGACTTTAAATTATACCCAACAGGAGAGATGTAAATAGCATAGCTAAAAGGAAGCATTAGGTTTTATTTATGGATGAGTTTAAAATAATCAGCAAGCACAATATCTCTGACTTCCTTCCAACTTAGAGATTTGACTATCGGTGTTGACTTGCTTTTGAACTTAAAATAACCTTCACAATAACTTGCTGGGTTGAATACAAAAATTTCCTGACAATGTACATTTGTCTATAGTTAAAGCCAATTCTTTCTAACTCGAACAAAATCCTCCTTCCCCCTTTCTTGGTCACCAGTGTTATTATCTCAGTTAATAATCTCATTTTTAAAGATGCTATTACAGCAGAATGAGAATTGGTGGTCTGACAGGAGAAGCACATTCAATAGGTGAAAAAAAGAAAAAAGGAAGTAGCTCCTAGTGATGCTTGCAAAATCTAAGCAAAAGGAAAAAAAGAAAACCCACAAGTTTGGATGCTGAAAAATCCACATTACCTTTCACTGAAAAATCTGCTACAAAACTTATTTTCAGATTTAGAAAAATCAAGTATTTTCTGTCTGTGTGTGGTTTTGACTGCAGTGCATGTCATCACAGAGAACAGACACAAAGACTGAGGAAAATCTCAGCCAGTACTGCTGATGTCACCGATCTGTTCCGCACAGCACTTGAAAAGGACAGTAAACACAGCTGAATCTTGTCAATACCAAAACCTTTGACTTTATTACCATCTAAAAGAGATACCCCCTCAGTCCCACCTTCCCCCAGTGCAGATTTAAAAGTGCTTCCCTGAAATATAGAAAAGAGCCAGAAGCTTCACTCAGTACCCCTCCTTGAATACTAAACAGCAGTCTACAGGCAGATCCTGTCCTTGGACTCCAAGATAGTGATCTGATGTGCCACAACAGGCAAACTCCTGGGGTTCAGCTGTCCTAAAAGGGTTGCTGCAGGGAAACTGGAGGAGATAGGGGGCTCTCAGCTGGGTTTGCAGAGCAGCAGGGTCCCACTCTTGCCCTACAGCCACCAGGGGAACAGACAGCACCACCCTGCCCTTGCACACCCTCCAAAAGGTGTCCTGGAGAACGCTGGGTTTGCTCTCTGCTGTGCCTGCATTAAGGATTCCAGACACATACGTGTCCAGACCTGCCCTATAATAACATTTCTTTCAACGGGCAGCAGCCTGACATTAATATATATTAGTTTCTGTAACTAAGTCGAGTAGAGATGTAAGTGACATTTGCTCCCTGAAGTGAAATTATACATTTATATACATCCTATCTGTTTTCCCATCTCATTTTTTCACAACAGTTCAGCTGTCACATTCTCTCTTTTCACTCCAGAATGAAAGGAAACACATCTTCTGGGTTTAACAATGAGAAGGAAAAAAAAAAAAAAACAAAACCCCAAGAACAAGCCAATGTCAGTAGCAGGGCACTGAGCCCAGTTTATGGATCAGAAAGTCCAGGCACAAGATTGTTTTGCACAAAATGGATTGTGCTCTTCCAGTTTGCTTTTGATAGCTCCTCAATCCTTCACTAAGTTACCCTGCAGGAAAAATGGGTGGTAATATACAAATATTTAACCTTGTTTGGTTTACAATTGAAAAATAGAAGGCCTAAATTTTTGGGTAATATTCTAATGTAATCCTGCCACCTCTCACAGCTACACTAATTCAAAAGCAGCTTGGAATACAGATTTCATAAAAAGTCTGATGCTTCTGCTGTTTTGGTCTTGGTCATTGACTTTGTAAAATAAAAGCCCAGCACTGTGCTGTACAGGACAGGAGCATCCCACCACATCTCCACCAAACAACTACAAATCCATAAGAGGAAACACAAAATACTCCTCATTTTCTTTGCACTTACATCAGTTGGGATAAATGAAAAACGTGGAAAAACAACACCTCTAATGCCATTAAAATATGGCAATGAGCAAACCAACCTGAACAAAGGGAATTAATTATTTGGATGACTTTTTGTGTTCACACAACCTGGACGAATAATTCATAGGGAAAATTCCTAAGTTACCAAGAATGGATTTTAGTTTGTCCACAGTTTGGAGGGAACACCTACAGTTCATATTTGAACTATGAGGAGCTGCTGAATTAAAAGTATTGATTATTACAAGCGACAAAAATTTAAACAAATTTCTGAATTCAATTGGAACGCCACATGGGGTTCTTCCCCTCCTAGGATGGATGACCTCAACTTTTAGAGTTTAGAGAATCACAGAATCCTTGGAGTTGGAGAAGACCCAGCAGGATCACAGAGTCAAACTCTTGAATGGGTGACACCTCCAAGGGTCCAACCCTCGAATGGGTGACACCTCCAAGGGTCCAACCCTACATCCCTGGTGTTACTCAGTTATTTAGTACCATGCTCTGACCAGCTGAGGCAATCTCAGAAATCCCCCCAATCTCTTCACCATCTGCAGAATCCAGCTGTGCTTCCCTCTCACGCCCACCCTAAACCTCACCTGGTCATTCCCTTCACACACTCGGCAGCCTGTGCCCATCAACAGAGAGAGTAACACCAGTTATCTCCCTTTTTTTCACTGGGGCAGTGAGGAAGGGGATTTAACTTGCAGAAGGTTGCTGAGAAGAGTTTAAGACAACATAATACTGTGCTAATGATGCTTTAAGCTTTAGCTTTGATGTTTTTTAGATTCTGTACTGCCCAGGGGTGCAGTTCTGAGCCTCATATTAAGTGTTAGCCAGCTCTCTTCACAGAGTAGGGAGACAAAATAAATCCTCTTCCTGCTGAAGACCAAGGACAACTTTCAGCCCAAAAGCACAACCAAGGGTGGCTGAAGGGAGGAACAGGAAGGATGGGACCTGACAGCCTGGAGCTGGAACTGGGCAATTCAACCCCAAGATGCCAATAGACCAAAACTTTAAAAAAATGTAAGACCTCGTGACCGTTTGTCCATTTTGTGACCATTTTGGGACAGTTTTGTGACCACTCTTAGTCCACCTTGGGTGTAGCCCTGGCCAGGCTCTTGTCCTGCCCAAGGTGTATCCTAAAGACCTTTCAATAAATCTCTACTTTATTCTCCAGCTCTGTCCAGTCTCTGTTTCAGGTCAGCCTTCCCTAACACCACTTCTGCCTTTCCTCAAAGTCAGCTACACCATCACCACTCCCTCTGTAGGGATCATATGCACCCCAGCCCCTGAGTCAGATCACCCTTCTTACCCAACTAATGAAAGAACTGGAAATTAACTGGAGAAAACCGGCTATATAATCGATCTGACTTACTTTAAAGCCACTAAAGATGAAAGAGGGGAAGGTAAAGCTCTTTGATCAGTTTGCAAAAGGGGCAGGACTGTTTTGGCAGACAGCAAGACAAGGCTTTAGTAACTCACACCAGCGAGTGAACTGCACTGCTAGGTCTTAGCACAGCTTTGCTTTCCCTCTGATCCTCCTGCAGCCTTTTTCACTCTGCATCTAGCATGGTATGAACACAGTCTAACACAACCTCCAGCAATATGCATAACTTCATATGGCACAGATCCAAACAGGAGTGATGAAATTTCCTCAAAGCCTACTCCTGAAAAATATTCGTGCCCTTACCATCCCTCATTCTTACCAAAGGCACAAGCATGTGATTGATTAAAACATCAGTAATTTCTGGATGAGTAATTAAGAAGGCACACACCAATGGTGCAAATAAAGGAAAATTTCTAATAACGATCCAATTTTTTAAAAAATCTCTATTATTTTAATGTTTGTTCAAAGGTGTGCTTCCATTCATGACATTTAAACTGATGAGTCAAGACTGGCTATGAGGGTACATCCCAGATTACTTCTGCAGCACCCTACCTCCTGTGAACTGGCAGGACTTTAACTTATTTCAGCTTTAAATGAGTGGAGGCACTGCGACACAAATCCCATGGTTTGCAGGATGCTTTGTTGTCACGACTCATTTTATTACTGGTCTGTTAGCAGCAAACTCTTCTTCCAAGAAATCAACTTTATGATTTCAAAGATTGGTACTATACTTAGGAACTCAATTAAGTGAGAATAATTCCTTTCTATTGTGATCAACCAACCAAGATATCAACAGCAAGAGCCATAAGAGACTGGATAGTTTCCTCACATACAGAATTTCAAAATATAAGCATGCAACATATTAACTAACATGCATGCCTCAACCTCTCATGAAGTATATCAAAAAGAATAGTTCAGATTGACATGAAGCTACAGCTTCAAGTAACATATTACAGCTCATTTTAAAAAGTGTTTGTGAAAATTTAGAGATAATTAACTAAGTCAATCAGTTCTGCTCTTGGGTCTTAAATATAATATAACATTAATATATTGCCCTGAAGAGTTAAATTCTCACCAGAGTAAAAAGAGTGCAGTTAAATCTCTTTCTGACTGAAGAAGAGGGAAGAAAGAGTCAACTCCCTTGTAGCTAATGGAGTTAATATTGGGGTAAATGAAAGTAAAATGAAGCCCATTTTCTTATGTTTGTGCAGGTACAACAAAGTCTTCATCACCCCAACAACAGCAGAAAACGTTCAAGTGCCTTGCTACTGGGAAAATCAGACATTTTCAGGAAAATCAGAGAAACCTCCTATAAATCAGTCTCCAAAGATGAAGAGGACTACAGCCATTAAATGGATGGGGAAACAAGGAAAGGAAACCAATGCTGAATAATTCCAGACCACCACGACTCCTTTCGCACCTTTGATTTGTAAAATTAAAACACTTTCGGCTGGCAGGTGTGAAAGGAGGGATCAAAACCTGACTGACAGCTATTCCCCTGACACCATGGTCCACTCAGAGGCAGGGGCCTCTTTTTGTGACAAAAAGAGGGCTCAGGACACTGCTCCCATCCACTGCTCAGCACTTTAAGGCGAATGAACATCATCCTTGTTCAACAGCTCCAGAGAGCTTCGAGCAGCAAAATCAGCAACAGCACAGCAAAGGCTGGACTTGGGAGAAAATGGAGTTATGCAGCTGCTTCTTCCACTGCCTGTGAAACTCTTCATCACATTTTCATAAAAACCTGCTCCAGATTCGTGCCATTCTAGCCAGGGGAAACTCAATATATTCTGGAGAAATAATTCTTAACTGGAAAAAAAAAAACAAAACAAAAAAAAAAATCCATTTACATCATTTAGTGATGCTGGAACACTTGACAAAGGGGGAGCTCTCTGAAGTGGACAAGTGGATGTTTTACTGCAGCTGCAGTGAGCAGCAGGCTGGGGCTGTCTGCAGGGAAGAAAACATCAAGAAACAACATGAAAAATCAGAGCAATCGACAGGAAGAGGGGGAAAAAATGCTATCCTTTATAGCTATCCTTCAGCATCAGACTTACCTAGAAATACTCTTGCCAGATTAGTTACTGCAACACCCTGAGCCACCAGTTCCAAAATGGTTGATTCACTGAATACATCTACAACGAATAATAATCAACTCCTCAGCTTCTTATGACTTGGTTTTTTTTATGCCTTAATCCTGTACCACACGAATTCGAGCATATTTTTACTGTTAATGTGGCCTAAGAGTGAGGATCACGTGCAAACACGAAACAACGCAGATACAAGAAGTGATGCTGATGGCAGGCTTGAGTAGGTGAAATATCAGTGAGACTACTGGCAAGTGCAAAAGTATTGTGTTATACTACTGGGCTCCTTCGTTCCCACTGGAAACTCCAATGAAAACTGGGGGCTTTCTGTTTTGTTTTAAGCCTCGCAATACAAAGAAGCCACACCTCCAAAGTATTCCCTCAATTCAGATGCATTATCCCCTTTTAAATTCTAAGGGTCTTTATGGGTTCTGGCTGAGCTTATTTCACTGAAGGATTTCTGAGCAACAAACCAGGCAGAGAAGTAAAAGCAGAAAGTTAAAAGAATCAAAGCTCTCAAGGAGTCAAAGAGGGGTCCTGGTGAATCTGCAATTTTCTGGTGCATCATTCTGCATCAGATGAGTAATCCATCGTCTGGGAGGGCTTCCAAGAATGGACCATCTGCTCCCAGCATGACCACGCTCCTGGAAGCTGCACAGAATCTTTCACCTTCTCAGCAGCTCTGGAGAGATATAATAATGAGGTTTCCAGAAAGAACAAAGCCAATAAATTATAAGCTGCTTTGCCTGAAATTCTCTCTCTTCACAGGTTCAGTACATCTAACTTGCATTAGTGGCCTTCTGCCACACATAAGTGGCATTTGACACAGAGAAAACAAATTATAGCGACTGGAGAGAATGGGATTTTTAGCCATGAGATCACAAGGCTAAAACAATAAAATCCCACATAAGCAATTGAGGGAATTTGCATATGTACAGTTTCTGAATTCTTCCGAATTTCACGCACATGGCCTGCCACAAATGCCTCAAAGAGCAGCAGGGCAACCACAGAATGAGAAACTTCTCACATCTACCCTGGGTGCAAGGAAGGCTACAGGACAAAAGCCCCTAACCTTAACGCTCCTGCGAGGCAGCTCCATGGAAAGGGCTCTCAAAGAGGAAAACAAACAAGCCAGCCACTTCTTATAAACTGTCCTGCACTGTCAAATCCAGGCAGCTGGCTGAAGATGCAGAAAACCAAATTCTCACATCAACAAAGAGAGGAGGTGATGCTGCTCCCATCACCCTGCTCCACACCCTCCCCTCTGCCAGCACCTGACAGCAAAGCAGCCAAACTTAAGAGGCTAAATGAGGATTCAGGGGTTCACTCAAAAGGAAAAAAAAAAAAAACCCTCATGGAGCAGTCTATAGCCAGGGGGGGAAAAGATCAACTCCAACGTTTTTGTCAGCAGCTTCCAGCAGGTCAGTTCAGCTGTATTTTTAAAACACACCTAAGAGTTGACTCTTACATGGCTGAAGGTGGCACGCAAGGATTTTGACAGCCTGTGAGTTCTAGCTGTGGGGCAAGGAAAACTATGGAAGCAAGCAGGTGAAGAGGAGAAGGCTCAACTGCTCTCCTTGGTATTGAGAGGGGTCTTAGAGCCAGTGTCCTTATGGCTTCACCTAAAGACCAGCTGGCTTTGGGACCCCCTGAATAGGTGAATCCCACATCACCAGAGCAGCAAACTCCATCCAAAGCTCACAAAGCCAAGTGGAAACAGGCTACAAGAAAGCATCTCACTAAGCTGTTAATAGAGGGTTTTTTAGAAGAGGCCAAACTGTTTCCTAAACCAGCAGAAATGGCTTTGGGTGCTCCAAAAGGAGAGACAGAACAATCCATACTTGTGAAGTAAGCATGCAGTTAGAAAGCCAAAGGCACTGCCTGTGCTTTGCTCACATTTTGCAAGTTCAAAGTTGAACACGAGGCCACTGGAACCAAACACAGAAGGTGCAAGAACAGGTGCCTTGTCATCAAGTCACACGAAGCACATACAAGGTGTGCTTAATTATTTCAGCTACAGCTGCAAAGGCTGAGGTTGAAAGAAGCAATTGCAGCATCACTTCTCTTGCTAAAGGGGGCATCTCTCACCCTTCACTTGGAGGAGCCAAGACAGGTGATGCTGCCTGCCAGGGCTCCATCCAGCCCCTGCTCTGCTCCTGCCTGTTGACACAAACCTTCTGCTGCACAGCTCCAGGCAAAACAACTGGAAATGGTTTCTTCCACGGTCAAAGTGGAAGTTTGAATCCTCTGGACTACAGTGCACTGATGACAAAAACAAAAAAAAAATCATTTCCAGAACAGCCCTCTCATAACCTTCCTGAAGTTCCAGGGGAGGAGATGCCACTTCTGCCAAAGGGAGAAGGGAAGCAGGAGAGCACATCCCAGTGGGAAAAGGAGCTCCAAGTGCAGGAATCTGGGGTGCAAGGATGAGGAGACAAGGGCAGTGGTGGAGTAAGGGCAAGGTGTGCTCGAGGACAGACATCCAGCTACTGCAGAAATGGAGTGGAAGAGAAGGTGGAAAGCACTGAATTATCCATGTATGAAATCAGGTGCTGAAGCAGCAGGAATGCATGCACAGGTGGGATTTAGAGCTGGGGTTACAGAGAAGATGGAGAAAAAATGCAGCCATTATTTTTAGGGAGTTTAACAATCTTACAGAACATTCCTTCTTTGGCTCTTGTGTCACCAAACACAAAAGAGGAGCTGGTGCCCTTTGTGCCCTCTCAGTGTTTGAGTCAGGGCAGCCACAGTAGTGTCACTCAGTGTCCAGCTCCAAGGATCCTAAGGATCCAGCCCTTGCTCAGTTATTGTGCATCTCAAGTATGGCTCAGTACTCTTGCAAAATCCAGTATTTTAGGTGTTAAAAGGAAAAAAAAAAAAAAAAAAAAAAAAAAAAAACAACCAACCAAACAAACAAAAAAACCCCACCAAAACTAATTATTTGACATGAGAGAGGAAAAATTCAACACAGACTTTTGCAAACGTACCCAGCCTGCTCATCGCTCTCCTTTTCCCTCTTTCACAGTCACTTCCAACAAGCAGATTTGGAGCTGCCAGATAAATTTCTCTGCTGGCAGGAGAACAGGCCACCAGAGTCCCCCAGGTCCCAGCTGCTCCTCCCCTGTTTCTATCAGGGCTCCCATTAGAGGCAACACATCCTGCCCTGATTAAAACATTGCCTGCACCAGTCTTACACCAGCCTCAGTCTGCCAAATTCAAAGACCTGCTCTTGATTTATGGCAGAGTAAATGAGAGGAGGAGGGAGCTAACAGCTGAAGAAAATAGCAAAATAATGAGGGGATGGTGAAATAACAGAAATACTCAGTTCTTGAACTGCAGGACTATCTTTCATACCTGTAAGCACTGACCCCAAAAAGATAACTCATTATCTTAGGAATCTAAAATACCTATTTTCCATCTGAAAAGTGCTTCGGTGTCTCAAAAACAAATGTGCTCCATTTCTTGGATTAATCTCGAGCTACAAGGATTAGTTTATCACAGAATTAGGCGTGATCCACGTCCACAGCTGCATCATTTTCAAAGCACAGCAGAAGGCAAAAAGGACATAATGAATATGCAGAACCCCTGTTTACTGTTAAGAGCAATCATCTGATCTGCCCTTCCTTTTGTTAGATATATTAACACTCATTCTTTGTGCTCCTCTACACTGCTGAGTCTTGATTAATCAATCTTGTAAAAACTTGTCTTCAGTGCCTCATCATCTCTTTTTACCTTTTGAACTCTACTGAAAGCATCCTGATCACAAAACAAAACAATCCAATACGGAACACATTAAAAATACATTTTACATTAAATATATCACTGCCTCCAAACTGGGAGGAAAAAACCCCACAAACAAACCCATTTTGGATCACTGCAGCAGCTCCAAGGTCTACATCATTCATATGTGGCAGGGAGCAACTACACCCCCTCACAGGCAAGGGCTCCAAATTGTTACTGTAAGTACCAGCAGTGATTGTTTAATGGGGATGCTTTGGATTATTGCACAGCAGCTTTACAGGACATCAGTTATTACTGCTACAGAGTTGGTGGTTTGTTTTCTGAAGGACCACAGCTGACTATTTCCTTTACTCTTTTCCTCTTAATAGATTAAACCATCAGAAAGTAATAATAAATTGTATTTGACCAGCGTGTAAGTCGTCGGGTAATAAATTCCACACAAATATTAAGGGAAACCACCAGCCTTAAAGCCATGCTCACACTGAAAGCAACACTGAGAAGACAGCACATGGCTGGATTTTTGGGGGGTTTTTTCCAAGACCCCAAATGTTTTGCATCCATCGGTCTTCAAGCGCTACAGACTCCACTGCATCCAAGGATATCCCCACCTCCTAATCAACACTTGCTCTCACCCCTTCTCCTTGCAGCTGAACCACAGCATTTGGTGCACGTGGATGTTGATATTCTGCTCCCAACACCACCTCTGCTCCAGCCCTTGTAGCTGCCCTCGACTGGGGAATTGGCTTTAGCCAGCCACGGTGCCGCTGCTGTCCATGGCAGGGGAACACTCTCCTGCTCCATGCGTTCCCAAAAGCCAGGATGCCAGTCTTTGGACACCAGCCTTTGGCACCAGGCCAGGTGGATGCTTTTTGCTGTTCTTCTGCTTTATGGGCCTGAACAGCAAGAGACTGTGAACTGCAAAATCACTATACTGTTATCGACCGAAGTAAAAAACCACTGGTGCACCTCGCAGCAGTGAAACCACCTCTGCTCTAGAAGAGACCTTACAGAGAGGAACGTGAGGAAGAAGGAAATCAAAGTATAAAATTAGAGGAATAAATGTAACATACCATCCAAATCACACACTTGAAGTAAACAGGGACACACTGCTGCACCTCTTAAAGAACATTCTTAAAGAACATGACTTATATCCCACATTTGTGGAACACTGAGGGCCTTGAAGGTTTAGCATTAAAAGCTGGGAAATAACTACCCAAAACCTCTGAGAAGAGCTGCGACATCTGTCTCCTCAGCAGCTCCTAAGGTGGTCCCCACAAGCAGGTGTTGTTTTCTGAGCAGAACAGTCTCCCACTATCCAGTATTTTTGCCCACACTCCAAGCTTAAAGCATTCTCCCAGATCTACTTCACCCATCTATGGTTTGTTAGGAAAGGTTTGTGAAAGGACATCGATTTACAGAAATGCAGGTAATTCAGGCTGGATTTGTCACCCTTCCTGGTGCATCCAGGCACAGACACAAAGGGAGGAGTGACCTTTCTTGGACAGGCAGCATTCACGGAGCCCGCGACGCCCCGATGCCATCCTGGGCGTCAATAACAACAGTCTGTGCCTGTCTGGCACGTCTACCCACAGAAATCTGGCACGTGTTCCACTGTGAATAATTAGGAGAAACACACAGAAACTCTCTGATTTCAAGGTAGCTTTTGTTACGGCTCCGTTCCTGCAGACTTTTCAAACGGGGGTAGGATGACAAGATATCAAAATGGAATTGAGCAAGAGGCTGAAACAGATGAGCAGTGGGAATGGGAGTAAATAAAGTCTCCACACAAGCTAGAGGAAATCAAACAAAGCAGATACCAAACTGCACTTTGGAAAACTGTCCATCTGTACAAGTACGGATGGCTATTTCACAGTTTCTCCCTGCTTTCTTCCTGAAGTGGTTTAGATCCTGAAGCTTTATAACATCATCTGAATCTGCATTAGATATTACATAGATAAATCTTGATATAAACAAAGACAGGTTTCAAAGCATATATTGCTTTTCCTTTTTGGCAGAGAGTTTTCAGGTGTAGAAGAAACTTTTCCAAGAACAGGAAGAGAACCCACTCAAACCCTTAAGGAATATGCCTGATTTCCTATTTAACTTCAGTGTTGAGTCTCCTCATTTTAGATGCAACTCCTGCCATATATAGAACCTTGACAATTTTTAGGTTTTTTTTTTTTCTTAAATAAACCCTGAGAACACACCAGATTTCACCCCAGGGCAGAGCTAGGAGCCTGCTGTTCCCAAGCTCATACCCTGAACGTGCACACAGAACTCCTGTGATTCACACTTTGGAAATGCAAACAGAGAGACCTCCACATGCTTCATTGGTGTGCAAGTTGAGGTCTTTTTGTTTGGTTCTTGTTGGCTTTGTTGCCTTTTTAAAAAACAACATTACAGTATCATGTGGTAGCCTCTACAATAGTGAAATACTGAGACACACACACACGCTACGAAACCTTGTTTTCAAAAACCTGGCACCAGCAAGGCTTTTTCTGGCACAAAGCACACCAAGGGTGCTGGAGAAACCCTCAGCTGCTCATTCCTGCTCCTCCCATCCTCTGAACATCAGCATCCAGGCAGACAGGCTGAGAACAAAGCCCAGCTCCCTGTGTGTCCCCAAAGGGTGGCTTGTGCCCACACCAGGGGGGTGGCACCAGTGCTCTGCCAGCCTTGGAGACTTCCCTTGGAAATTCAGGGATTGGTTTTCAGGAGTCCTCACGCTAAAAAAAAAAAGACTTCCATGCATGGGCTGAGAGGGGCTAAAAAATAAAAGTCTTGTTTGTCCAAGTGGGCTTGTGGGTGCCGTTCTTGCAGAGGGACAGAAACATCAACACCTGAGCAGGACCAGCCACCAGAACCACAGCCCAGCAGGGAGAAAGCAATTTGATTAAGCTGGGTTAACTGAGAGGAGCTCTGATAGGAGACAGAAATACATGACAGAAATACATGAGGCTTATGCACATCAACCGTACGTTTCGTTCCAGGCAGTTTTTAACTGGGATAGTCAGGGATGCTGCAAGATCTGAGTTTGGAAAGGGTTTAATCATCCCATTCCAAACACCTATGATGGCAGTGATGAGTTACAAGAATCAGGGTTGGTGTCTAATCAGCATAATTTATCTCAGTGATTAACCCAAAGAGGAAAGAGAGCTCCTTTAGGCACAGGTAAAACAGCACATGAGTCATTACTTGGCAGTGACAGAGTTTAAAAATGCAAGTTGTGCTTTGTTGGAAGGTTCAGGCTCAGTCTAAGGGGCTAACACAGAGATTATTAAGTGCTAGGACAGAAACTTGCAGCAGTCTTTCCCCAACCACCAGAAACCAAGACACCACAGTCACTAAAAGCTCTGCTAATTAGTGAAATATTAGAAAGTGTTCTGGGGACACAACAGCCAAGCACTGCTCTGACACAGGCCAATTCTGCTCCAAGTACTATGGACAAGGACTCTGCAGGCAGTTTTATACATCATGCTGCAGCTCAAGCCTTTTTTATCACTGATCTTCCACATGGAATTACTATAAAAATGCTCTCTTAATCTGGATTAATAGCCACACAAAAAAAATTATGTCTTTCACAGCGCCAGGACCCGTTTCAGAAGTTGCTAAGCAGTGTTCCCGGTTTCTTCATACAGAAATTTCAGAAATCCCTCAAAGCTGCATCTCCTGGGACACAGTGCAGTTTCAACACAACACCACCAAGAAGCTGTTAAAGTATTGCCATCCATTTCGATAAATTTAAGGCAGCAAAAGCTGGCACAGCCACCAAAGGAAGCAGCCTGCCCTTGCAAACACAGTGGTGCATTTGTTGCTACCCTCACATCTTTCTGTTTTCTGCACCATGTGGCTGAAACAGCAAATTGGATGAATTGACCCAGGGGGGGAAAAAAAAAAAAATTAAAGGTAAGGAAGGTTACTTTAAAGTTTATGTGCATGTACAGCATATATGAAATTTCACAGTTCGTTCCAGAAAAATGAGAAACTCTTGGAAGAAAAAAGAAAAAATAAAAGGTAAGACATGTCACATGTGACACCTGAGAGCTGTCCAGCCCTGATTTCAAGTGGCTGCCTGCCAAGGGAGGCAATAGCTGTGGCATTTGGAAGCACAAAAAGTTAGCAGGGAAAGGTTCCTCGTGCTCCCTCCCAACATCACAATATCCCCAGACTTCGCAGCAGAGAAATAATTGACTCACAAGGACTGATTTATCCCCTTTGACCTGATAAGAAGTCAGTGGAGCTCAGCAGCAGCAACCAGCCAACTTTGGCTGAAAGTATTTACAGCTGTCACTGGCTCGTGGCTTTCCTGGTGGCAATGAGACATCTCCTGTTTCATCTTGGGAGCGCTAATATCCGTCACGTCTCGTTTTTATTTCTGAGCTTCCTTTAGGG
Organism: Brachypodius melanocephalos; assembly: GCA_013398615.1. Lineage (NCBI taxonomy): Eukaryota > Metazoa > Chordata > Aves > Passeriformes > Pycnonotidae > Brachypodius > Brachypodius melanocephalos. Next base: position 489,648 of record VZSR01000902.1, read on the forward strand.
CAGACACAAGCATTGAAACTCTTACATAAGCTACTATTCATGCAGCTGGAAGAGAGAGCTCTCCCCATTTTATCCTGATCAAAACCAAGTGCTGCTCCTGTTACAATTAAATCACATCCTGATCAACCCTTCGTTCAGGAACGTGCTCGCCGCATCCTTCAGGCTCCTCTGCTGAGGTGTATGAAGCAGTAGAGAGGGGTTTCTAATTAAAAAATTGATTAATTTCAACAAAATCTGCTGACTGTTCGTGTTTGCCATCACCAGGGGTCATGGCAGCTGCAGACATCCCCATTATGTGCCACCCCATGTTGCATATGAAAGTGTAAATGTGAAGAGCTCTTTGGGATTTCCTACATAACTCCGAATGAGAGATGTGCAAGTTTTTTCACATGCACCTGAAATCTTAGCCCTCAATTTGTTTTTTCTCCCTGCCCCAACTGTGGAATTACTATTGAGAACTTGAAGGGTTTTGTGGAATATCCTCTGTCCCTGGAGATAAGCCTGATGGGCAGTTGCACTGGAAAATCTCTAGATAAAGACACGAACAAACCCATTCTGGACAACTCCTCTCCCTGCAGCTCTCACGTTTCTCATCTGACTTTTTTTTTTTTCCCAGCTCTCCTGATGGGGATTTCTTTTATTATTATTTATTGCTTTGTCTTGTTTTATTGATGGGAGATGAGGGGAAAGATGATAGCAGTAATGGAAGTTTAAAAAACCCTACACCAGTTCCAGAGCATCCAGGAAAATTGGAGCCTCTGTGTTTTTATCATTGTTATCCTCTCAGTAGGTGAGAAAACTCACTCTTCAAGGAGGACTGTGAAAAGATGCAGCTCCCAACTGGTTGTACAGAGTCTTGAAATCCTAAAGAGGATTTTTAAAACAACAGCCAAGGGCCGTGGAGAAGCAAAGCAGCAGGACAGGCTGCAGGGGACAAGCAGGAAGAAAGATGATTATTCCAGCTCGAAAAAAAATAAAGAGATTAACTGTCAAAAGGGGAAAAAAAAAAAAAATAGTCACTCTTTAACTCATGCAAGGCCATGTCAGAGTGTAAAAGTCATTTAACACATTTTCAACTTCAAGTGGCTGTGCAAGAGGCAGCGGTGGATTCCAGGCTCCGTGATTTACAGCCAGGCTCAGAGGATGAACACCGATGGGGAAAGGCAAATCCAACACCAGGATTTCTTCTTACTGCCTTTGATTACAGCACAGGACACAGCCAACCCATGCCCAACCACTCCTTTTTGTTTGCGGAGGGTTTTTTTCATGAATTTACATAAAAATCACACCGCCAGAGGTATGAACCAGGAATGTCAGCGATGCCTCGGATACGCTATCTTGAAGCCTCAAAAAGTTATTTTAAACTGGCTGGGATTTGGATGCTAGCAATTAGACAAGAAACAGATGCCTCACTACAAGCAAGAGCAATAACTGTAAGAACAATTACCATTTTGTGAGATAGAGTGCAATGCACACCAGAAAAAAAATGCGCTTTTAATTTGTCAGAGCTAATATTTATCCAAGGTGACAAATAATTTACTTGGTTGATTGCAAACTTCTGGAGCCTTGGGTTGAATCTGTACACAGCACAAAGCTCCCTTCAGCAGCAAGAGAACCTCCAGTGTCAACTAACAAATGGAAGGAAATTCAAAACCATAAAGAAAAGATTCAAACAAGGAGCACACGACCATAGTAGAGGGGTTTGTTCTTCCTCCATGTGAGCCCTCTCAATAATCTCTACAGTTACCATAAGGAAAAAAAAAATTAATAATCAGGCAACATGGTTTTCTTCTGAATGACTTCTCAAATTCTCTGCTAGCATGCAATCAAGAGACTATCAACACTGATCTGATCCTGCCTGCACAAGGTTGTAATTTGTGCTGTTTATCTTCTGGCTATTACCTACTGTCAGCACAGAGCAGCTTTGGCTTTAAAATTACCAACCTCCTTCAGTCTTTGGGCTGTGAATGTAGACAGGCTGCTTACATCACAGCACAACAGCAGCAATAATAGTTGTAATGGCCAATATGCATTTAATTTGAGGTTAAAGCAAGACATGACAAACGGAGGTGAAAACATTCCTGCCCTACTGAGAGCATTTGCACACCAGCATTGCTTGTGGTTGTTTTTGCACATGCACAGCTTTGCCTCAAACACAACTAGAGATGAAGGTGCTGGGTTTCTGTCCCTGTTTCCAAGTCAAGTAATTTGCCTTTTCTAGTGGAGCACATTAATTAATCTATCATGTGTTATGCACACACCTTCCTTCTAGAACCAAACTGCTGCAATGCTTAAACATTTTTTCTTTGTCATCGGCTTCCCTGTCACTGCATAAACCCCCCCCCAAGTTCTGAGCCCCACTAATTACTGTTACCTTATGGATTTGTGTAGGACATGAATGAATCCTGTCATCAGAACAACAACCAAACAGCTGGGGCAATGACAACAATAGCTGAAATCCCTTATTGTCAATTTTCCACTTCATTGGATTTGATACCACAAGGCAGTGGCAACCCCCTGAAACCAAGCAGGGTCACACAGGTGCAAGTCCACACTGAATAAAACATATGCAGGGGTCACACAGCTTTGCCTGTCCCATTCCTTCCCAATTTGACACGAGCTGTTGGTACTGTTTTCTTACTCTCATTTAAAAACATATAAATTATCACCTTCCGTTTCTGGAGCATCTTGAACTCACCAGACACAGTGCGCCTGAATAAAAGTGTTTAAGTGTGCATTTAGAGGTATTGAAACAGAAGAATACGAGTTTGGAGATCTCACCTGCATCACAGGTTATTCACACACCTGTTAAGGATGGCATGCACTATTTTTCACATGTACTTCACAAAAAGGTTAATTGTGCAATACATTTTCAACAACAAATTTAGCCTATTTGCTAAATCCACGAAATCAAGTAAAACAAAGTAACACATATGAAAATTACAGCTCATTTCCTTTAAAGTTGCACTGAGTTCATTCCCCCTTAAGGTGAAACAGGTGTATCTAACTGCTTTTTTATTAGGATATATCAGGATGCTTTTTTTTTTCCTGAATATACTCAAAGTTCAACCAGACTTTGCAAGTCTACAACACAAAATCCTTCAGATACCCACGCGTTTTCTTTAAAAGCCATTTTATAAAGAAGAAAAAAAAAAATCCCTACTCACACTTAGTGCACAGTGTCACAGGTTCAGCAGTTCAGCTAATTCCTTCTCTGTCTACTTGTCTTTAAGATTTTAACACACACATGCACATCATGTAATTGTAGGTACAATACTTCCCCCTATTATTTAATCCCCTGAAGCTATAACTGAAAAATGCTAATATTACCTTGCATGCTTGAAGCAGCTTGTTAAAGAAAGGCAATTTTCTCATGTGTCAAAAGATTCCAGTCCCATGAGATCCTCTGGTTAATTCATAAAGTAATTTAATCATAATTAAAGCAAAATTGCATCTTACCCAACCATCATGTTTTGCAAGACAGATTTAGCAAAAAAAATGAGGAGTTTACCCCACCAGCAGGAATAGGGAAAAGGCACATTTACAGGAGATGGGGGGGAATTAAAGGTGAGAGGCTGTCAGCTCTTTTTGGGGAAACAGAGAACTTCTGAGGCTGCAGGTTCTCCCCAGCTCTCAGTGAGCTCATGGCTAGGTGGGCCACTCTCATCTGTACAAGACAGATGACTTGTTCAGCGAGAAATGAAAATGAAAAATTATTTACTTGGGGAACTCGCTCACCTCCCATTAATTACAGAGAGACCAAAGCTCAGCTTTTGCTGTTCTACCCCCCCCAGAGCAGCCAGGAACAAGGATGGACATTTTGTTTTGCTGATGGGTTCTATTTAGCCACAGAAGTGACCACATCCCCAAGGATGCACATTCAAATCTGCATAACCAGAATTGGATCCAGGGCCTGATGCCACTTCCCTGGATGGGGGGGAATTAAAAATAAATACAGCAAGCCTCTCTATTAAACCATCACATCTCCTGAAGGAAAACAGAACAAGCTTTTTGTGTTTGGATGTTGTTCTTTTGGGGAGGGGGGTTACATTACTGAAAACTGGCATGCCTTTCAAATACAAATAACTAGCTGCAATCTTGTTTATAGAAAGTAAAAAAAAAACCTACATATAAACCACCACTGAAAATTATGGTATTTCCCTCACCAGCAGCTACAGAAGACTGTGAGACCTCAAGACTACATAAAGCAGGTTCAAATGGAGCACCCAGAAATTAAAGGCTAGACGGGGAAATTCTGCCTAATTTTAATGCACACACTGCAGGTGGGGAGGAAAAAAGAACAAACCACAAAAAGGCCCAGATAAATACAGAAATAAAAATAAGAAGAACCTCTAGAAAACTGCTGTCTTACCTCAGTGAAACAAAAGAACAGCAGCTGTGCCAGATGGAACCAAGCTCACTGATAGCAGGTCCTTTCCAGAGAAGCAGCAGCACAAGTCAAACTGTGTAACATCCCAAGATTCGACATTTGTTAAAGCTGCATTTTACCAATTCTTGTCTGCAAGGACCCAAGCCTCAAACCACAGAGCTCCTCCTGGGAAAAGTCAAAGCCACGCTTCCCCCCACGGCTGCACCTGAGTCAGATGAGCAAAGCTTGCAGGGAGCACTGATGAGGCAAAAAAAAGGTCTGAACAAGAAACCCACCAGCCTCTGGGGACCATCTCCTCAGGGATGGTCGTGACAGAGGTCTCCCACACCTTAATATTGCTAAAGCCCTCACACAAACCTAGTTCATGCACCCAAACCTCTCATTTAGAGATACTCGTTTCCCTAAACCCACAGACAGCCCTCACCCTGCTAAAAACACCACTACAACTACACCAAAACTACACTACAAAACACCAAAAAACACTGCAGCACCACAACAAAGACTGTCATTCACTGGTAAGACTCATGATCAGCTTTGAACATCCTTTTTTCCAGTTCATCTCCCCCTTGTTCCTGGCTAACACCAGCTGCAGGGGTGGTGGAGCTTTAGAAGGTTGTGCTCTTTCCAAACAGGTGCCTTTTTTTTAGATTTAGGAGGAGCACCAACTCCAGCTACCAGGGCTGCAAACTACAGAAAAGCTTGTGATTTGGGCATCTTGCTGTTTCTTCAAGAATGGGATGTATTTCTGATTTTTCTTCTGACAACTCAACGCTGCATTCTGGGAACACCAAGAACTTGAAAGGTGTAGTCCACAAAGAAATAAAAACCATGGAAAAATAATCCAAGATACTCTCTCACTGCACAGACTGAGATACTTATGAAATACCAAAATGAAATCACCTTTCACATCTTCCATTATTTTTTAAATAGAAAATATCACTGTTATGATTCAGAAACATTTTTTACTCAGAGGTCTTGTTCTTCTTGAAGATTTCAATATTAATCATTATTTTCAACTGTAGCAACTCTCCTCAGCTATTTCAACTATAGTTTTTAAAGTCTTGACTGGAAGGCCAGTGAGCATTAAAATAACTGGGTTTGATGTTAAGTTATTCAAGTCGCTTTTTAAATTTTTACTGCCAAGTTCAGAGAGCCTGTTCCAGAGATACTTTAGATGTCAAGAAACCAACTGAGTACTGTGGGTATTAAACCTGTACCATTTGCAGGGCTGCTTCCAGGTTGATGACAAAAAAAAATATTTATTTTTATTATTATTATTAGCCTGTTTAGAGTGGAGACGGTGGCAAGCAGACAAAAAGGGACACGAGGTCTCCAGCCCATTTGCTGACACTGTCACTGACCCACCTGTAAATGTTCTAAAGGGGGGATCACTCCCCCATCCCCTGGGAGATTATTAGCAGTCCACTACACTGAAGGCCTAATAAATCACTGTCAGGATGTGCCTGCAGTTATTCATCTTATTTTTGTTGACGTTTGTTCCACATTACCTAATAATCTGAATCCATCTTGAGTAACTGCTCTAATCAGTCTTTATGTTCAGCTGCTGCTAGCAAGTTAAATATTGCATTCATCCCAGCTCCTTTGAAGGCATTTCAGCCTGACATGTACATTGTCTGTTCTGCTCAGCGAGGGCAGGAACAAGCTCTGCTTGCCTCAAGAAAGGAAAAGCACAGCCTGCACCTGGCTGAGACACCAGTGATTTGTTTTATTTTAACCTAAATGTTCCCTTTCGGATCAAGGTCACTAATTAAGAGTTCAAGATCCTGATTTGCCTGACTGGTAGATCTATTAAATCAATTGATAATTTATTAACATTGATTCTGGACCCAGGGCACTGAGCCTCTCTTATTTCTCACAATGCATCTGAAAGATGCCAGGGATAAAGCTGACACACACAACAGCCCAACCATGCCAAGGGCTTGCACAGGGGAAATTTGACACAGAAACCAGGGAATATAGAAGAGTTCTCTCAACAACTTAAAGCCTGAAAAGGCAAGGAGCCAGTCCTGCTTTTGTCATGCTGCTTAGTCAATGCATACAGGATCCTTATTTCCACATCAGAACAGGACAGCATAACTAATCTACATATTAATCTAATTTTCACCTCCTTCCATAATTAACCTACACTAGGAGGGAGTTACAGGTTTTCACATCCTTCCAGACTGCAGCCCACTTGCCCCCTTCCCTCCTTTTAAGCCCAAGCACGACTCTGTAGCACTGTGTTAACATGCCAGCCCTCTCCACACAAAGGACTGATCCCACAGTGTCCAGTGGCAAAGCCACCAGGAGATTTTTGCTGTAATAACAGGCTGCACTAATAAGCTGGTGTCACCTTAGCCACAATCAGGCACAGTAAATGAAATTATGGCTCAGCAGCAGCCTTGTCTCCAACCTGGGCATTGGGAGGGCTGAGCTGCTGAAGAACAAAGCCACCTTCAGCAACTTTATCCTTCCATTTGCAAGTGCACTGTTCCAAAAGCTGGGAAGTTGTTCTGCCTTTACATCAGATGAACTTCAATTTCAAGCCTCTGTTTCCCTAGCATTTCCCTCTTCTACACCATCTGAAGTTGTTTCTCTTGGGTGCCATGGGCAAACACCAAAACCTTTAGACCATTCTGGTTCTCAGGAGCAAAATCCAAAGGAACAAACAAATAAAATAAAAAAAAAAAAAAATTAAAAAAAAAAAAAAAAAAAAAAAAAAAAAAAAAAAAAAAAAAAAAAAAAAAAAAAAAAAAAAAAAAAAAAAAAAAATTGATGTGGGTGTCAGCAGTAGATGACAGATGACCTAGATGGGCTTTCAAATTAAGGGCTGTTCAATATGTTCATCTGGAAATGTACCACCAAATGATTACCACATCTTTATTACCAAGAAGATGCTCTGAAAAAGTGATATCTAATAGACTGGTTTACACAGCGAGCCAGAATTGTGTCCAAACACAGAGTGGGTATCAGCAACATCAAGAAAACAAAACAAAACAAAACCCAAAAAACAAAACAACACCCTCCCCAGGAAAAAAAGAAAAGGGATTAAAAAAAAAAAAAAAGCTATGTACTTCCCAAAGAATATGGCATGTAAACACCAGTAATAGGCAATGTCCATGCAGACAGCACTAAAAGCAAGTGAAGGTTCCGGGCTTGTGTTGTTCACATTTGTTTCCTACTGCTGGCTGTACTGGGAGTCTCAGATTGGGGCCAGAAGGGATCAGGCTCTGATAATCAAATAAATTTACCCTGGCCAAACATCTCACAAGCATGGGCAGGCTGGTGTCACAGGATGTCATGAAAGCTTTGAAAAGGAAAAATTAAGATATTTGCATTTAAAGGAAACACCCATACAGTTTAGGTAACCAAAGTGGACTCAGCAGTTGAGGGATAAATCAAAGGATTTATTGACCAAGAGATTAATGAACAGAATGGTCCAAATGTTTAATATAAACTGGTTTAGAGAGCATGACTAATGTCCATTTTTCATCCTTATGGAATATCCTTAATACAGCTGTCATCCAGAGTTTGAGATTACATGATGTTTCCAAGCCAAGTTTATTTTTAGGGGTAATACCTGCTCTGGGTTTTGGTCCTGAACTGAGAGCCCAAAGTGCTTGACACCAGACATGGAGAGCACGAGTGTTTACAGAAACCAGTTCTGTAAACTGAAAACAAAGGCTCAGGAAACAGTAAAAACCTGCATCACTTCATCTTCTGTCATTTACTCTCACATGAAAGTACCATGACATCCTAAAACAATATTTCTCCCGTGCAAAAAGCAGTTTGACAAAGTATAGGGATCCTAAAAACAAACCCACAAGTGCCTGAGACTTTGCAATTGCCCCTAATGCACCAGTATCAGGGAGTCGAGAGACAACCTGTATCATTTATAAACCCATCCCTTCCCAGTTAAAAATACATACAGAGAAAGGATGGTGTCCAAAAACACCAGCCAAGACCTGGTGGCACCAACCTGGCCATCATTTCTCAAAAAATAAAATTTAAAAATTAATTAAAAAAAAAAAAATACACATTTGTATGAGCATGAAGCTTTCCAGGGCTGACTTCTATCTTAAAAATACCAACCCTGTTTCTATAAAACAACACTTTGAGCCTTTCAAGGTCTTGCCTTTATTGCTAGCAGTGTAGTACAAAACAGTTTGTAGGGGAGCAAAATTAACTCCAAGGAATGCTGCTGGGACTTTCCCAAGTGGTTGTGCAATTATCCCTGCACTAAACCTTGCTGAAATGTTCTTTTCCGTAGGTTGGTTTGCACTGGGGCTGCTGCTGACAACAGAACAGAAATTGAGGTTTCAGAGGTAAAACAGTTGCTAATTTAAGCCCAGAGACTTTGCTACTGATTGTGATGTGCAAAAAGGAGAAACCACAGCTTGACTTTAAGAACATATTGCAGCTTTGCTCAGTTGGCAGTGGCAGAAACATTTTTCTTTTTTCCCCCGATTTGCAGCCACAATGTGTTCTTCAATAGAATTCCAGTGGTTATCTTCACTAAAATAATTTCCACCTATTACTAAAATAATTGTCCTCTCCAACGAATTTTCTTAAAAAAAAATACTCTGATGATCAGGCTTTCCCAGGTCTCTATGCAAGATGAAGACACAAGTGACACAGCACAGAGGTTACTGAAATCACTTCCAAATTTTCCACATGATAAAAACCACTAAACCATGCTAGAGTAAGCAGATGGTGGAAAACACAATAATTTTTTTTTTTGCTTGTCTTTTGATCAAAAGATAAAGCTGCACTTGGGGAGTTTTTTTTTTTCCCTAAATAAAAATAAGCTGGACTTCTCCAACATTTCCAACAATTAGTCTTGTACACACAGCTTAAATATCTCATCAGAGGACATGTACATTCCTGTTGGGATAGCAGACAGAGCACAGCTCCCCAGATTGCTCTCAGTGCCTTGAAGCAATTTGGGGAGCCCTGATGCCCCTCAGTCCCTGATTTTCTCACAGAGCGGTGCCCTGAGCATCTCCTGCCACTGGGTTAACTGCATCCAGCAGCAATTCCACTGGCAGGCGAAGAATTCCCAATTCCCAAGGAAAGATGCTCAAGCAAAAGCAGGAGCTGGCTCTTTTCTCAGCTGGTGTTTGCCAGCCTTGCCCAGTGCAGACGCAGAACTGCACCTGCCAGTGCTCAGGTAATGCTTTCACCTTGGAAAAGCCTCTGTGAGGATGTGGGGATTTTAGAAGCCTTTCCCTGTTGTCTGTTTGAAAGCTGTTTGCAGGGGATAGGTGCTGAAATGATCCTTTTTAGTATGCTGTTGAGTATTTTGTCACGGATCGCGCCATCTGTCCAAGCTACTGAATGCAAATGACTCCATCAATTTTTCAAGTATAAGCTTTTTAAAAAAAAAAAAAAAAAAAAAAAAAAAAAAAAAAAAAAAGTGACAGTAAAAATCCAATACAAGCACTTTCCACTGCACAGCTATTATTTGAAAGCTACCACCAAAAAATGCAAGATTATTTGAAAGCTACCACTAAAAAATGCAAGATTATTTCAAAAGCACGTTCCAAATTCCTAAAAAAATCCCCATTATTTCCAACCTCCCTGGGCTTTGTATGAAAACAATACCCTTGGCTTTTTCATCTAAATATTAGCAGATACAGTACAAAGTATTTGGTTGATATTAATGTGCTTACAAGCTTATTACACCGAGCTAATTAAAATCTGAATAAAGCAAAATCTGGAAATTCCGCATGTCTAATTTGTCCACTGAAGCAGCCTGGGTAATAACAGCCAGCTCTGTAAGAGCATTAGGCTATCACAATGCAGCATATGATTCTCTTCCAGCTCTATTCATTTCCCACAGAAATGGGAAAAGCTGCACGGCTTTATGGACAAACCATTAGCTCCTCATCTCTGGGGAAATTGGTTCATCAAAGCGTTTTGGCTCCAGACAGATCAGATCTCAGTCTGCTTCTCCTCCAGCAGCACACACACCACGCAAGGGATGGCCCACTTGGGACAGCTGAAGTCACCCCACAGCTGTGGAGCCTGAATTTTTTGGGGAGTCTAAAGCCAGCAGCAGAGTTTATTACAACCACAAGGAGAAAGGTGCTGTCACAGAGGGTTGGCATCTCCAGCAATTCAGTTCCTGCAGCCCAAAATGTTGGCTCCAGGGAGCACTACAGCATCAGGATGTCCTTCCAAAGGGAAAGGCCAGGGAAGGGAAGTGTACCAGCCAGGCTGGAACTTCAAACAGGCGTGTAAAAGCACCCAATAGCTCAACTCGGAAGGGATTCCAGCTGGATGGAGCATCTTTTCTGCTCTGCCTTAATGCCCCCACTCACAAAAATCCTTGTAATGCCCTTCTGCAGTGACACAGCCATGCCAAGGCTGAAATTCCTGTGTTTGGTGCACTAAATACATTTGAATGCATCAAATAATTGTGTGCACACACGGACACGCAGGCAAACACTGAGCCAATGCTGTCCACCCAAGGTTTTAGAGCCACAGGGCTGGAACATCAGCTGGGCACAGCCTGACATCACTCCCTTGCATTAATGAAGCTGTGATAATTCACACCAGCTGAGGATTGATCCCTGGAGAACCTGGATTGCCATAAGTCATGTGAGCTGCCTGCACCCTCTCCCACACTGCTCTTATCCAGCATCATCTCTCACTACTGCCTCACCTTGCTCCTAGGACAGGAATTTTGCCAAGAAAACCACCCAAAAAAGGTTCAAATTAGCATCTGTATAATATTCAATTGCACCTGTGTTGTAACCACCTAAAAAAATGACTTTGTGAAGTTTAGTCCACATAGATCCCTCTGAAATCTCACTTTTGTTTAAGGAAGTACTTGGCTTTTCTCCTAAAACCCTTGCCTCAAAACTCTTGTGACTGTACGATGAATTTAATATTTCCTTTAGAGTGGAACAAAGCAAAATATGGAAAATTCTCCTGCTGACTGTGTCATAGTCAGAAGAAAAAAAAATATTTGACCAAAGCTCAAATACCTCAAATTCAATAAACTCAAGTCTAAAAGCCTTGGACCATTTAATGAGTTATAGTCCTAACTGAAATTAGAAAGAGAAATTCAGAATCTCAGAAATCAGAAGGCGAAAAAAGCAAGAGCAAGCATGACTAAACGGCATTTGAACTGAAGCACACTCAGTGCTTCTAATAAATTTTATTTTTCCCTAAATTCCACTCCCAAGTGCTCCTTCAACACACACTGATAAAGAGATAAAGTGAAAATCCTCATGGATTGCTTTGGAAAAGCTTGGTTAGAACATTTCAAGGATATGCACACTCCAATAGTGTGCACACCAACAGCAGATCACTGCAGTCAGAAAGGAGCTGAAAACCCAACTCTGATCTCCAAAAACCATCACTTCCTACTCTCAGGACACAAAAAACCCCACACTGTTTGTAAGCAATTATTAATTCCGAAAGACGAAAAAGGAATAATTGCAGTGAGGATCTACGAGACACGAGCAGAAATATTCCCACATTCCCATACTTTGCTTCCTACCTCTCATACTTCTTGCATCTGCTTACCAGGACACCAAGACAGTTAAAGGGTTTTTTTGTTTGTTTTTGGGGGTTTTTTTGGTTTGTTTTTTTTTTTCCAAATTCATATCCCACTAACCACAAAAAATGATCAGAGAAAGCTAACACAACTCTGCAGAAAGTGTGACCATCACAGCAAGACAAGAACTTGAGGCACTGCTCCTCTGCACAGGGTAAGCACAAAGGACTCTGACAAGCTGATGATTATAAATATTCTCTGCAGCTACATCTCTGCTTTTCCCCAGAGATGCAGGAAGAGCGCCCAAAGAGAAACAGAGACAGATCCTGCAAGTTGCCAAGAGCCTTCTCAAAGTTGCCAGCTGCCATCAGCTTCTCAGCCTCGGGCCCTGCTCTTGCTGTTGGCAATTAAGAGTCCATTTAAACTCGGCCCAAAAAGAGGCAAATTTGGATTTTCGAGTTGCTTTTGCTATAAATGCTGCAGGGAAATCCATCAGAGCCTCCTGCTGGTCAGCTGAGATCATTCTGCTGCTCTTTCTGCTATCAGGTTGTCTCCTCTTTATAAACTTCAGATTAAATTTACTGAGGGGTAATTTATTCCTTAATTTCTCCTCTAAGAGAACCAAAATTTCCCACAGTCTTGCCAATGTAACCCCAGGGGAAGGCCTCCAGCACACAGAGGTTCAAGCAGGAGAACTGGAATCCTTGGGAAGCTGGGGTTCAGCCATGGCCTCTCCCACCAGCTGGAGATCAGCACCAGCCCAGCAAGTTTTCCCTACAAAAAAAAGACTGAGAATGGATGAAAACACGGGAAGATGGGACCAGAGAAACGGAGGGAAACTCAAATGGGACCAGAGAAATGAGAGAAACTCAAATGGGACCAGAGAAATGACAGAAACTGAAGCAAGGACAAGAAGCAGTGAACAGAGCTAGGTCCTGGGCATACCAAGGTTTACAAAGCAAAATGTCACCTGACTGGCAAATAAAGAAATGTCCAACTCCCACCTCATGGAAAAAGGCTCAAGATAGTAC
>VZSR01000902.1:505021-534464 GCA_013398615.1 Brachypodius melanocephalos
TCCTTGGAAGATGCACAGGACAGTCTCTCAGCCTCCCTCTCCTCCTCAAGATAAATAACACCACACATTTGCTTAAGAGGAAAGAAAAGGCAAAGCTTAAAAGGTCTCTCAGGTTTCAGTACAAATCTGCCACTAGAAAAGAAGTGTTTCATCCTGCATGCAGGTGACATTTGAGAGACAGGTACCCACTAGGTATGCAGGTTCAAGCTCGCCTCATTAAATTTCCATTTTTGGCAGCTACTGACTGACGGTGTCCAACTGTTTCTATGCTTAAACTCAAGGCACCCAAATCAGCAGCAATTTCATACCATATGCTCCAAGTAAAGGTCTTCAAGTACTCCCACAGTCAAGCCAAGTCTGGAGGGAGCTGTGAATTTTCTTTGTTTTTTTTCTTTTATCCCCAGTTTCACCTTGAAAGGAGCTGATTATCAGGGAAATAAAAACACCACGATCCCTCCTATTTTCTGTACACAGCACGAAGATGGAGGGGCCATTAAATAAAAATTGCCAATGTGACTAAAATAGCTGTTTGAAGTAATGCAGGTAGAAACATCTTGCTATTCTGATCAATAGCCATTTCCCCGTGTCTGTTTATGCATCGATGTTTTTAATAAAAAAGACCCTTCTTTGAGATGCTCAGTCTCCAGTAGAGAAAATAGCGTATTTAATTTTAGGAAAGCGCAAACAAATCTCATTTACTAGCCATAGGAGGCTAAAAGGGAATCTGCAGGTTGGTTGTAGTAAGATCTAAGACGTCATGTTAACTCTGCAAGACAATTAGCCTGAGACTCCTTCTCATCTTCCAAATTCCACTAGAAATAACCATTCCTCTTGAAACGCTTGATAGCTACAACAGGTTATTAAATCTGAGCTGCTGTGGGATTTTAGAAGTGCACCCTGACATCCATCAACCTGCACCCCACTCAGCACCTCAGTTCCTACTCTGTTTGCAGTGCTTGAACCAGCTATGGGCATTACACCACACACCTTAATTATGATTAAACAGAATTGGGCTGAACAGATATTTGCTATTTACTTACAGGAAAGTGTGGTAAAGGATTTTCTCTCATCTGAGAAATATGCTGTAGTTTAAAACACAAGGATTGCAGGAAAATGACATTTTTTGAGACTACCTTTATGTAAAAGGAGTCTGTCAGCAAATCAAAATCAACACTGAACTTCAAAGCAACCCTGTGTTTCAACAGAATAGAAATAGCATTTATTTACATCAATACATGAAACAAGCATCTGAGGCTTGTTGGAGGCATTTTAACATCATTTAATAGAGGCACTTTGCAATCTTAGCAGTTTGTAATGTGTTAACACTGCTTAGCAGATTCTTTAAAAAGACAAACATAAACTATTAATATTTTATGTGCCAAGATCTTCAGAAGGCTTTGGGGCTATTGATTACTTAAACCCATTAAGTGCTATTTTGATCTTAAATAGCTGGAGATGTCTGCAAAGAGATTCAAGCTAAGTGGTAATGGCTATTTTGAGAACAAGCAGTTTTTCGGCAGCTATCATTACTGATAATGAAGTTTTCACTTTAGAAGTCACTAATCAGTAAACAATAGCTTAGACCAGTTTTGTCCAAAAGACTATTTCATCCTTTTTGGTTTTTTCCCCTGACTCAAACATGTTTGGGTCCAGCTCTCACCAGGAGCACAGACCAAAAGACGACCATAAAATTTATGGCATGAGTTTTCTAACTCTGTCATTTCTGCTTACACTTCTACAAATGGCTGAAGATAAGACTTTAAGTTTGTTTTCAACAGCAAAAAACAGATCACAGCACAACTGGGATGAAGACAGAGGCAGGAGCTTACTAAACTATATTCTGTCTACCAATTCTTCAACATTTACTTTGAAAAGAAAAGCAATTAATGCATTTCCACCTAGTGAACAAAGAATCATCATCTAAAAAAATTAAAATAGCATTAGTTCAAAGAATACACTGAATATCTGTAATTTACACCTTCACTTTCATATTCATGCCAATCATCAACTCAGAGAGAAATATGGTACATGCATGGAACTGAATGCAAAATATTTCTGTTCCTTTGGGAAAATGAAAGCAGCAATTTCTGCCCATGTTTTCACCTGGTAAATATTTTGTCCTGTAGTTAATATATGAAAAAAATCTTCTCTTTCAATGTGCAAATAACTTTTCACTTGCCCAAAATGAAGTGCTTAAAGAGTTCAGAGAGATTCACACAGATTGGGTGGTTTGTGCATGAGGGTTTTTGTTTGTCTGGGGGTTGTGTGGTTTGGAGGTTTTTTTTTGTTTGGGGTTTTTTGTTTGTTTGTTTTTTGGGGGTTTTTTTTATTGTTTTTTTGGTTTTTTGTTTTTTTTTTTTTTTTAAACCCCAGGAGTGCAAACCAAATTCCACTGAAAGAACAGGAAGTTTGCCACCTGCCTTATTGGCAGCCATCAGTGTTTAACCTCACTCAGGCCTTCAGTGATGTCAAGGTAAGCACTTGGATCTCAGGAGCTGGGGTTTTTTTCTGTACACATCCTTTTCTGTTACCCACAGAAGATTGCACATTGTACACGGAATTAAATCAAGAGTGTGCACTTCACCAAAATCATCTTTTGAAGCAAAAAAACCCGCCAATCTGAGGGAAATACATTGAAGTAGAAAAAACCCACACAACAAGAAAAAACCCACCTTTCTTCCACAGACAAGAATTATTGTGAAGGCTAAAGATCACTAAAAAGAAACTAGGGAAAAAAAAAAAAAGAAAAAAGGAAAACTCAAATTATTTGGAGCAGTAAGCCTTATTGCTCTGTGTCTGATCCACAGCTGACTCCTGGTTGCTACACAAGAGAATCTGCAATCTCACATATACTTTCACCAGCCCAGGAAATGGGAAAACAAACCAAAACCAGACAGAAAACTGCTTGCTCCCAATTACTGATACTGCTACAACTGGATTTGTTTTATTTTATGTAATGCAGTGAACTGATGGAGTAAGTAGTCTATATCTCAGTAAAATCAGTATTCAAAAGGTACAAAAACAGGTCACTTCAAATTCACAGCCACCATTTATCGGAGTAAAGCAAGAAAAAGCAGTGTATTACTGCAGCAAAATAACATCCCCTATTTCCTTAGCAGGTTACAAAGAGACCTTGATTTCCTGTAGGTGATGTATTTTAGTAGCAATGTCTCTCCAGAGTGGAGGGTTGGTTTAATCACAGCCCAATGTGTATTCCAAACACCTCCAGAAAACGATTGATGATATGAAATTCAAAACCTTAACCCCCAAAAAACAGATAATATGCTTACTGCCTTTAAAAAAAAAATCAAAAAAAACCCCAAGCAGTCCAGCAGTTGCCTCCACAATAAGGAGCAACTGCATTTTTCTTTTTCCTCACCCAATTTTGAGTTGCCTCATTCTTATTAATGAGAATAATAACCATGGGAGTAATATAATGGGAATAATATTAGTGGGAATATTAACAACGCACTATTTACAGCTGCTCCTCTGTCCACATGAAAGTGTCTCAATTTTTGTTTCACAATTACCTTTCAGAATATCTGTTTGCCTGGGTCCTGCTCATACCTCAATTATCTCATCGATCACACTGCACTGTGACAACGACTCAGTTTTGCTTTGGACTTATCATTAAAAAAATTGAGTTAATTAATGCAAAACAAACTACCCAGGAAGCCTACAGCTTATAAAGTTAAAAAAAACCCCAAGGACTTGAAAAGGTTTTTTTTCTGGCTGGGCTTAACGTGGAATAAAGGTGTAGAGTTGACACCAAGTATGTGTATTGAAGTTTTAAGCACAGAATCTGTTGAAAACGTTACCCCACTACATCTTAACTGCTGGTGCTCAACAAGATTTGTATTTGCTGTTCTCCTGTGATGTACAATCCTTTCTAAGTCCCTGAAAGGCATTGGACATCCAGCTCCTAGTGCCAATCTCTTCCACGGTCCTGCCTAATAAGAAAATCTTCACCTGAGAAAAGGCAGCCCTGATATCCCAGCCCTTATTTCCCTCTCCCAGATTTCCCCTCTCAAGGCTCTCAGAAGCTGGCTCAGGAGTCACAACACAAGCCAACCTGCTCCAAGTTAAGAGCGCTTGACCGGAAAACAAAAATGAACAAACTGAGCTGTTAGTCCCTAGAAAAATGTTGCAAAAAAGCCATCTGGAGAAATCACTTGGAAACAGTGATTTTAAAGGGCATTTAATGGACAGCAAGTAACAAAGTCAAGCTCCCTGTCTTGCAAGGTGCTTTTCCTACAGGGACCCTGGCGTTTCTGCTCAGAGGTTGTGTCATGACACAGCACAGAAATCCAAGCACAGGAGCACAATTCCACCTGCAGCAAGATCCCAGAGCAGCACTGAGCTCCAACCTCAGCAGTGCCAGCGATGCTCCTCAGGAGCACACGGAGTGATCCAAGCTGCAAGAACACTAAAGGAGAGAGGATGTTGCTTTTATCTTCTTTTTGCCAGAGTCAGGATTAAATGCTCCACACGGTGTTTCTTGTTCGGACTCAGGTGTTTATTAATTCTTATCTACATTACAGTCTCACAAACCCTGAGTTTTGCAGCACTTTTAGCTAACAAACTAAAAATGGAGCCCTGTCTCTCTTTCTACAAGGCTTTCTAAGGATAAACTGTCCAATTATGAAATGACACCTCAATTATTTTTACTTTTAACCCAATAACCAACCACCCCTGATCCACAATGTGGACTTTTCTATCCAATTACAAAACACCACCCAGACCCATGGAGGAGAAGGTGAAAAAGAAGGACTCAGCCCCTGCCCTAAATCCTCCCTCTTTCTTTATATATCTGTTACTGCATTCTAAACCCTTAAACTCTGACTTTTCCCCCCTGTGATATCACACACTTCTATCCCAACTCCACCCCCACAATCCCAGCGCTGTCACTCAATTTTGGGAGCCTCCCCACGGCCTCAGGTCAATGCAGGGTTTGCCTGGGGGTCAGTGCCTGGCAGCACAGAAAGGCTGGAATTCCCAGCTCCCAGGGTTCCAACAAGAGGAGGGAGCTGCTCCAGCAGAGCTGCTCAGGTGGGGCTTTTCCTCCAGTGCAGGAGCAGCCTGGACAGGGGATTGCACGCAACAGGGAAGGAAAGGTCAGGACACAGAGCTCTGAGAGAAATTGGCTTCAGGCTCCTTGAAAAGAGAGAAGTCACCTACAAGCATCCCTGGGAAGAAGGAGGAGGCTAGTTTTTAAAAGCAGTTTTATCCCTGTCAATTGCAATATATGTATACGCATATAATATATCTTATATTTATATGCATATATATTTTTATATACCACATGCATATAATGCATACATATATTATGCATATGCATATAATTTATTTTGTCAATGCACTATATATGCATATAATAACTAAGTCAATTATAACTAACTTATTTATTATATGCATATATAAAATTAAACAAATCAGGGTTCACAAACCAAAGACGAACCGGTCTAACCTCCATCCCCACCTAACCTCAGACATAATTAACACCACAGGATTTTCCTACCTCTCTATCAATTTCTTCCCTGTGCTGTTCTTTATAAAATAGTGTATAACCAGAACATTTGAAATATCAGGTACAAGACCAAAGACAACACCTTTAAGTGCTCTGAAAGTGCTAAGCGTTATTTTCTAAAACAAATAAATTCCTAAAGGAGGGAAAACAACCTCCAAATTTGCATCAAAAAGATTAGGAAGATCCACACGATTTCCATGAAAGCAGTAAGCACTGAGACAGCAATAAGAGAAAGGAAATGGAGAGTAATTTCTTGTACAGGATTGCTCTTTTGCTTGACACACGGGAAGCAGGGAAATGCTATTTATTACGCCAACGGGAAAGAAGAGAAGAATTTTTGAAGCCAGGTAGCACTGCTCATTTCATTTCTATTAATATAATGGCCATAGATTTGAGACATGTAATGATTCACTAAATCCCACAAAAGGAGGCAGCCTACTGCTCCCAGCAGCAGTGCTTCCCTAGAGCTCGTGCCAAGCTGTTAAGAGAGCAGCAAATTTAAGTGCTTTATAAATATTTCTGCAGGACTGTAAATACCCAGTTCAGTGGAGAATACCTGTGTACACACAGGAAATACCAAAGCTAATGCAACATAAATAGGAGGAAAAAACAAAACCCCATGAGTTACTCAGAACTGCTCTGTCTCGAATGCTCTCTCAGGTGTCCACTGTGCATCTGCTCTGCACAATTACATGTTAGATACAGGTAAGAATTCACTTAATTTGGAGTATCCCCAACACTTCTGACCACATATCCTCATCAGCTTGGCTCCAGCCTCGAAACACCTGAGGTTTTTAAATGCTGAGATGTTCTAGGATTCTTCCTTGGTTCAGCTGCCAGTCAGGAACTGGGGGCCAGGACTAGGATAAAGGGACAAGGAGAAGCACCAGCACTGGGAGAAATTGCAGCCATTCCTTCGCCTGCCTCATCACAGCCCAGGCAGAAACAAAAAGCACAAAACGGCTTTAGCAAATGTGTTTCCCAAAATAATGCTAATTTACACTGCCTGCTTTAAGATTATTTGGGAATGATGGGGAGGGTATAGAAAAAAAACAGGGAGAAGCTGTTCTGTGGTGGGAAAGGGGCCCCTTCATTCAGATTTTTGCAATCTCAACACCACAGCCCCTTGACCATCCTCTCACAACAGAGTGCAGCAGGACTGTGTATTTCCAGTTTTGTAGCCCTTGCTTCCAGCTGCTTCTTACCTTAATCTCTAGCTCCAAAACCACTAATTATTTACAGTCCTTCCCTGACACCTCTGGTGTTAACATTTTTATTCACAAGCTATTGCTAACACCTCCCGGCTTATCTTCTCCTTCATCAGTCAATTCTGCATTTTAGATGTAACTCACTCCATGGAAAGAGCTGTTCCGAGCGATAAAATTACATCTATTTGTGTTTACAACAAAGGACTATTCATTTCACATTCAGGATCTAACACCCAGATAAGCCTCACTGCAGAGGCATAGCTGGGAAAGCTCACTAAATAAAGGAGCTCAGGATGCCTGTGCTGCTTCTCTCTGGGGCAGAGGAGTTGATTTTCTCCATGGCAGCTGATACGGAGGTATGGTTTGGATTTGTGCAGGGAACAGGGCTGATGGCACAGGGGTGTTTGAGGTGCTGCTGAGCAGGGCTTGCACAGAGCTGAGTTCTTTCTGCTCCTCCTGCCACTCCACCAGGAAAGCAGCCTGGGGGTACACAAAAAGCTGGGAAGGGAAACAGGTGGGACAGATGGTCCCAGATATCAAGCTAAGGGGGCACATTTGGAGTGATGCCAGACAGAAGCACAATTTTTCTTAACAATGAAAAGACCAAAGTAGAGCACTTACCCTGCTTTAAATCATTGCTGTACAAAGAGAAATGCTAAAAGTTTCCCAAATTCATCATTCAGCCCAAGCTGGAAAGAATATTTAAGCACACAACAGATGCACCAGCCTAGTTCAGACTTGGATGTTCACTCACAGAAGGAACACTGTAGATAAAACTTGGGACTTTTCCATCACCTACAAGGTTAATCCCTGCTCCACAACCCCATTTACTGGGTTAGCTATCTGCAAAGTAGCAGTCTCATCTAAAAGAGACATCCAGGAAGGAACTGGTTTGTTATTTTGGGGCAAGACAAAGTGTTGGTCCTTGCTGGGGGCTGAAGGAAGTGCAGAGCTAATACAGGTACTGTAAGCAAGGAACACTGCAAACACATGCACCCAAAACTGCACTGGTAATCAAAGAAATGACTCATGCACACCAACAAAAAAAAAAAAAAAAAAAAAAATCAGAAGAACCTCTGAGCCTTCCCTTAAATACCAGACAGACCCTTACATGAGCAGTGAGTCAGTATTACAGACAACAATCCTCACAGAAAAATGCGTATCCTAACTCGCCCACACACTGACTCATTGCCATTTTCTTCCAGGTTTTCCCATCTTTTCAAATGGGAATCTACATCATTTTATCTATTTACAAGAAGGGCCAACACACACCCCATTAGCAAAACTATCAGTGACATCATGAGTTTGTTTCTACAGCCCATAATTATGTGTACAACAGACCACAGGCTAGCACCAAAAGCAGGAGGCCATGGATTCCAGCTTTTATGCTTTTTATCCTAGGAAAATACTAGGGAAAAGACTTATCCAGCAAACCCTGAACAACCTCAGCACAAAAAAAACCAAACCAGTATCAGCAGGGAGAGACATGTAACTGCCTGAAAACAGGAAAATAGTTACTGAAATAATATTCTTTACTTTGAGTTGCCTATAGCAAGAAAGACCCACTCTAAAGACACTTGCCTACCTTAATCACTGTAAATTTATATAAATAAACTTAATAATTTGATTGGGCATCTATGACCACTATAATAAGACTTATTTTAACCTTTTAAACTTGGGGTTTACTCTTCATCACCAAGAACATGTCTGAGCTTCATCTGAAGTGAATATTAACCCTTCTGCCTCCATTTACACTTTTTGTTTGGAAGTCACAACCCAAACACCCTATTGTAGCATCTAAATTATAATTACATTAGGATAAAACTATCATTAAGGATACTAGAGTTTCTCAAATTCTGGACAGGAGTGGGAGCAAATTGAGCAAATTTTTCTATTTTTAAGACACAGCACTTGTCACTTCATTGCACTTGTGGCCTACATGACTGTAGATGACTGCCTTCCCTCAAAAAAAAGAGATTTTCAAGTACAAATTTAAATGGCAAAAGCGTTATTGTCATTGCGACCATAACCTTTAAAATAAGTAGGTACTTAATGACAGAACAACTGTCCAGATCTTCTAGTGACACTGGAATGGGGAAGCAACAAGCTACAATTTGTTGGGTTTTTTTTTTTTAAAGCTCATTATTTCTTCCAGTATTTGGAACAGCTGGTAAAAGTAATCATTTGGCAAGGTCTGTCAAGGGACTTAAAAAAAAAAAAAAAAAAATTTGCTATGGTAGATTACATACTTTAAATCAAAATGAAAGGCTGAAACATACAAATATTTATGGAAGAACAGGGGGCTTCAGACTTCCAAATTGTGCAATAAATGTGCATGCACACACATTAGTTCAGATGAACACATGCCTTTCATTTTCTGCTCCTCTATTTAACTCTTTCCACAGCTCCATCTTCACAACCTTCTGGATTCACTGAAATGCTGTGGACATGCACCACAGTTCTGTATATCAGAGTAATTACAATAATATTCATCAGTGAACCACTCATCACCCATTGAAACAAAATAGTTCTTCAGCAACATCCTTGTCACACCAGGCCGGGAAAACACATCATTCCTAAGGACACAGTGACTCTCCCAGTCTCATCCCATCAGTTCAGATGAGCATTAAAAAGTTTGACTGACCTGGATGCGCCACTGAACAAAGTCCAATTTTAAATGAAAAATACAGAAAGAGGAGCGCTAATCAAGTTCTCGCTCTAGTTCGTTCCTTGCCATCACACAGCCATGGAATTACAGGTTATCAGCTAATCCATGGAATTTCAGAGGTACCTCAAAAAGCCTTTATTTCAGACTACTCAAACATTCAAACCTTGCAGTGAGGGCAACAACCACGGATTAAGAGCTTGTAGATACGGGTCTGTATCTTTCTATACATCACCCCTGTGTTTTCAATGCTACTTAGCAAAATGTTCATCATCATCCTTCAAAGGTCTAGAACGACGATCCAATAAAACCAAAACGCAATTAAGAAAGAAACTAAAGGGTAAAGGTTTTAGTCTAACCTCAAAACACGCAGTATTTACTTGAAGCAGTGTGACAGATGGGCCAGACACTACTTTTTCTGGCTTTCTCCAGCTCCTGGACCTACACCAGACCTCATCACTAAACAACAGAGCTGCAAGGACTGCATGTGAAAGAGAAGAGCCACAAGAATCTGACGGGGAACCTGCTGACAGCACACGATCAAAACACACACTCATTGATTTAACTTTTAGGCTAACTTTCAAAATGCGTGTTTCAAGGACAAGTCATGCAAGTTGTTCTTGCCTAAGACAGGTATTTCAGCTACCAACCCCACAGGTTAAGCAAGAAGGAAACACTTCTTTATCTACTGGCTTTTTTTATTACTCGCTCACTGGGGTGTATCTTGAATCAACTCATAGGACTGAAATGGGTTCCTTTATGTGGTGAAATAATATGAACAATTGCACACAAGTTTCTCTGCTGGAATAGCTGCCTCTAGTGCAACCATTAGAGTGCTCAAATTGGCAATAGACACAGTGCTCATTTTCCAGTGGCATCACACCCACGCCTTGAATTCACTAAGAAAATAAAATGTATTGCTTTAGGAAAAAAATTTAGGAAAAAAAAAAAAAAAAAAAAAACAAAAAACTGTCAGAATCAATATCACAAGTTAGCAATTCCCTGTCCAACAGGGAATCTTTTCAACTGAATATGAGGATTTCAAAGTGAGCCATTAACTTGCAAAGGCTCAGAACAGAGAGCTTCTGACATTCCACATTCAAAGCAACGTGACCATGGTGCAATTTGTAAATGCAGTGCAGTAGGCCAGTCCTGCTTTCCAAACCACTGCCAGACCTGTTCCCATGCACAGCAGTGCTCATCTGCAAGCATTTTAATGAAAAATCAGCTATTTCTGATGGAAAAGATACGCCCTGTTTTGTGGCTGACATTCATAGGACTTCCCATGTTATTCTGTGCTTCACTCCTTGCCTCTAAGCCATTAATTGCAAATGCCTCTGCTGCTGGGGAAAGTGTACCTGTGGAAATGCAAGGCTGGAAAACCCTGGAGTTTCATGGAAAATATTTTTCTATTTGCATAGTAGCAGGGCTCCAGCAGGCGTGAACCACTGGGCATCACCTTTCTCAGGACTCTCGAGATGTGTTTTAGGATCTTACCTAAAACAGCCAGGATACTTCAAGGAAAAGTTTAAAAAGAACAAAGAGCAAAATAAAGCCCCTCATGCAAGGGTTTAAATGAGAAAAATCCTTTTTTTTTTTTTTGTTAGCATCACCACAAGACCTTACTTCTGTCAGACAGAAAATTCTTCTGTTGATCACAGAGGGAAGCTCATGGCAGACTCAGAAGAGTCTCAGAGTTGTGAATTGCAGGTACTTTGGGAAATAACACAGGCCCTCATATCACCACATCCAGCAAAATGCAAATTGGGTTGGGAAAAAGAACAACCCCTCCCCTCCTCTGAAAACCAACAAAGCCTGATGATTTCCCAGCTTTTTTCTGTCTCTTTCACTATTTGACTGTGCTCTGCTGTTGAGACTTGAATAAAGCACTGGGGTCACGGACTACAAACACAACTGATCTATGCCAGCCAAAAACTGGAAAGATGATAGCTAAAAACCACAGAATATATGCTGAAACACAGTGAGCCATCACAAAGCTGTTCCATCCAAGCTTCTTGGTTCTCTGTTTTCCCTGCTTCAGTGGAGAAGGAAGGAACTGAGGCAATTACTGCTCCAAAAAAAGGTTAGTGCATCTTTACAGACAGAAAGATCCAGGCAAACCTTTTATTTCTGGTCTCAGTTTGGTGTGCACCTTTCCACAGAGAAACACTGGAGTCCCTATCCCAGAGTTCTCATCATGAATTTAGACAAAATGTCAAGATGAAGTTTGCAAAGACACAAACCTCCCACAATTGAATTTTCATTCACCTTTGATGAATACTTTTGAAATGCAGGTCAGAGCCAATGCAAAAGGAAGCAATTTGAGCTTTTTCAATGAGAGCACTGTATTGTTTCTCTGTTGTTCTTGTGTATCTGCAAAAGTAACTTGTTCCACCTGCGTTTTTTCTCCATGCAGCACAAGATTTGCCACTCAACAACATTCCCTTTCCAAGGCTGCAGAGAGAAAAGATTGACTTTGTACCGCTCTCCCTTTCTATGAGGATTCCCACAGTGGTGTCAATTTTGTTTAAATTCGTTTTCAAAAATAATTTCCCCCGCTCCTGTAGCTCTGTGTGAGCTCATGTCCTGGCAGACAGCAATTCTATAAGAAACTTCTAGAATACATCACCTTTAGTACAATTTTCATAGCAGGCTCAAAACACTTAAAAGGAGGGAATAAATGAAAAGCTTTCACACAGTCACGATCCTGTTTCAGTGAATTCACGTCCCTCCCATCATCATCTCACAGCTCGGTTTTACTGAAACATTCCTGCATCTTCTCTGTTGGCCTCTGCTTTTATCCAGAGCTTTTCTGGATAAAAACCTCCTCTGTTTCTGAGGGAACAGATATCCCTCTCCTGCCTAACCACTTACATCACCGAGGAAATCACCCCCTTGACTGCCCTAACAGTACATCAGCAGTTAAAAATACATATATATACATATTCTACCACTTAGCTTTGTGTGCCTGAAAGAGCAGATGATGCCCACTCAAGCAGCTTTTCTACACTCAGATCCCCCCAGCGATTTCAAGGCAAATTCCCCAAGGAAAATGACTACAAAGACTGGGCTCCTGCAAATATTTATAGCATAATTCAACACGGTTAATGAAGTAACCGTGACACGAACCAGAAAGAATACCAGTTTAATATGTCACTCCTTAGCCACATGAATAGAAATTAATATATACACATAGATATCATCTAAATCATGAAACAGCTACAGGCTCTGCAGTGCTAAATAGCTGTAACAACACACACATAAAAAAAAAAAAACAACAACAAAAAAATCCCATCCCTTGAATCCTGAAAGGTAAAGATGTTTAACAGACAGACAAACAAACAACAGAAAAGTTAAATTTCACTTTAGGAAAAAAAAAAAAAAAAAAGATGTGGAAAAATCAGCATAGGTGACCTTACTTGTGGTTCAGTTTTTCTTGAGTAGATACAGTGATATGCAAACTGCTTCAACACTAGCAAAAAGGGAAAAAAAGAAGTGCTTTGGGTTAAATGCCATTCATTGACTAAAAACAAAATAAAATACAGCAATTGAAGGACATGTGCTCACATGGAAGGTATCCACGTATGATAATAGCACCCATCTCTTAATTTCCAATCAATCATCAGTTTTACACTTTTTACACACTGCCTGAGATAAGTTCCTAGTATTGAGTGCTTATCAGTGCACACGTTGGCAATTTCAAGCAGTTTTGCTCAGTAAAAAACAAGATTTCTAAGCTGCAGTCATCTCGTTTTTACAAGCATCTGCTATCTCTGCTTCAGGATTTAACATTCAAAAGGGTATATACAGCATCTAGTAATTGAAAAGATTTTCTTCCTCGCAGTAAAATACTTTCAAAATATGCTCCTGTGTTCATATGCTTGCATTTCATTTGTATCATGGAAATTGTTAGAAATTATCCTAAAACCTGATATTCTACTCTCATGACTACATCAAAATCATACTTCAATCTACTACTTTAAAAAAAACAAACAAAAAAACCAAAAAAAATCCCCAACTTGAATTACATACAATGTGTGAAGTCAATGATATTAATTCCCTAATTAGATGTTCTTTTCCCGTTACCCCAAA
Organism: Brachypodius melanocephalos; assembly: GCA_013398615.1. NCBI lineage: Eukaryota > Metazoa > Chordata > Aves > Passeriformes > Pycnonotidae > Brachypodius > Brachypodius melanocephalos. The sequence goes on from VZSR01000902.1 coordinate 518,514, forward strand.
AATTGGTGTTTGATGCAATGGAAGTGTGCACAACACCTTATTAATCACTGCCAGCAATGTGAAAGGTTGCAAAGATAACTACTCATCGGTATAGAATCTGGGCACGTGGCCAAAAAGAGAAAAAAACCCACACACACAGGGATATGAAGTTATCATCAATGGTTATGAATAGTTCTTGGCTTCCAAAGTTCAACACTCAAGTATCTGACATGCTGCCTGGATGTGCCTCGCCAAGGCCTGGGTTTCAGAAGGGTTCTCTGTGAACACTGCCACATATGCTGGCTGACAACCTGCCTGCACTGTAGACACACAAAAATTGAGATATTGCAGCCTAAGACTCAATTTTGAACCCTTTGCTGAAGTGCACGGTCACATCTTCCTCTCAGACATTAAGGATAAAACAAACCTATTAAACAATCACCACATTGTTTTATGGGATCTTTGAGATTATCTGCAAAGGAGACAACGCTGCACTGCAAATAAAAACAAACAGGCTTTATCCAGCCATTAAACACAAATCAAGACTGAATGCTTTCATTATTTAGAGGCTGTAAAGAAATTCTAAATTGAAATCCGCTTTCTAGTTTAATAGGAATGGATATAGGAATGGAAAATAACTCATAGCATAAAAAGCACTCTGGATTACTAATCTTAATTGGCAACAAAAGATTATCATTGAAGTTCATCATAGCAATTGACTTGCAATAGAATCATTTTGGCAGACTGTTCCCTTTCAGAAGAAAATCAGTCATTCCAAACTCCCAGATGAGTTTGGCCACAATAACTGGACACCCTTTAAGTTGTCTAAAAACATGAGGGGAGCTTTAAGGAAACATCATTATGTCCTGAATATTTAAAATACACCTGCTGAAAAGGTTTACTGTAGAAGGTGCTATCAGAACCACCCCTGTAACCCAAAGAAGCAGGACACAAGAGACCTTTACACTCATCCAAAATCATGAGATCTACTAAATAAATTAGTGGTTTACTAGGAAGATACCTGGCAAGATAAACTAATTAGCATGGATGATTCGTTTATATAAACACACACCCCTCTTGAGACATTCAAAACAATCTTAAATCCTAAATCCTCCTGCACTAGGTAATGACCAGCTTTTACTGCAGAAGAAGTGTTATCAGACATGATCCATGAAAAGCCACTAAGAAACAGTTTACAAAAAAAAACCAAAAAAACAAAACAAAAAAAAAAAAACAAAAAAAAAAAAAAAAAAAAAAAAAAAAAAAAAAAAAAAAAAAAAAAAAAAAAAAAAAAAAAAAAAAAAAAAAACCACAAAAAAAACCCCACCAAACTTGTGTGGAGCAGTCCAGTCATTTACAGGCTGCAGAGGATTGTGATTTGGAAGAGGTATTTTTTTTGATATCTCAATTTTTAAGGTTTCCTCATATGAGGTAAATGCTTGCATCACATTTGCTTTCCATGTGTCTTGTGCTCTTCCCTGCAAGACTCATACAAGTATTTCTCACAATTTATCAAGATGATCCATCTCTAACTTCCATTTTACTAACAGCAACAAAAACCCCCAATAAAAAACAAAGCCAGCACTGCAAGAACGAGCCAATTCTCCTCCAGCTTCCCATCCTCCATCACTCCTCTACTCTCCCAAAGATCTTGGAGCTCCATTGCCTAAAAGCCACACAGGGCCACGCTGACAGCTGCATTAATCTGAAAATGATGCTCACCTCCAAAAGGAAAAAAGAAACCACCCACAACCAAAAAAACCCCAAAAAATTAGCTTAATCCAAGAGGAATCCAATTCTGGGAGCTGTGTTTCTCAGATATTCTCATCTGTGCAGGGCAGCAACGAAGGAGTCACCCAAACAAGGCAGCCCTTGAAATGTGCAGCTGCAGCAGCAGGGCAGTGGCAGACAGATCAGTCCAACCCATGTGGCACACTCAGATTGTGAAGGGTTGAAGTTTTTGGCAAAGCTCCAGAGATGCTCCTTGCTCTTGGAACACCCCCAAGCTGCAGCACTCCCCAACTCAGATCCTTCCAAAACGACCCAGAGAAGGAGAGAGGGAGGATTTTCTTTCACACCTCAGCACTTCACACACTCCCCTGCTGAACCACAGAGCTCCATCTTTCCTACTATTATCTACAATTGGCAATTGGAAACCAACCTTCTCCTCCATGAAGAGATATCCTTATACACATGGAAAAACCCCAAAAAACCCGACAGCTACATCTACAAACTGAAAATACACCTACAGATAAAGACAGGTGAATGCAGAAGACTAAAAACATTGTGTTTGTGCCATTGCTGATCACAATGGATGCTGCAAAACCTGGATTTCCTGCTAATGTCACTCAGTAGGTATCTTCCCTCATCGTGATTCTGTCAGTGTTAAACTCATTGGCTCCCCACTCAGCCACTGTGAATACAGTGCATGACATTAGACCACCCACCCAAATTCCAGGCTCTTAGGAAAGCAATCACCTGCCTAGCTATCTAGAAAAGCTCTTGCCTGTACCTGTTTCCATCTATTCTGGCATTTTGACGTGCTGTACTGCACTTCAGGTTGCTCCACAGTTTACACAAGGTGAAAAATCCCCCCCCACGCTCACCTTTCATCCTCTGCCAGCTGCTCTATTATGCCATGTCATCTGAGCTCTAAAAGGATGCACCCATGTATTTATTTTCCCCACCCCATAAATATTTATGAATATTTTATTCCAGTCCTAACACATGCACACTATAACTAATCTTCCTTTTATTTAGTCAAGCATCTTAAAGGAAAAGGAGTTTGAAGACGGGCTCTTCCTAATGCCAAGCCTGAGCTCCAGCAGCCAGCACATTAATCAAAATGATGCCAGTTTGGAAGGCAAATTAAAGAGACAATGACAACAAACCAGCACCTAAGATTAACAGGAGTTTCACATCAATGGAGTGCAGTATTTAAAACCTGCAAAATTTAAATGTTTGAAATAAAGATCTCTTCTGGTGTTTTGTGGTGGTCTTCTCACTCACAGAATGTGAGCTACCAGCCTAAATAGCATTAAAGCTCAAACATTATGCAATTAGGATATGGCTAATGCAACTTTCATTCATTTCTAGTACCTTATGTTGATTTTGATCAAGGCTGATATGGGAAGGGCACACTTTCAATAACTGAATTAGCACCATCCAGGTTTTGTTTGATTAGTTTAACATTCATGTTATGAACCAAGGGAACAATAATAGAACAACTGAGGTCCAGTCCATGCTCATGTCACAAAAAGATTTAACTACAATCCAACTACCCTTAGCCCAAGTCCTGAAATTCTGTGATCTCTCCAGTTTCTAATCACTACCATCCTTACTGCGTTCACAGGATTTACTTAAAAATTTTGAGGATCACAGGACTAAATTGACATTTTAAAAATTCATTACCTTGTGTTTGACATGATACAGAGAACACCAATGAAGAAAACAAGGCATCTGAATTAGGAGACTTTAGAGAGAGAGAGGGAGGGAAATAACACAGGCGATTCCATCTGCCTCGTTACATTTTTGGAGTAGTCACAGTGGATGTATGTTGTTTATCCAAAACAAATCCTCTGAGTTACTGAGGATCTGATAGTCACTGCTGTCATCACAATGAAGAGCTGAAAGACTTCAGAAAATAAACTGCAAGCTAAATGCTAGCAGCACGTAGGGCTCTCATTTTCCACCTCTAAGTGAGGATTTTCATAACAAACCTACCTTGTCTACAATCTCTCAACTGTTAACAGATCTCAGAAGCTGCTCTCTTGCCCCACAGCTCACATGAATTCAACTCCTTTTTTTAGTGCAGAATACTTGAAAAATAGCTAGGCAAGTCTGAGTACATATTTATTACCATCAATGTGCGATGGCCCCAAGAGACATCTACACATCATCATCTGTTAGCAAGAAAAGGAATCACAGTCTTCAATACCAGGCTATTTTTTCCCTAATGCTGCAAGGACAAGCTAATTTGTAAGCCAGATCATTTCTTTTCTAAAGGATGAATGGCAGTCTTCTGTAAAGAAGGAATTTTTATAATTCTACCACAAAAAAGGATTTTTTTTTTCCCTACCACAAAAAATTATGTTCATCGTCTCACCGGCTTTTACTTCCATGGGAATGTTGCAGGAGTCTCTCAGTCCCCCAAAAATGAGTCTGGCTCATTTTTGGAGCTAAAGTAGATCCTGAGCAGTTGGAGAAAGTGGCTCCACCTCCCCATAAATGCACACAGACCACGGGTCACTGTCACATCCTTCCTCTGGGTTCCCAGATAAAGAGCAGAAACACAGAGTGGCAAAAGGATTCGTGCAAGAAAAGGCAAGAAACTCCCATGTATTATCCCTTCCAGTCTTCCTCTGCAATTTGAAATCATGACTTGATGTAGAAAACAATAATGAGGTACTGCATGGCACAGGGAATTCAGCTGGGAAAATAAGTTCACTTAGTCCAGCAGTCCCCTACCAGTTATTTTAGAGTTAGACCAATGTCACCTTGAACAATTTTAGAAGAAAAAGATCCATTTTCATCTGTAACACACCTGTTTTACTGCCAGGTTCTGTTACATTTTAAGTATTTTAAGTATTCCTCTGAAAGTAACACGTGAAGGTGAATGCAAACACAGACATGTGATGCTTTTCAAGCAGGAATACCCAAGAAGTACACATTTGTCACACTCACCAAGAATTCCTTCATCTGCACCAGTAAATATGCTTAAAGCTGTCTGTTAACAGAGAAACCTAATTTCTTTGTTAAAGAATGTACTAGAGCTTTGCTGCTACTGGAAGATGTCACTAATATTTGGTTCTGAAAGTTATGAATTGCTGCAGTGTGCAAGCATAAATAAATCTACACCACATCTGTCAAACTAGACTATAATCAAGCAGAAAAACCCCTAACACTGAGTGCCTAAAAATAAATACTGACAAATGCATGTCTGTCTCTCCCTAATGCCTCCCTTTCTGGAAGACCTTTGAGTCTGGAAGACTCCAAGCTTTGCACTACGCCCTAAAATTAGTAAAGAAGTCTGAATTATCACAGAGCCTCTTTCCTGTGCACTCCTTCCTCCTTTTCCCCATCCCCTTTCCTACCACTCCCTTCACCAGGAACATCACAATAGATAGCAGACCTCAGGGATATCAAATTTGCTCCCAGGCACAGACACAACAAGAGGCAATGTCTGGCTGTCCAATTTGAATTTCCCAGCTATTTAGGGTTTGAAGTATTTTATACCATGGCCCACACGTTATTCCATGTGACAATTACTTCAAAGCCAGAGGGTGGCCATTTGCATAATAATGGACATTTTTCTAAGGAGGTGTGTGGGGAAACTACACGCTAATGAGTTAGGATGTGTATTATCTGCAAGTCACACTTGCTTTATAAAAATAATTAAAACACCACCTCTAGTGTTTACCTTCTTGTACCTTTTATGTAACAGACAGAGACACTTGTCCTGGTAAATGCACAGGACAGAGAATTAATTTTTGCACCCCTCAGTAATTCCCACTGACCTTTTCCCATGTGTGAGGGCTGGGAAGTGGGCTGGCTCCTGAAGCAGTGCATCAGGTGAAATGCACCCTGTGGCACAGAAAACAGGGGTTTGCTACGTCTCAGTCACAGAAAGAATGAGGGAAATACAGCAACTTCTGCTAAAGCACTGTGAAAGAAGGGAATGAGAGACAAAGTGCATTTCACAGCTGCAGAAGCATTTCCAGGAACACTCTGCTATTGGGGTAATTTTTTTTTTTTTTTTACAATCTAACCAGTAACAGAAGAAATTTTTTTACTAAGCAGAGTTCTCTTCAGCATCCTACAATCCTTTTTAATATCAGAAGTTCACTTGTTTCAAAATAAAGTTTTCTTACACTCCAAAGAATGGACCCTATACTACATTAGTATAAATACATCACCTGTATTTACTGCTTGAACCTTTTGGTTTCACTACCTTTGGAATTAGATTGATGAAGCCATTAGGATGCTAGCTATAAAACCCTCATTTGTACCACAGGATGTGGAAAACTGGAGGCTCACTAATGCACTGAGCCACAGCCTCAGCATCATGTCCAGCTCTCCCTCTTTAGCCCACCCTCACAAGAACCCCAGACAAGGCACCCCAAAGCCAACCAGAGGAGACAGGATATATAATCCATCCCAGACTGGAGATTTTTCCACAGAATCAAGATTTGGCCTGGCTAAATTTTGAAATATCCCAGCTAATTTATGACCATCAATACTCACAGCCATCCAAGATAAGAACAATAATCATAATGCAATGCCTGAGGGTTTTAAAGCCTGTTGTCAGCAGCAGCATCTGGAAGGAGGGCTGGATTTCTTCCCTGCACACAAGGCAAGCAGCTGATGCGTCAAATTGCTGGGTTTCTGTCCAGCTCTGAAAGATCAGCTATTGATCAGTGCCACTGGCACTGCAGCACACCAGGCACTGTCACAGGATGGGAACCAGCAGATCACACCAGTGCAGAATTAATCCACTGTCAGAGAAGAGCGGGGCAAAAGGCACTTTAAAACTGCACACAAATGCAAGCAGGGAAATGCTTCCAGGCATCAGCAGAGTCAGGGGTGCCATACAAAGTCTTCATCAGCACTGATCCTCACTCTTTTAAGACTGGAAATAATCAAACTCTTCCATATTATTCAAGAAGATTTCAGCAAACAGAAACAATTTCCGCCTGATTTTGTACAGTTCTGTTAACAGTGGCATCTGCACTTATCTGCTGTGTAATCTGTCTACCATGCAAGCATTTTCAGAGGCATGCTTGCCAGGATTTTGGAACAAACCCTCAATATGGGTTTGGATATCCCTCCAAGCACATTGTAAATCACCCTTATGCTCTATTTTTGATTAAGCTAGAGATCCAAAACCGGGCATCCTGCTCAAGGAGTGCCACCAGCAAATTTGCAAAAGGTGTCACAGATGTTTTCCACACAGATTCCTATCCCTGTAGTGTAAAGCTTCATTCACATTTCTCCCATCACTACAGAGCCCCAGCACAAGCAGCAGTGGTTTCTGCATCTCATCAGCCACTTGGTTTCATCTGACCAGCTTCATTCCCTCCCTCTCAGAGGCTTTAAGCCACAGTCCATGTGGAAAGCAAAAATTGACCATCATGGCTTAAGCCATCATGAGTATTTCTTCCACATCCTTGGAACTTCAGCTGAAACTCCTCAGCCAAGTTCTTTTCGAGATAAGGAACTTCACTTGGTATGAGGAAGAGAAACAGCATTTGTACCTGTGCCACGTACAGTTTCACTCATTTTACAAACAGAGGTGAAGCCCAAAAATGTGGGCAAGCCCAAGTAATCACCCAGGAGCTTTTTTCACTGCACAGTAACACAGACAGGGGAAAGGGATGGAAGACTGACAGAATTACAGGAGTCAGTTCTAGTGCAGACTCTGCCACAGAGTCCTCAGGCACAGCAAGTTCACCCCTTGCAGTCTAAGCTTTGGTTGACATCACCACAGTCTCATCCTTGGTATCACATCCTAACACAAACTCAAAACAAGTTGGAGAAAAATCATCCTTAAATCTTAAAAAGCTCACAAATTCCTTTAACAAGACAAAGACTTACAAGAGACATCAGCGGAATAAGCAAGATGCTTTGTTTATATTATATAAACATTTTTGACAATATGGAAAATTTCTTCACGACCAGTACCAAACCACACTCCTATGACTGTCTCATTAAAATCATCATAGAAAGAACTTTCAGATAAAATAGATTAACAAATCACCTTGTAGCAACCATTAAGGTGAAAATCTGCATCATGGAAACAAATACAAGTATCTGTTTCTTTGAGCCAGTTTCTCACTGAAGAGTGGTTTAAAATTGTCACAGGCAACACACCCACAAAAAGAGTCACAGAAGCATCTTAAAGAGCAGGAAATTTATGACCTTAAAGCAGAAGCCAAGCCCTTCATACACCACCAAGATACATCCATGTAACTAAAATCTCCCAAATCTAATTCTGTGGTTATAAGGTTTAAAGTAAATTTATTAACATCATCTTAATTACTGTGATAAAAACATAAAATCCAGTCAGGAACTAAAATTCTACAGAGATTGTTATATGGACAGAAGGTTTTAAATGAAACCTGAGAAATAAAGGAGAAGCTGACATTTCCTCAGTTCTCCTGCTCAGTGGATTTTTACTGCGTGTACATTTCCATAAAAACCCAGTTCGTGAAATTATCAAAACACCACAACACAGCTTGCTGTAATTTCATAAGCTGAATGTTGCTGCAATTTATAAGTGGTTACACTCGAGTGCTTCCACACTGGCTCAGCAGCACTGCACCCAATCTGCATTAATGTCTCAGCACAAAAATTCTGCTTTAAACAACACAAGTCCTCAGTATAAGCAGGTCAGCACATGTGAGACCACTTCTGCTCTTCAAACTGACTTTGAGATAGAGGCAACAGCACAGCATCCTCAAGCAAATGGGAAGTGCATCAATAAAAAGCCAGGAAAAAAACCACAAATCCAGGAGAAAGCTAAAGCATATGGCTTCAGTCACAGGGATCACGACAACTGCTCCAACAAAAACAAGTCAAGAGAGAAAGAAGCCCCTTGAAAACAGCGTTAGCCTGCTTGTAACACTGTAAAACTGCAGCTCGCACATTCTTCATTCAAAATAAAAATAATAAAAGGAAAAAAGGAGAAAAAAGGAGAAAAAAAAGAGCTGAACATATTTACTATCAAGTAGCAAAAGGGGGGGAAAAATACTAATAGACCAGCATCAGTCAAGATGACCTGGTGGCTTTCCAAGGTCCAGACACACTCTGCCTCTGTGGCAGCATGGCCAGGGAGCTGGCATTGATATTTCCAAGCCCAGGGTGGCAATTTTTTTTGTAAAATGCCCACAAATCCATGTACAAAAGCAATCACCCACCTCCATGCCTATGAAGTGCAGCACACCATGCTGACAGCAAACACAGTCCTTCCTAAAACCAACCAGCCCAGTGCACCAGGTAAGTGCAAATAAATCTCTAAACAATTAAAAATCACAAGTTAAGCAGGGATAAATGTTTGGTTAGACAACAGGACACGTCTAAGCATAAAATACACATTTACAGAGACCCTTCCAAAGTCAGAATGCATTTCACAATTACATTTTCCTCATCGTTCAGTCAGGCAGAGCAGTAGACACTTCTGTCACTATTGCACATACACGTTTCTCAAGGATGTCCCACTGACTTAGAGCTATGGACCTGAATGAAAAGTCAAGAAGAAGGGGAAATGAAGGATGGAAACCAACTGCAGAATGATTTCGTTTCACTCATCAGCAGGAAATGCATTTTATCAGAACACAGGGCAGCACTAAATTTTTCACGATACGGGACACGAAAACGTACCTAACCAGATTATTTTAGCAGCAGTTTTTACCTCAAGTCTCCTCTTCAAGAAAACAAAAAAAAAGCAAAATTCACTGCTCATGAGCCATCACCCACTTCATACCAAAACAACACACTACATACAAACTTTTACAGACAGAAAGGCTGTAGCATCACCTGTATTACTCTTGTATTTAAAGATTCTATTGCCAAGGTCATATCCTGGCAGAAATGCTGCTCACTGTTCACATCAGTATTCATGTTGGTAATCCTGCCACCTTCACAGGGGCAGCTTACACAGCTGTTAAACCTGAGCAGATTCTTCACTTGTACATTAACAGTTACACGGAATTCTGCAAGCTAATTCCCACTCGAGCCAACTTAAGATATGTAGATGGCTGCATTGCTAACCCAAAGATTAATATGAGTCCTCTTTAAAGGCAGCCCGGGAAGCTGTGATGAGTGAAAAGAACCTGCTTTGGCTGATTTCAGCAAAGTCAGAGGCAGCCCGCTTTGGAATTCTTGAAGATCAGCCAATACATAAAAAGTAAAACCCCCATCCCCTCTAAAACACAAGCACAAATAGTAAATCTTGTCTTGCTTTGATCAATATAGCTACTAAGTCGATACTTAAAAACACATTTAAAAAACAAACAAACAGGAAACCGACCTTTATTTCTACACCACAAATGCAGACATAGCATTCTCTACTTCACTTGGGAAAGACAAGCTAGATCCATCATCGAGTGGTGTACATGCACACACGGATTCCTTACTGCTTCAGAAACACTAAACAATGGTTGACTTTAATGTCCATGAAATACACGGTGATAAAAAGGATAATGCACTCACCTGATTAAAAATGAGCTCGCTCTTATTTCTTCCAGCACAAGCCTCATTTCCAATAACAAAAAAGTGCCTATTGATGATTAATTTTAATGATCACACATACACTTTTCTCTACCAGAAATTTAAGAATTTTAAGCTTAGAACGCTAAAGTTTACATTACTATTCAACTCCACAACGTCAACTGGGTTGCATCAACATTATTATTATTATTATTATTGTTATTCCAAACTCGTTTTCCTCAGTAAGCATAAGTCTCTCATCAGCAATCTTTCCCTGAAACATTCTATAGGAAATGAAATGTAATACTCTATTGAGACTTGTTTTGCAAACAGAAGTGAGAGAGATCACCCAAGCATGCGGAGTCATTAAAATGGATCTTACATATATCATTATAAATTTAATAATCTCCATGACGGCTAGAGTTCAAGTTAAAATGAATGGCAGCAAAGCATGACCAATTGATGTTATCCCAGCTGCCACTGAGCCTCACTTGGGGTTATATTATACATTCAGAGGCCCCGTGCTACATGTGCACCAAACACCCAGAGCCAGGAGCAGATGGGAGATGTAGGCTCCCATACCTATCAGCAAGGAGACACACAGACATAATTGCATATTAATTCTGCTGCATCAAGACAATTACAGCGTGCTTTGGGGTGTCACAGGTCCAAAATGTTTTTTTCCCATCACGCCCCACGTGCGGCATGATGCTGTACGCTGAAAAGGGGGGAGAGTGTTCTAGCAGCCTCCAGAAATTAAGTCAATAAAGGGATTTTGTTTCAACCCTTATTGATTTACTTCAGTCCCAAAATGCTTCCTTGAAAAAAAAGCAGAAGGAAGAGCTTGGCAGCTTGGCAGTTAATAGATCATGCTCGGTGCAATTAAGATACATCCAGGAGTTTTATTTTGTTCCCCAAATAAATGTTCCCCAAATGCCATTTCTCTCCGAGCAAGCAGCTGCGTTTTATCCAATTCCTGAAAGTTTTCCAGGCTGCTTAGATTTCTAATGGGGTGACAGGGAAACCAATTTTATTCTTCAGCAGACCTGATGAAACTGTGACTCAAACCTCTCTCCCCCTAAAATTAGACAGTGCTGTTGAACAGCAAAACAATAGCTGACGGTCAACTTTTTTTTCTAACTCAGTTTTCAACTGAAATAAAAATCATGCAGAGGAAAGGAGCTCTCCACACAGAGCTGAACACTGCATTTTCTATCCCACATCAACTCTGCGTGGAGGACGACATCAATGATTTATACAGCAGAAAAATGTCAGGCTTTAGTTTGCCTGACTGGTGCCAACAAAACAACTTTGCAGTCCCAGTTGTTCACCAGCCACAGTTTTGTCTGAGACAAGGACTTGACTTAGTTTAGTGCACAAACCCATCAGGTTTTTTTTGTGGGATAACACAACACCATCCTGACACACAGGGCTGCCACAAAGCACCTGTGCAAAAAATAAATGCCAACAGCTGACATGAACCACTTTTGATTCAAACCAAAATTACACCTGGCAACTGCAGCAAAATGCAAACAGCACCACCAGGACAATGAGGACACTAACAAGTGTGCAACATTCTCAGTAAATCACACCACCAAAGCAAGAAAGCATTTTTCTAACCACTCCACTAATGACATGAACAGGAAAAGAATCCGAAACTTGAAATGAATCAATCATCTGCCCAGACTCAGTAAGAGTCAGTACACTTCATTTGCACTCTATGTCTCTTTCATCAACAAACAGCCAGAATTCTAGAGGTTTTTTTCCCTTTTTTCACTCATATGACAACTTCCCCTTCCCTCAGCTCTTTGCTCCATATATTGGAAGAAGCCTGAAGAGAAAGACAAACATTTTCTAAAACATACAATCAGGAGAAGAGATCTACAGCTGGCTGAGCATAGCGAGCAGCAAGTTCAAGTGATAAAAGCATTATGCGGAGCTCTTCTGCCACTTGTATCTCCTTCAGTAATTTAAGCAGAAATTTTGTCACTTACCCTTTTTTGATCTTCCAGTCCATGTGTCACAGTCTTTCTTTTCTGATGTTGGCTGGATTCCGAGCCAGGTTCCATTTCCCTGCTACAAAGACTCTTCCAGCCTCTTCAGGCTTGCTCTAAAAATCCATAGTATAAACAACGAAAATCTAAAAATAATTGTAAAAAAAGGCGAGAGAATTCCTTCAAATCTCGTCCATTGTCTCTTCTCATCCTTCTAAATTCCTCTTTGCCATCACTGCTCGTTATCTTAACAAGCAGCCATTCCGTGAGCCTCTATATCCTACAGTAGCTCAGATGAAGGTTTCCACACAAGGATGACAGAGCTGAATCCAAACCCAGTAGTTTGTGCCACATTATTGCTCCATCAGCAGCCTTTTCAGTGCATTCCTGGCACAGATAATTTATATGTCAATAAAGGTGTAAATGTGCATTTAATCCACTGTGTTGATATTATCAGCATCCCTCTCATGGGCCACCTTCCTCCCATAAATCAATGTAAACACTTCGCCGTGATAATTGCCTTTTGCAAATCTAGCAGGTGTTAATTACGTAAAATCATCCATGCACACTTGTCATCTTCTTCCATGTATTCAAACAAATACCTAGAAGGGGGGAGAAAAAAAGAAAAAAGGCAATTTTTACCAGCTTGAATGAAAACGTAGCTACTGATGTTCTTTGCCCACCACCAGGAGCCGCGAGTCGGAACTGATACAATAATTACATGTTTTGAACATACTACACTCCTCATCCAAGCCTCTCAAAAGGCTTTGATGCCTGTTTAGAGTGTTACCTTGCCTTTGGGGCTTCTTGCACAAAACCAGCTCAGAATGACAATATGGTACATCAGAGGTGAACCTACTGCAACAACACTGACTGAAGCCTGCGAGGATCAACTCAAAACTCAGCTTTGCATGCTTCAGAGTCCCAGATCTAAAGCCAAATCCATTATTCTTCTGGGGTCTCTCACCCAGGGATCTTTCTCCAGTCTGTAAAGTTATTGTGTGCCACCTCCCAAAATCCTGAGCGTGATAACGCATGAACAAACAGCTTCTGTTATTGCTTGGGAAAGAAAGCAGAGCAGCACCTGAAATCACAGCTTAGCAGGTCAACCAGCTTAAAATGCTGTTCTCTTTGTACTGAGAAACACAAGCTTCCTACAAGAGACAAAGAGTCTCCTGAGTTAATTTCTAAGGTGGGATCAACATCAGCAGGCTTCAATATGCAGGCACCAGGAGAAACATATTTACTACACTGAATTCCATGCTAAAAAGGCCAAACATTAAATCAATTTTAGCCACTTCAGCTGAGCATGGTGTAAGAACACATATTTAGCTGCATGTTGTTGCAAGCCTGGTAAGCACCAAAAAAATCCAAACCTGTGTCCTGTGTAACCAAGGAACTAATAGATAAGAACATCATCAGGCACTCTCCCTCCATCGAAGGATAAACAGCATAAAAAAGAGATTTCTCACAACACACTGGAAATGCTTGTTCTGCATTCTGAGGTCCCTTGTTATGCCAAGGTATAAATCTTGACAAGACAACAGGTAGAAATCCTGCTTTTGCCTATCACTTCAAATGCTCTCTCACCATGAAGCTGTAGGTCATTAAGCCAGTTCTCTTTCTTCCAAAGAGCACAGGAAAGAATACAGCTGATTGCAGCAACGCTTTGTCCTTTGAAAGTAATCTAAAAACACATCTAACCCATTTTACAGAGAAACAGGAGGTTTCCAATTTTATTTTGAAGCAGAATCTCCTCCTGATCTGTGGTTTCAAACCTGCCCATAGCCAAAGAAATCAGACAGGTACCTTGAAGGCAATACGTGGCCTCTGACCTCAGCAACAAATATCACAAGCAAAAAAACCCCCAAATTTTATAAATATCCTTAAGTCCCACCGAGGAAAACTTTTTCCCTCCAGTGATTTCACTGTGATGTGACACATGAGACTGCATCAGTCACATCGTGTAATGCCATGCTGGAATAGCATGACATAACCAGTGCAGCTAAGGACAATGTGAAAGGTCCCCTCAACTAGGGAAAAAAGAAGGAAAAAAAAAAAAAAAAAAAAAAGTGCAATCTCTGGAAGTTCTTATGCATTCAATATTCCAGCTTTAACCATCATGGAAACACAGCCTCTCTGAGGAAACACTATTTGTATGTAGTACCCAGTACATGTCTACAACCTATGACTGGGTGCCCAAGTTAGCTACATTAAGCTTCATATATTTTAAAAAATACATTAACAGGAGGAAAAAAAATGCATCCTGAAGCTTAAAGAACCATTTCAAGTCAGCCACAAACCAAAACGGTTTTGAATAGCTAGACCAAATTTTGTTCTTAGTGTCTCCAGTAAGTTTCACTTTTTAATCTCTGGGTATGTCTGACTGTGGAGATGGATTTATTAGCAAATTTAATTTAATACAAATTAATTAGCATTAAATACAAAACAATTACTTCAAGAAGAAAAAAAATGTTAAGTTTTGCTGAGAAATTGACCACATAGCCAGTCATTGAAACCAACAAGAAACCGACATGACCTGAAATCTGCTTACCCCATTCTCCCATCACAGCAACAACCAAAGCCCCCAGCTGGGCTGTGACTGAACATCGTCCCTGAATAAACAGCTCCGAGAGCTCATAGCCCACACCTGACCATGACTAGAACACGTTGACGGCCTCAAGGAACAACAGGTGAATGGATTTTCTTAAATTTCAGCCATAAGGGCTCCACCTGGGTTCAGGCCATCAGGGTCCATCCTTATCACACAGCCGCAAAAACGTCCCCACTGAATAAACAGCTGAATAAACAGCTCCGAGAGCTCACAGCCCACACCTGACCATGACTAGAACACGTTAACAGTCTCAACGAACCACAGGTGAATGGATTTTCTTAAATTTCAGCCATAAGGGCTCCACCTGGATACGGCCCATCCTTAACACACGATCCCAAAAACGTCCCCACCTGCACATAATATCACTCAGAAATATCTCGCTGGTGGTACCCAGATCCTGAAGAACGCCGCCTGGCCGCCAGCCTTCCATTAAAAGTAACGCAAATTAACACAACTTTGGGGGGTTTTCTCATTCAAACGTAAGCAATCCCGCAACACCGGGAAATTTTAATTCCCGCGACCGCCCGCGTTTCGAGAGCAAGCAAGCAAAGCAAATCCACAAGTTCTTTTTTTCCTCACACGGGGAACGGAAGAAGCCCGGCACCCTGCGAGTCCCGCGGCTCTGCGAGGTGCCAGACAAAACCCAGCGGCTCCGGGGACACCCGGGCCGGGCGGGCGCCCCGCTGGGGACAGATAAAATAATAACAATAATAATAGCAATAACAATAATAATAACATACAAATAACCGCAGAGAGCAGCGGTAGCAGCAGCACGATCCGCCCGGTGGCCAGCCCCGCCCGCGGTACCGCGCCGAGCGAGGGAGCGAGCCCCGGGCCGAGCCCGCACCGCCCGGCCCCGCACAAGTTGCGGAGCGCGGAGGAGCCGCTCCCGCGCAGCGCAGCCAGGCGGGCGGGGCCGGCCCCACCGAACCGAACCGCGGATGGGGCAGAGCCCCCCGGGACCCCCATCCCACCCCGAGCCGCTCCCCGCCGGGCAGGGCTCGCTGCCGGCCCCCGGCTCCGCCCGCAGCCGCGTCCCTCCCGCCGCCGGAGCCGGGACAAACTTTCGCATCCCTCCTGCGCTCCTGGCCGCGCTCCCGGCTCCCCGCTCCCGCCCCGTCCCGCCGGTACCTGCCGGGGCTGCCGCGGCGGCCAGAG
>VZSR01000902.1:534564-663773 GCA_013398615.1 Brachypodius melanocephalos
GCATCCCGTCCCCATGCCTTGGGATGCAGGAGGATCGCTGCAGTGCCGCGGGCACACAGGTGCCGCCCGAGGGATGCCACATGGCTGTGTTGCTCGCAAAACACCATTAATGCAATATATTGTTGGTACCAAACCTGTCTTGGTTAGGCGTACCTGTAAACGTGGGATTGCCCTCTGGTTAGTGCAGATCCTTGCATTGCTGGGAGCTGGGCCAGCCTGCTCCGGAGCCTCGCAGGATTTAACAAGCCAGAGCTAATAAGCCAGGCTGGGTGTAAATTCACTCCTCGCAGAGCCCCTTGGGAAGCTCAACACCAGTTCTGGAAATTACAAGTGGCTGCACTCCTGAAGGTTCAGCAGAAGCCGTCTTTAGTCCAACACGAGTTTCTGGCCCAGCAGACTTCGAGCAGCCTTGGTCACCCTGCCTGGCCCACACAGCTTCTGTGTGGGAGCAAAAGGAGTGCCAGCAAATACTATCACAGATGAAAAATAAGGGGAGGGGGGCGTATGTCAAAAGATTCGGCCCCAAACTGAAATGCACGTTTTGTAGTGGGAGTGCTGTAACACGCTGTGTTCTGAGCACGGTGTTACTGTACAAGTCAAGGCTGGCTAGAGCCACAGAAATAGGATAATGTTGATTTCTGAGGGCAATCAGCTGGTCATGCTTCGCCTCCTGCTCTGACTACAGCCCAAGAAACCAAAAGTGCGCACTGCCAACCACCCCTCATGAGAGACCAGCGAGGAGAGGAGTGGCTCCTGTTCCATGGGAACACATATTCAGGAGCATCATCAGCTTTCACCTTTCCTATCCCAGAGAGGAATACTGCCAGCTCAGCATTTCAAGGCATTTTCCTAATTTTCGCTAGTTAGTCCTGTGTGTGACTCCTCCTGTGGCACCTCCTTCCTGAGCGAAGAAAATTCAGTTCAACCCCAAATAAAATTACAGCTGCAATCTTGCCCTGCTTTTAGCTTTATCCTCAAGGCTCAATTCATCAGAGCCTTCAGCCCAATATCTGGTAAATCTACCGGTAAATAAAATTTACATCTCATTCAGACCATTTCTTTGCTTCTGTACTTTAAATGTCAAAGTACATGGCCTCTTGTAAAAGGTAACCTCCGAACTTAGGTTGCCTGAGGTTTTGTTTGAGCTTACCTGGAAAAACAAGATGTCACAAACACCTGGGCTGCTGTGGCTCTTGGGACCTTTGGGGACAATGTGTCTTGCAGAAGGCTGTGACTCTCAGTCTGCCCTGTGCTCCAAGGCCTTTTCAAGCATTTTGACTTGCTGACTGCCAGCTCCCATGGAAGATGACATTTCTGTCATTCTGCCTTTTTTTTTTTTTGGTACCAATGTATCTCATGTAGACGACAGGAATGAGAAATTAAACCAAACTGGTCCTTTGGCAAATTCAGGTGGTGTTTTCGTATGGTAAGAGATGGTTTATAATGCATTACTTGGAAACTCTGCTTCTGCTGTAACAATTTTATGTTTAGAAAATCTTATTTTAAAATACGTGGCTAGGGGTAGAAAAGAAGATTAGAACAGCCTAGTCTGTGATAAAGGAAAATTTCAATTCAACGGGACTGCTGTAAAGGGCTTTATTTATTTTTCTCAGCAGTTGCATTCACTCGCTTGCCTGCAGCTTTAGTTGCTGTGGAGGTTTTCTTCTGTAAATTCTTCAAAGTGATGGATTTTCCCTTTGAAAGAATGCTTGACTGTAGAGAACCACAGAAGTGTAACCTTTTTTATTTTTTTTTCCTGTACACATGTGATGCTTTGAGCTTTGAAAAGACGTGTGTACTGCCACCTCTTTTGTTAATTTACATGCCGAGAGCCTAAAAATTTGCATTACTGGCTTCATATTCCCCAGCTGAAAGGCAAGGACAGTGACCTCCCACTCTTTCCAGTTAAATGTCATCTGAAATACACGTTCCTCTCCTCAGACTAGTGAGATATTCAGCATTTCATGAATCAAAGAAGCACAAGGCTTATTTTTATTGATTAAATGTTATGGTTGTAGCAAGAAGCGCTAGTGTACAAGGTGTTGCACATATGCACCCTCCCCAATGCTTACAATTTAGACAGACAAAAGGCAAGAGAAAAAAAGAAAGCAACATTTTAATCTCAGTTTTAGAAGCAGAAATCTATGGCACAAAGCTGATGAGAAGAATTTGCCAAGATCACATCTCCCAACTGAATCGGCATCTTAACCACAAGCTATTCCTGCTCTCGTTGGTTCTTATCCTTTTGATGTATTCCAGAGTGCTAGATAGGTAAAAGTAATCACATGTAAAGTTACAGCCTTGGACTCAAAAAAGATAATGATCAAAGTCCGAGTTCTCACTGGACATTAACACAGAAATAATTCTCTTATTTAAGAGTCCATGCATAACCAAAGGTAACAGTCATTGTCCTGTAAAAATCAATAACAAAGCACTTTAAATGTACACCTTTAGTCCAGAGATAATGTCAATCAAATCCCAGTACAACTCCTGTGAAAACACCATTTAGTATTTTCACAGAAACAAAAAGATTGTGAGGTAGGAGCAGCAGCCTGGGCCTTGAGACTCCTGAATTTTCCAGCTCTGTGTCACCTAAGGCCACCCTGGGTTCCGTGGAAGCACCCCATGATCCCACAGGATAAAGTCTAAATGCCAGCCGTGCACTGTAAACACGTGAAATCAAAGACTGCCTTTTACCACAAATTCAGTGGAAGTTGTTCTGAACGAGCCCTTCCTCCTGGCTGGAAGCCAGAGGCAGCAAGTCCTCAGTGACTGAGTGCACACTGACACTGGCCATGCTTTGGAGCTGTGATCCCAGCATGGACAGCAGCACCTGGCCTGGTGCATTTTAATCACCATCGCAATTCAAGGCTTCTTCAGTGCTGTAAAACTCGTGATGCCATAAACCCACTCTTTGCCATTAGAAATATGAGGCTTCCTCTGCAAGAGCCTTTTTCCTGACTCTGCTAAATGTCAGAGAAAGTTCAGTTCTAACACATTAAAGGATGCCTAAGAATACTGAATATTATTCATGCTCTCAAAGAACTAGTTTTTATTGCAAGTGGAAAATGTTTCATAATTAGAAAACAAAACATTCATGAAGAGCTACACGCAGTTCATCATCTGAAGAATTTAAATCATTTAGCTTCAGATAATTCAGCTTTGATCCATAAACCGTAAATGTCAACATTTCCTGAGGTGTTTTCACAGACTTTCGAGGACAATCTTGAGTTCATTTGTCTGTGTGTCTGCTGCAGGGTCTGGTAAAACATTTTGTTACAAAACTGATGGCTGCAATGGTAGGAGCGTTTAGATAGCAAAAAAACAGGGATGTTAAACTAAAATAGCAAAGCTTTCATTAATTTTTCAGGCTCTGTTATGTACCTTTTAGCTTTTGGCTGCAGCTAATCAATTTGAATGTTCATATAAGTTCTGACTTTAGGCAATGAATTCTTTAAAATATCTTATTTTGCATTTTTAAGATGTTATTGTGTAATGCATGTACATTAAGAAAAGCTTTTGCTTTTGGGGATAGAATGCATCTTTAGAATCTATTTTACTTCTCTGACACCCAATATAACCTTTGAAATATTAACTCTTGAGATAGCTAATAGGTTTCCTTTAGGACAGCCAGATCCGGTCATTCTTTATTGTATTCTTTGGCATAAGAAAGATTGGCTTACCTTTTTAAATATGAAAGATTTCTTTAGATAACATTTAGGTTTGGAAAAAGAAATCAAGTGCTGATCAATTGAAGGCAACAGATATAAAATATCCTAGAAGCTGTTTCACCCATTTACCTCTCCTGTGATCTGAAAACCATTTAGTCTAAAGAGAAAGTTCAAACACTAAATTTAAATGACAGCTTTGAAAGAAAAAGAACAGCTGTTCTCCAAGAATTATGTACCCTTTACTTTTTAAAAGGTGGGTTCCTGGTCCTCTTTGGTAAGAAATACGTGGATTCCTCACTCATGGCTCCTAAAGGCTAAGAATTTATTTCACAGTGCCTTATATTTCAGTGTAAATATTCTAGGGCAACCCTCTATCCACTGTTGTTATTGTGAGCTGGCATCTCAGTCATGCTCAGAGTTGTCAGTCTGTGTTTCCATGGTTAGAATGTTTGTTTCTACCCAGTTTATTTCTTCAATGTTTGTTTCCAGCCGGCATCTTCCATGGTCACTCATTGCTATAATGAAACACCTTTGCAAACATTAAGTTAAGATTGTGCTGAGCTGTATTTTAGATTTGTGCTGCACACACAATAATTTCGATATTAATAGGAATATTGATAATACAGAGATATTTTTGTTATGCCTGAGCAGGGCTTGCACAGAGACAAAGCTTTTTCTGCTTTTTTTTGGCCACACTGGTGAGGAAACTGGGAGGTGGGAAGAAACACAGCCAGGACAGCTGACCAAAGGGATATTCCAGATCATGTGAATTCAAGCTCAGGATATAAAGTGGGGAGAAGAGGGAGGAAGGGGAATGTTTGGGGTGATGGATTTTGTCTTCCCAAGTAACTATTGCACGTAATGGGGTCCTGCTCTCCTGGAAGTGACTGAACACCTGCCTGCCCATGGGAAGCAGGCAATTAATTTTGGTTTGCTTTGCTTGTGTGCATAGTTTTGCTTTCCCTAAGAAAGCGTTTTTATCTCAACCCAGGAGTTTGTACTCTTGGGATTCTCTCCCTGATCCCACTGCTGGGGGAGTGAGCGAGTGGCTGCGAGGGGCTTGGCTGCTGGCTGAGGTTAAACTACACCAGTCCATTTTCTCCTCACAGTTTTCAAGATTTCTGTGCTTTGCTTGAACAGGACACCTTGAGAGTGCCTTGGGAGATCTACATTCAAACAAGCTCCCCAAAACACGTTTTCTGTGTCTTCTTTTCTCTGAATGAAATGTGCCTTACAAGTTAGTCATGTATGCTGCAAAAGGCCGTAGACTGCGTACAAACATGTTTAATGAAGCTGAATATTGCAAGCATAAGCAGCAAAAATATTTTGTTTACTTAACATTTATACACGCTCAAGTAAAAGCTTGTTACGTTTGGTTGGCTAATTTGTTTTCAAAAGGGACCTAGAAGGCTGAAAAAGTTAAAGAAATCAACATATGCATAATAACACAATCACTCATATTAGCATTCTAGTTAAGTCAATGATTAATTCTCCTTTGAGGGTGAAGTGGTGGTAAAACAGCTCTAGCCTAATATCTAGTAGCAATATTACAGCCAACTCAAAAATCCAGATTGTATCAACACATGCCTATGTAATAATACAGGAGAAACTTTTCAGGTCTGAGGTTTAAAGAGAAATCTGTATAACCTTGAGAATTTAAATATAGGTTGAAAGTAGATGCTCTCCGCCACTGGCTTGCAGATATCTGCACTGTCTGCAAATAAAAAGGTCGGTAGAGTTTCCTACTGACTTTAAATGGCTGGACTGGAAGAGCAGGATAATGTCACAGCAGCAGCAGAAAGGGGAATTTCTGAAGTACATTGGCTCCTGTCAGAAATGAATATGAACTCCAGTGGGAAGATGAGAGACACCACAACAGTATCTTTTTGAAAACACGACTAGCTGCTCTGTCTTGGACAATCTGGGTACCTGGAATGTTGTAACTGAGCATTGAATTAAGGATGGCGAGGTTTTTCCCTGCTGATAAAGAGTTCTCTGTCCTATTTGTCAGCAAAGATCGCAGTACCACAAAGCATTGCCCAGCTGGGGGCTGTAAGATCAGCACTGGAGACCATACTGAAACCTTCTGCAGCAGGTCAGTCTTTTCATGCTGACTCAGAAGACAGGAAATTGAGCCTTTCCTCTTGGAGACGGTGAAAGTTAGTATGGGATATAGCCTCATGTGGATCAAGAGGGCGATCACAAATGCCTGGAAAAAGCAGCTTTCCACAGATTTTAGTTAGTGGCTACAGCCAAAGAGAGAATTTCTTCTTTCAGCAGGCCTGGAGAATGGGACTTCCAATATCCAAACCAAGAAGCTGAGGTGGCAACCCTTATTTCCTTGTTCTGACTCTGTCCTTAGATATGTGTACTCCAAGGTGTACTCTCAAAAAGGCTTTCTTACAGTTCCCTCAGGCTTATTTACAGCTCTTACCCTGCTCTCCCCTCTCTCCAATTTTCTTTCTAGGGAAAAAGAAGGTACTGAGGATGACCATGGACAGTCTTATGGCTTCAGAGATGGAAACAGAAGCAGCTGAGTTAATGGATGGTCTAGTGGCTCCAGATAGAAGTTGGTAGGCAAATATATTCTCTGCTGGGATAAATCCCTGAGAAATCTGATCTGATGTCCTTGCTTGGAGCAAAAGTTAGGACTAGAGATCTTCTGAGGCCATCCTAACCTGCGTTACCCAATCGTCCTATGAAAATGAGGAATCTGATTTACAGAAAGGTGTGCAGACGTTAGGATAGAGAAGGTGGTTCCCATTTAGAAAACAAATGATGTATTTTGAAAAGATCCTATTAGGCCAATTATTTTACAGTCTGAAGAGGCATAAACCTGATACAAGAACAACTGTTTTCCTAATGTGAGCCTATAGAGAGAGCAGTGTAAATCTTTCAGCATTGATGCAGTCCTACAAGATTCAGCTGGCTATAACCAAGACCACATTTTTAATTGGGGAAACACAGAATAGAAGATTAAAAACATTGCTAAGAAGTTTTTACATTAACTTTGTTAATATGAAAAAGATTATTTTAAAAATGGGCACTTGCAACCTCATGTTATCTGTACATCAAAGGAAAATACATTTGCCTTGATTCTAAGGTAAGTTTGTATGATTATAAAGATCTTCATGGATAGATGAGGTAAGGAAGAGAGAGACTGGGAGTTCACATTTTTGCTTTAGTATTTTCCACTTCTATAATCTCTTTTATCTAAGGATTTCAAAGCACTCTATGGACATTAATGAATTAAGCCTCACAGCAGTCCTGAGAGAAAAGGTAATGATTTAAAGATTGAAATTCAAAGAGATGAATGGATATAAATGGGAAATAGCCTTCTTAAAATATCATATAGTATTCAGACCATATGGAAAATCCCCTGTTTTCCTCTTTCTATCTATCCCATGTGCCTTCAAGGCAATTCACAGTACTGGAGAAATTGGTAAGAAGTGTTTACAACTGTTTATATACAGACAGATTGGATGCAAGGACAACATGGTAGCAGAAATAAACAGGGAATAGATCAGACTGGAATAAAAAAAAAGTGTTGTTGAACATGTTAAACTTCGGCCTTTAGAGGTAACAGATTTTACAGAACACTTTCATACTGAAACGGATTTGGTAGTTTACAAATGGTAATTTACAAATTACCACATTCAGGACTGTATGGAGTCACTCAGCCAAGACAGTAGAGTTGGAGAAAGGCTCTCGTGCTCAGAATCAAACCCAGTCTCTGAACACAGAAGGCACAGCAAGGAAAGGAGTCCTGTTTCTCACTGGAACGCACAAGATACAGGACATTTAAATGCACTTAATGACCGGCGGCATTCCTATGCCTTTGCTAACCTGACATGTTTTCTATGTAAGTAATTCTATTGATAGCTGGCAGAATTCATCCCAAAGGATGCAGTGTTGTGTGCAATGATAAAACCAGCAACTTTCAGAAAGGAGGCAAAGCCTTTGATGCACAGGGACATGAAGTTTCAGGGGGTCTGTGAAGTCTTGCAACTTTTCCTCCCCTTTTATGTTTCCATTGGTCACAGATACACTTTCCTCTCAAGCACATTTGCAGCTCCCCAAGCTGTAAAAATTCATAAGCAGGACCCAAAGGGGAAGTGCCTTGTATGTCCCAAGGAGAATATGTGCTGTAATCATGTAATGAGAGATCCCTCTCGATGTACAGCTTTCATTCAATGCAAGAGTCAACAGTCATGTTAAGGGCATGTCATTTCCTAACTCAGAAGTTCTTGCTGTCCTGAGGCACAAGGAAATGAACCTCTTTGCAATTCGATTTTTTTTTTTCCAATTTGTTTTCTTTTATTCATACTTTCAACAAAGCTAGAAACTGAGAAGTATCTGCTTACAGAGCTTCACATCAATCAAGAAAACCTGCAATTACAAGTGGAAGCTCATTTCACACTCTATAAAAAGCAAACAAGACCTGAGTTATAATACATGCATATTAACTTTTATTTACAATTATAATAATCAAGCTTCAAGATAAACATCTAGGAGCATTTTTTTTCCTTCCTGTAGGAGGACATCTATCCCTCTGAAATTTCTCTGAAGTCTTAGAAAGTAAAAGCAGATGTACCAAGCCATGCCAAAAAGCAGTTTTTTTCCAAGTCCTATCCCTAGCAGAGCTCAGTAACCAAAGCCTGTGAGGAGATTTAGGAGCAAACAAAGCACAATTATATTTATGTGCTGTGTAGTCCCAGCTTCCAGCAATTTGTGGCTCGCAGCCTGAGCCAGGCAATGCCTCTTCTTGTAACAGAAAAGAGAGTAAGTGAATACTCCCACAGCTTCTTTTGAAAATAAACAGCCGGGCATCACAGCCACCCAGGCATCCCACACCATTTCCTCACCTCTTTCCACTGGAATAGGTAAAACTGTGTGTGAATTCCCACAGGGATGCGGGAAGAAGACAAAGCAAAACTCTTCTCATTGCTACCCAGTGAAAGGACAGGAAGAAATGGGCCTGAGCTGAAATACAGGAAAATCTGGTTCAGTATTTTTAAAGACGTGGTTTAGTTTGGGGGGGTGTTGGTTTTTTGGTGGTTTTTTGTTTCTTTGGTTTTTGTTTTGTTGGGTTTTTGTTTTGTTTTGGTTTTGGTTTTTGGTTTTTTGGTGGGTTTTGCTTTTTTTTTTTTTTTTTTTTACTTTAAGTGCGATCAAATGCTTGAACAGGTTGCTGATGTGGCTGACTCTGAACAGAGGGCTAAACTAGGTGAACTCCAGAGATGCCTTCCACCCTCAGCTACTCTGAGTAATACTCCATGAAATACCCTCGGATAGCAAACAGTTGTGTCCAGACTCAAAGGATTTACATTCCTTCTGGCTTGAACCAGAACTTGAAACTTCAACTTCTGCAGCCCAAGCTCTTGTATCCTGTAGGGATGGCGGCTGTTAGGCCAGAAAGTCACATCCCCTGAGTCATTATCCACAGCTTCACAATTAAGACATTCCTCCAGTATGTGGACAATTACCTGATATGTTTATCTTTAGTTGTCTTGTATGAACAAGAGAACCGTCTTTGAAATAGAGGCTGTTTCAGCAAAAACTTGTCTTTTTTCTTCAAAATCTTTTGTGTAGCAGATGCTTGTGCACCAGCATTCTGTCATTGACAGAACATGAATTTTTCAGCTACAAAAGTACAAGCAAAAACCTGAACTAACAGTTTTAATGACTAGCAATGAATATAAGATCAAAGCAATCTCTCTGGTACTTCAGTATATATAGATTATAAGTAGACAAAATAATACATAGAGAAGGAAAGAAATGGAAGCTTTTGAGAGGTCTGCAAAATTCAAGCTCCCAGACTGGGGTTCCACACAAAAATCTTGGCTGCTGGATAACTCTGTGATCCTCAGTAGCACACACGGATAACAACAACTAAAACGCACGCCAAAGACAGTTTTAATCAGATTTTGAAGAATAAAGGAATACAGGAAACATGTTTGTTCCCAAGACAGGTTAGCTGGATATTGAGTTGTCTTCTTGCTCACTCCTGCTGCTGTCAAATCCACCTGCTATCGTCTCTCTCTTTTTTTTTTTTTTTTTTTTTTGGAAACTGTAAAACTATCAATGTTGCTAGTTATCACACCTTGTCCTATTAAAGCACCATATAATCAAATTTTCATTTCAGTTAACAGGAGCTGTCTCTCTTCCTTTGTGAGTACCTGCTCCTGTGCTAATTGAGTCAGTTCAAGCATACAGAGAAAATTAAAGCCCATCCAAACATTAACCAAAATTTACTGGAGTGCCAACCAAACCTGAAACATTCACTTTATGCTGGCAGTCCTAACCTGTGACACCTCGAAATGCAGAAGATATGCAGGGGGAGAGAAGAACAGTTGCAGGTGAAGCCCAGCTGGAAATGTGCAGTGAACACCTCTGTGTATACACAAGAGCTGAATGAACCAGGCAGGAGGGAGCGTGAGAAAGAGCAGGAGCCACAGCATGAGCTGGGTCTGCCCTCTGCAGTGCTCCTCACTTTGATGCCAGGAGAACAGCTTTCTGCCCTTTTATACACTTCTAAACTTTTAAAACTGTTTTTTTATATATATATACTGTTAAAGCCGAACAAGAGTAGGGAAAACACCTGAAGAACCTCAAGATCCGAGGTAACAACTGGGTGATGTTTATTTTGGTTAAGTTCTTTGCACTCAGCATCTCCTAGGCTTTTTGAAGGAAGGAATCTTTTTCTTTATTGAAGATTGACATAAAATTAATACCAGTAAAATGTCCCTGTATTTCTCTGGTAATTTCACTTGAAATCTATCTGCTACTGCTTATGCCTAGTGGGAGAAATTTCTCTATGGGGATTGTATGGAGAAACCAGGTCCTTGAACACAAAAAGAATCCATACCCTAAATCACTGGATCGATCCTGTAAATACAAATATGCTTGCCTTTCCCACTTCCCAACCTAATTTGTTAATTTATTTTTGTTTAATTTTGTTACTTCTCTATCTGGGTGGGAGAGAGGGGGAGTGGAGCAAAGAATGTTATGACTATTGACCTGAGACAGTCTCCTGGAAATAATCTAACAGCAGGGAACAGCAAGTCCTTTTCAAAACCAATGAAGCAAGAAAATGCTGTTGACCAAGCTATTGTGAGAGATTTGAGGAAGGGGGGGAAGTTATGGAAAAGAAGGAAGAGAAGGGATAAAACTGTGCCTTATACTTACTATTCCCTTTGAAAGAAGCCCACATATTTCTGAGGCCATCACTTTTGTGGGATCTCTGTTGTAACTAGCCCTTGTTCCAAAGGGATGCTGGTTTTAGCAGCAGTCAGATGTCATGCTTAGGTTTATGAGGGCAGGAGTTTTGCTCACAGTGCTCCACAGCCTTGGACTTGCCTTAATCTGTCTCTACTCACAACAAGAAAAACAAGACAGGGTTTCTGTAGAGTTAATATCTGTTTATGTCCCTCTTCAGGAGAGCTCCATGGTTTCTCCCTGCCTGAGACACGAGAATTCTGAAATCCTCACATGTTTATTTAAATGCATTTTAATCGGGCAGAGCTGATAGCAACAAGCAAGCAAACAAACAAACAAACAAACCATTTTCCCAGTCCTAATGAGATCAGCAGCATTGCCAGGGCCATGTTCCCTGTGAAATTATGGCCTTGGAGAGGCCCTGAGGGTGAGGAGGACCTTGCTCAGATATAACAAAACATATTTTGTTACTTCAAGATGCTACTGCCAGTCCCAGCTGGGTCAAGCACTGCAGCAAAGTTGGTCCTAGGAGCACAGGTAGTACAGATATTTCACAAATTCCTTTCTACAGATGCTTTGTTCTCTACAGAAACCCCTTTTGTTTTAGAATTACAAGGGACAGTACTGATACATTGTTGAATCTGTACCTAACAGTAGTTAAAAACATTACAAAGTACCTAGAGCAGCTCTCAAACAAACAACATTCACATTCTTAAAGAACTTAAGAAAGACTATAAATGATGGTTGTGTGAGAGAGACTTCCCACTCAGGATTGGGGTTTTGTTTGTGTTTAATGATCTTTGGTTCTTTCTGCTGATCCTTCATTCTTTTTGTGCATGTGCACAGGCACATGGAATAGTTTCTCACTCAAATACAAAACCCTTGATGTTAATTCATCTTTTGAGTTAATCCATTTCCACTGAAAGCCAAGAGACTGAAATTATTATTGTTGGGGCTGACAGCTGGGGCCTCCATCAGGAACCCACAGCAGTGGGTTTGACTTTCCTGATTCCTCATCATTTTCCCCAGATCAGGCCCACTAATCTAAACTGTACATAAACAAAAGGAGGTTATTGTTTGTGAGCATTAGAAAATCCAACACTGAAGTTGTGTATGAAGTCTGGCTTTTATTTATGGTATTTGTTGGTGAAACAGACCCTATTTTCCCACCACATCATAAAGGAGAGTGGAGTCCTGCTCTAAACTGTCAGAAATCATTTGTTCTTTTTACTCAGATATGTGTAGCCACTATTCACACAAAAGAGAAACCTCGTGAATAAGTTAGCACATATTTACATTTTTAACTATGATATCACACTTCAGGATTCTTTTTCTAAGGACAAATTCCATGCTTATTTCAAGAAGTAAAATCCAAAACAGAGGAGGTAAGTTTTAAGAACTTCATATACTTATCTATAAAAAAAAATTTCTTCTGCTGTATCAAGGGCAGATATTCTGAAGAAACACCAGTACCAATGTGTGGGGGGGAAAAAAAATCTGAACTGTTGATAAAATAGTCAGGATACTTTTCCCCATGTCTAGGTATCAAATAAAGAGCCAAGAAAATGTAATGAAGAAAAAAAAAGACTAAACAAAAAAGCCACAAACCACCTTTTGGGATGAAAGCAAGCATGTGTAATGGGAGCCCAAAGGGTAATATATTCAGAAGCTGTAAGTGCTGAAAATGAAGGCTTAGAATGAAAGCAGCTCTTCAGCCATAACTCTACTGTCACTAACATAAAGCTATAATCTTTTTTTTCCTATGTTCTCATTATTATCCAAGCACTAAGTGTCAGTTAAGAAGATGTAAGAGAGCAGGAACTTTCAGTGGGGTGGAAATCTTTCCTCGCCTGTTTTCTTACGTATAGGAATGTCACAATTTTGTCCTGGCTTTTAACTGATCTTGGGTTTACTGCTGCTGTGACAACCTTTTAAGGAGGTAGAATGTGAAAAGAAATGATACTGTTACGTTCTAATAGACTGAAAGTACTTTAAAAAAAAAAAAAAACAACCTAAAATAGCAGTTTCAATATTAACACTGGCAGGGTTGAAGCCCATATCTGTGATGAAATTGTGAAAGGAGCAGAAGGAAATTTGCTAGCAACCAGGAAGAGACACCACATCAAGCTTCTGATAGCTTTTTTTTTTTTTTTTTTTGTATTTTCAGGGCTGGTAGGTAAAATGCAACTACCTGGAGTCAAAGAATTCCTTTGTTTACATACTTTCTCCTTAATACCAGAAAGAATATTCTATTTTTACCTAACTATTTTACAGAAGATAAAATAGAAGCATTGCAGTGGGAAATGATTTATGAAAAAGGTTCTCCTCATCCACCATCTGTCATTCTTTCATAATGTAGCTCCTGTAACAATAGTCTCAGAGGTGTTCAAAACACTGTTTAAGGAATAAAATATTAATCAGAGCAAGAAGGAAAACAAAATATAACCATGAGCTAGCAGTCAGCTTCAACCTACTGTCAGTTTTACTTTGTAACCAGATGTTTACAAGGTTTCAGAGTTAAGGCAGATTGTGGATTTTAGTAGGATACCTGGATTTTGAACTGAGCAGAGAAGAAATTTATATTCATTTACTTCCTCTTAGAGTGAAAAGACTGTTTGACTGCAATTCCTAGGATGTGTACAACATTTTATTCTTTTTCAAAAAGATTCATGGAAATGATAAATATATATATTGAGGAACTTTCATTTAAATAGCATTTGTTCACTGTTTCCATAAGACATAAATGCACCTGACCAGAAAGGAATAAAATAGCTCTCCCTGTCCTAGAAGGACACAAAGCTGAGTTCACACAAAAATTTGCAGCTCAAAATAAACCATAGGCTTATTCAAATAGGCAAAAATAGAAATTGTCTTTGAGGGTAACCTCTTACCAAGTTACTGTATTCAGGATCTCCTACCTTGTTTAGTTAGACCTAACACAGAACAATATACTGTATTTTGCTGCAGATACTAGATTTTTCCATCCACTATTTAGGACCCTAGAGCACAAGAACTAATACCTCATTGACAAGAACTCTGTTTACTGAACAAACTTATTTAGGGCTCTTTCACATGGCTTTTAAAGGGATAAAGGCCTCTTTCTTCATCATCCCTCTCCTACTACTGGAGAAATCATTAATACAGCAGAAAATCTTCAAAAATAAGTTTTTCTGTATAGGGAGAGCTCTTTGCATAGCATGAAGTGGAGGATGAAACAACCCAGTTCTTATTTAACCACAAACACTTCTTAAGAAATAGCCCAGATCATCATGTTCAAGTTTTCAATCCATGTACATCATCACTCACACAAGAAAAATTACATTACACCTCTTTGAGAGACAGAGATTTAAAAACATCAACAGTAGAGTCTCAACCATGTTAGCAGCAAGACTTAACTGCTTATTATACATTAATCAGTCTCACACAGGGCTTTGGGTTAGGCTTTTTTTTTTTTTTTTTTTTGTGAACAGTGAAATGAAGAAGTGAAGTTTAGGACCCAAAATATTCCCATGCCTAAGAGTTTCTGTGCTCTCTACTCTGTGGGCAACCAGGCAATAAAATCCTTCGGTCACCCACAAGGAAAGCACTCAAGGCTGCAGTCATGCATCCATGCTTTGGGTATTGTCCTCCAGTTCCTCAATTTCACACTTTGCTAGAAGCGCGCCGTGACAGCAAGTTTCAATTACTCGCATCTGAATCAATATTGATGAGCCTGAACTGCAGCATTTGGATCTGCACTTCTGATGTGGAGACAGCATCCTTTTGAATTTTCTAATGTCTGTCTGGTTATCCTGATTTTGAACACAGCTTTCTGCATCCTAAAGGGACATATTAAAGCAGGAACACGCCAACAGACACATTACTTACTACAAAACCTGGAAGTGCGGTAGCTTTTCTTAGCAAAGAAAAAACATTTCTTCCCTTAACCTTAGGAGAAATGAAATACATCCCCTGCTGCCATAAGTGATGACAGAAAGCAATGTTTTAAGATACTAAGTGGTTGCTCTATTTATTCGTGCCCATGGAAATTACACGTTAGCTTGCCGCGTGCACAAATGGATTCACATCCATAAATCGCAAGTAATTCAGCAAAGTTTGCTGCAGTACAGTTAACTCATTTGGGGAGCTTGTCAGTTCTGCTAGCATCACCCCCATTGCCTCAGAAGGAGATGGAAAATCAGTCCAAAGGATCATCCAAGGAAGAACAGTCCTGTGGTGTATTACTACAGCAGCTCTTCAATTGATACAGCAGCAGCTAACTAGTATAGACTTCCAGCCTGGAGCCATTTCTACATGAATACAGCTCTGAGTTAATACAGCCTGAGCTAAACTCGCTCTTATCTCACCCAGAAATAGTGGCCAGGAAGTCCTAGGTCCAGGACAAGCTTTTCTGTTACTTTATGATCAGGGAAAATAACAGCCATGGTCAATATTTAATGGTCATCTATTCTCTCCCATATTCCTCTTGCTCCAGGAAAACAAAGAGACATTGAAACATGTCTGCTGCTGGAGTTCACTCAACATTTCTATAATTATCCCTGCTGAGAAACTCATTTTAGAGAGGGTTGGATTTTTTTTTCCACAGAGAAGAGAAAACAGATTAATTCCTTGGCAACAAAATTCTAATTAATCAAAAACATGGCTCTATTCATACTTAGCTTCTTCATTACAATATCAGATGTTTACTGCTGAAATTATAGTCTTGATTCAATGCAGAATCAGGTGGCACTCCAGATTTAATTATAAAAATAAAAATTAGGTTTATTGACTTCGTACAAGTGTTTATCTTGATCTGTGATTCACTGATTGCAGAGAGAAATGATTCAACGCGAGGCAGGACTTTGCAAACAACTGGAGAAGCAAGCTCATCTCCAGCCCAACAGCCTGCCAGTCACCCTGCCAAACCATCCCCGTGAACTGGCTGTGGACCCACTCAGCCTCATTCCAGCAATTAGGTGAAGGAAAACAAAATTTGCAAGAGCAATCTGGCCTGAGTGTAAAGGCCACTTAAGGCACTACCAGCACTGCCACCAAGGTCATTGGTGTGATTTTTGGTACACAGAACTTCCACTGTGCCTTTTCCAATACAGAAGTAGCTTTCCATGCCAATACCCATCCATAGTCAGACTGCATTTCCATTGGGAGCACGTCTCTGCTCTCTGAAGCTCATAGAATGGGGAGTTTTTGTCTTTTCATAACTGGATGAACCTGACCCTGCTTCCACCCAAATCTACTGCTCAAATCAGGACACTGATTCATGTATTTAATTGCATGAAACTTGTCTGCCAATGCTAGTTTGTACATCCTGTAAATTCTAAAGGAAAAATCTTTGCTTACCTGATAGTGTCTCTCTTTGATCATGTGTTCAGATGAAATCCAGCTGTTGAGATGTGAACTAAAAGCCAGCAGTGGTGCTGGCTTCCACAGATTTGTTGAATCTGTTCTTCCACAGATTTGTTGAATGAGGGGAAATGGACAACAGACAGATGTGTCTGAACCTTGCTTTCCCCCCACCTCAAGATAAAAAACACTCCAGAATTTTACTTTTTCTTAATTTAAATAGATTAAGAAAGCAAGGGGTATTTAGGGTAAATTAATAAAGAGGACACATTCTTGCTACTACTAGCTCAAGAGATGATAAAAAGCTGAGCTCTTAACATACCCAGGAAGCTGAACCCTCACCCTCCCAGGCCTCTGTAATTTTGATCAGCAGCACCTACTTACCCTCAGGATTTTTTAATCTACACCGTCTTCTATAATAAAGCACCTCTGCTCCATCCCACAAAATTCATCTAGGGAAATCCTCCCTAGTAAGACAGCTGAAGTTCTTCTCTACACAGGGACATTTCAGCTTCTCTGTCCTGTTTCCTCACGATGACCTTAAGCACAGGAGAACATTCTTCTGTTGAAGCTCTGTCACTTGTAGAGTATAACTGACAGGGAAATAAAGACATTGCAGTGGAAAAGTGAGAGCATCCACCTGCCATCCTTGCTCTTCACTAAACAGCACACAGGTATTTTGTGTGAAGTAATCACTGAGGGCACCAGGAGAGTGTGCTCTCAGATGAATGTGCTGTGACACATTCTAATTATTTTTCACCCTTTGGCCCGATAAATGTTTGCTTACCTATAATGCAGAAAGTTTTAAATAATCCCAGGCATAGCCAGAA
Organism: Brachypodius melanocephalos; assembly: GCA_013398615.1. Taxonomy (NCBI): domain Eukaryota; kingdom Metazoa; phylum Chordata; class Aves; order Passeriformes; family Pycnonotidae; genus Brachypodius; species Brachypodius melanocephalos. The sequence goes on from VZSR01000902.1 coordinate 551,624, forward strand.
GCGGCTGGCTGGGGAGGCTGGAATGGGAAGCTGGAATGGGCTTGGCTAGAGGGAAGGGACTCAGTATCTAAAGACCACAATCGACTGAAGAGAGCAAGGATTCTAGAAAATCTTAGGCCATCTTTTCAATAAACACCTGATTGCTGGAGAATCCATCCTTGTGTATTTCAGGGTGGTGAACACCATATGAAAACAGACTCTTTATTTCAGCTGGTGCCTCTGGATGCTGCTGTAACTGAGACAAAAAAATAGCAGGAGGAAATAGATGTAAAACCAGCTGGTTGTTGTCCCAGCTTGGTGACAAACCACACACTGGTGACCTTATCACTCTCTACAACTTCTTGAAAGGTGTTTGTAGTCAGGTGAGGGTTGGTCTCTTTCTCCAGAAACTGAGACAACAAAAGGGCACAGTCTTAAGCTGCACCAAGGGAAATACAGGTTGGAAATCAGGAAAAAGTTTTTTATAGAAAGGATGATAAAGTATTGGAATGGTCTGCCCGGGGAGGTGGTGGATGCACCATCCCTGGATGTGTTTAAAAAAGGACTGGATGTGGCACTCGGTGCCATGGTTTCGTTGAGATGTTGGAGCTGGGTTTGACTCGATGATCTTGGAGGTCTCTTCCAACTGAATGATTCTGTGATTGCGGAGCATCATTTCATACCACGAATTCTCTGAAGAGGAGCTTCCCTTCCTTAAATCAACACCAAGAAGGCATTCCTGGCTGGCAAGGATGTTCAGAGAGCTTCCCTCGGGATAGATGGTCCCTGAAAAAGGTGCCTGCCTGCCTGTTAACGGCGCATTATGCATCATCTCGCAGCTCAGCCTGCCGAGTGTCCTCCCAGGCCCCTGTCGTTTTAATGGACAACTCTCCATTGTGGCTAAACACTCCATCAGTCCCTTCAGGGGGAAAAGGAGCCAACGCTGCACATCGCCCCTACCTGACTGACAGGCCGTGTTCTGGACCACAGCCAGCAGGGAATTCGCAGTGAAAATCCCAGTTCATCATCGTTGTCACTGCATGCAGAATTTCCCCGTGTCAGATCGTTCAGAAGGGGGAAAAGGCTCTTTGTTAGAGCACCACACATTTTCCTGCATTCTCTGAGGGGGAAGAAACAAAACAGAACAAGATAGCTAAGAAATGAATATTCAAATCCATTTAAGGGAGGGTTTTTTCCTTTTTTTTTTTCCTTTGTGTCTTCCCAAGAAAATATCCTCAGAGAATTATCATTTCTGTGAAGAACTGGCGAGGCTGCCAAGCAGAGCAAACGGGATTTTATTTTGATGGGCACAACACAATGTGGATTTGTCATCTTCTGTGCCTTCCTGCATTGTACTGCCTGAGCCAAAAACCTTATCTGGAATATTGTAATGCCCAGAGAGAACCCTAAATGCATTTGTCTAGTTACTAGCTTTAATTGCTAGCCTTTCAGCAGGAATATAGTGAAAAGGTAATAAACACAAGTTTCCTTTAATAACAGAGGACTGTAGTTCTCTTTTCATGCAGTTTTAGGTTAATGTATATTTGATGATGCACTTTTTTTCCAGTACAAGTATTTCAAAAGTGTGATACATGGCTTTAATAGTAAAAAAGCACCACCCTTTAAAACTTTGATATTAACAAAATTTTTTATTTCTCTTGACTTCTGTGATATTTTAATCAAAACCTTCATTTCAAGGCATTGGTAAATGATACTTTACACTCATCTTAAGTAACTAAACTTGTTAATTAATCATTACATGAAGTTAAACTGATTTTAACAGCAAGCGTTACTAATAGGTTTTGAAAAATAGCACTTGAAATATTTTGTCTATAAAATATTATTCAGTTATTTTATAAACTGAAACCCTCAGGAGCCCACTGCTTGGGGGTCAGGTATCTTTAAAAGGTGTATGAAATTTAAAGATCAAGTTAGTAATTTTTCTTGCTTGCTCTCTTGTCCTCACTCACCTCTGCCAGTTCTTCTAGTTAAAAATAAAGCTTGACTGCCATTAGAATTCAAAGCACTAAGTATTTCATATTAATAACACAAAGCTCTGCAAAAATTCTCAGTCCTCTCATAGGTTAGAATTGCTTTCCAGGAGCCTAACAGGCTTCCAAGCAGAGTGTAAGCTCCACTGGGGTTTTAACTAGAACAACACAGACTAAAATTTATGAGTAAAACCCTCCTGACCATCTTCTGTTTGCAAGAGTGGACACATGTGTCAGCACTTGCTATGCCAGCAAGTGATACCTTGGTAGATTTATGCAGCAAGAGATTCAGTGAGAAAGTTATAATGAACCTCTGAGCATATTTAAGGAAAAGCAACTGCCAGAGATTAAGGCAAAGATAATTACTGTTGACATGTTTAATCCCTTTGTGGCAGATGAAATAATTCAGCTTGGTTGAGATGCTACATACAGAATATAGAGGAGGGTTTCGATAGAGATGGCATTTGGAACAGAAGATGGCAGGTGCAAGTGAAGTTTATTTCAGGTATTATGGGCTTTGTGGTGGATTTATTGCACTCAAGCAGCATTCTCATAGGGGAAAAAAGAAAAAGGTTATGTGTGCAGTGCTGAACAACTCTCTTTACATGCAAAAGACATGGAAAACTAGCTAATGGGGAGAAAAGTCTGTGTTCAACTCCTAACAGAATTTTGCTTTTAATTGCACACAGAAGAAGCTCGGAATCCCCTATTCCCTTTATGCCATTGTAATGCATGCCATTTTCAAGAAGCCAGGATTTTTTATTACCCATTCCACAACGTGGGGTCCACAGCACAGACAAGCTCAGAGTCTGCCTTTCGTATCTACTTATTACAAGGAAGACTGGATACAGGACATATGGTGCTGAATACCTCTGGAAAAGCAGAAAGTCATTCCTTAGGCAATCCTTTCAGCTGGGAAGATGGCAGAAGGGAGGAAAGAGGAAAGCTGAGTCCTTGTCCAATGTGTTCAGCCATACATCACAAACTTAGAGATAATTACAATGTACACTCGTGTCCCTGCCGTGTGCTTGTTGCAGGCAGCCTGCAAGAACACACCTCTTGTGGGTGGGAGTACCCAGGAGCAAGCTTAAAAGAGGGTCAGTGTGGAACAAATGAGCCGTCACAAGTTATAGCAAGACGATGAAAAGGTGGCCCAGGTTAGAAAGGCAGAGCTGGACAGAGGGTTTAAGTGAGACACGCAAAGAGCAAACTCAAAGAAACAGCTTTCAAATACGATACGGTACAAAAACTCAGGAAAAGGAGAATTACAGTGACATGGAGAAAAATCTTCAAATAGAAAATACTATTAATGTTCTCAGACTAAATTCCTTCCTGATGTAAATCCTCTGAAACCAGTCATTTTGCAGTAGAGGAAAATGTCTTGATGTGAATGCAACGTTATTCCGGCTCAATGAATTATGGCAAACAATTCAGCATGAGAATATTGAGAATCTATTCAGATGAACCAGAGGAGTGAGGTATGTCTGTGCAATGTCAGTCTAGTCTGCTCTGTTAATCCCACAATACAAAGTATTCTGCTATTGACAAGCCATTGAAAATTACATGTGTCATTTCTCAGCTAAAGAACTAAAGGGGGAAAGGAATTTGTGTAAGAATCTGTGCTTTAAACAAACATTAAGTTTTGGATGTGTCTGTGCAGAAGGAATCCTCTTAAATAAGAACTTGGATGCTGCTTGTTGACAAGAACAAATTGAGATCAGGTCTTAAGAAAAATGATTCATAGGCTGCTTTAGGAATCCATGCTGGATTCCACTACAAATACGTGACAGAACACATACAAAATAAATGAAGCATTTTCAGTAGCACATCGCTTAGGGAAATAAGATCTTCCAAAGGCTCCCACAAATAACAATATAATAGCAAATTTTGAAATTTTTTTTTTACACCTAAAAACTTGGGTATATAAATAATTTTTAAAAAATGTAATCTTCTACTTCAAGGACATAAAACAAGCAGACCTTTGCTCCAACTTACCCTTTCAGGAAATAACTCTTGTCAAAGACTTGTCTGTTTCTTGTATGTTTCTCTTTGGTAAGTAGAATTCCTCTCAATTTCACAAAAATATTGACTCATTCAAATAGCCATGAGTCTCAACTTCTAGTAGAGATAACTCACCTCTGAAATGTTGAAACAACAAAATCTAAAGTACACCAAAATAATTTAGATGGTATTACCTGTGAAATGTTTAGCCACAAAAAGTAAAACGCATTTGAAGCGCAAACATGCTCTTTACTGAGTACTCTAAACTCTTAGCTCTAGATGTTCCAGAGCTAAGAAAGCGCCCTGTGTTTGATCTTAAATAAGCACATTTCTGAGCTGTTATCTTCTTTTCCTAATAATTCATCCTAACAGGAAAAATATACCTACAGAAGTGAAGCACTGAAACACTGTATCTGTATTTTTCTTCATACCATGCTATTAATATTCTTGCAGTGTAGTTTCTGGTGCATGCATTACGTTTTAATTAGCATCCTCTGAAATTAGCATGCCTGAAAAAGGCATTTGTTTGTTTAGGAATCCAGGTTTTCATAATGTTTTGTGTTCGTTTCCTTCCCAGCCTTCACCTCAGAGCTTGACCAGCTGATTAAATTTGCCTAATTTTAAAAGATAATGTAACAACTGAAAGCAAATAAACTCCGGTTAAATTGAATCAGCTTGTTCAATAACATGCCTTAATATGATTTAATTTTATGCAGACTAATGAATACAGAATTAGGTAGGGCTGGAGTAGAGCACTCCATAGGGCCCTGTGGACAGGCACTGCCTCCTCCTGACCCGGTGCCGTGCCCTGTGCTGAGCGCAGCTCCTGCCCCCGCATTTGGGGCTGCCAATTATTCCTCCCCCATCATTTTCCCTGCCACCACAGCAGTCCCCAGGCTGGCACGTGGCAGCAGTGGCTCCTTTGGGTGCCTGCATGCAGCTACAGCTGTGTCTGTGCTGTGGGGCTGATCTCACAGCCCGAGGAAGCTGTGGATGCCCCATCCGTGGAAGTGCCCCAGGCCAAGTTGGATGGGGCATTGATCAAACTGGAAAACGTCCCTGCCCATGGCAGGAGGGTGGAACTGGATGAGCTTTAAGGTTCCTTCCAAACCAAACACTTTTAGGATTCTGGACAACACGCTGCTGCCTGTGGAGGTATCGTCTGACAAAAATCCATGAGATTGCTTTTAGACTTCGTATTTTCAGTCTGCCCCGTGTCATTTATTTGCCATCGCTTCCTTGTCTAATCTTTAAAAGGTTTGGGACTTTTTTTTTTTTTTTTTTTTTTTTTTTTTTTTTTTTTTTTTTTTTTTTTTTTTTTTTTTTTTTTTTGTAAATCATTTAAAAGCCACTTAGTGCTGCTGTACCCTGTACAGAATCACAGATTTGTCATTTTGCTGGGTAAATAACGTGACGGGAGCACAGCCCTAGAGCACATCTCTGTGGGGAGCAGCATTCAGGGAGGAGTAAAAGAAGTGTGACCTCTAGTGAACTCAAGTGCTCATACCACTCCTGCAAGAGGCACAGCCTCAAGTTATCTGCACGCTCTGCAAAACTTTATTCATAGCCCAGAAATGAAGATATATTTTTGTTACATCGCAGCCCAGAAGGAAGACAAGGACAAGAAAAGGATAAATGTTATAATCCACATTTTGTCATCATTTTGAAGTGACTGGAGAGATTAACATTAGAGCAGCATGTGATTAAGGAAACACTCTGGTTATTGACTACTACCTTGTACTCCTGCAACTACTCTGCCTTCTTATAATTTTTATTGAAGGCAATAATTTATTTATTTATACTTAAAATATATCAAATATTTAACCCAACCTACTGAGAGATTTCTGAGGTATTTGGGGGTCTGCTTATATCATGAGCTTCTTGCCTAGAAGTACAAGGCTGCAGTTTCTCCTTGAAATCCATCATTAAAATTAAAGTATAATAAATGAAAGGTATAAATTGCCTTTTGAAATTAACTTGAATTAAAAAAAAACATTGCCAGAAAACACAACACTTGAAAGAGATATATGCAATAAAGAGCATCACTTGCCAAGATTCCCACAAGCAGTGTTTCAGCAGTGGAACTGGGTGCTGAACTCGAAGCAATTCCCTGCAAATCTCCTGCTGGCAGCTGCGACATTCAAATTCACAATTCCTTCCCTAGAAAGAGGAATAACAAAGTAGCTCCTCGAGGAAAGGAGCCTGAAACAGTCTGAGCACTCCAACAGCAGGGCATAAAGCTACAGAAAGTTCAGCTTTCTGAAGGTTGTAGAGATCACAAAATCTTTTCAATTCACATACTATATGATCAGTGATTTTTCTTTTTTTTTTAAACCGGAACTTTACAACAGAATATTTTTTAAAACATGATCACTAAAGCCCCTTTCTCAGGACCACATCCAGAGAGCTTTTGAGGAACCCCATGGATGAAGATTCCACCTGGGCATTTTGTGAGTGGTCTTATACATGGAATTACCTAACAAGAATGACTCCAGTAAAATTCGATGTGCATTTCCTCTCTATGTGAGCCATTAATTCCAATTCCTCTTGACAGAAGGGCAGCACACCTAGGAAGCACACCAGCACAAGATGTAGAACTTTGCTGCCTTGTGATCACACTGAAACAAATCCATTATTGACAACATGTGTTCATATAAGAAATACAACTTGAACAGAGCATGCAGAGCAAACCAGATTAGTGGAAACAGCTAAAGCCGTTTCTGGAAGAGGATAATTTCTACAGGCAGATGAGGAGGGATGCTTAACTAGAATAGAGGCACTGAAAGCACTTAATTTCATGAATTCTTTGCTTATTTACCACTTTATCAGTGATTTGTTTTGACCAAACCACTAGGATATGTCACACATTCTCTTTAATCCACATAATGATGCTACAAGTAACTCTTTAGCTGAACCAGCAAAGATAAAAATCACCTAGCACTCTCCAGCTCCGATTTCTGGCATCAGGTGATGTCTTGATTCAGCACAATACTTGAAAACAGCAAACATCCCCCACAAGGATCATCACACAAAAGGCTTCAAGGTTATACATTAAAGGACCCATTATTAACTTGCTACTGCTGTCTTCGGTTGCCATGTCAGGGACATTAAAATTTTTAATCTTTGTTCTTTTTCCTTTAAGGGTTACCTGGCAGAGAACGTAATTGCAGTTTCTTATGCAAATCAAGCAAGAGCAGAGGGAAATACAAACAGTTGAAATGGATGGCTGCAAGTGAGGACTTTACTGCTCCACGTGATTCCATAATCTCAGAAATGCAAAGGCACTGGCATAGTAAGGAGATTGGTAAAAGAGGCACACAAGTTACTAACAGAATTATTTCTTGGAAATTCTTTTAACCTTTACTTTAAAATGTCTGCTATTGTTGTAATGGGCAGCTTGTAAGGCTAACTTGGAGACTGGGAAAGAAGTCCCCTGAACAAAGGTCACAAGAGTGTGCTGTTTGAACAGAGATAATGGCTTCTTGATTAGGTGATAAAGGTAGTTTTCAAAGCTCAATGTAAATTAAGTAAATATTCAAATGACAGCTTGAATGTAAAAGCCTGATTTTTTCCCCCCCGGTTTGATTTTTGAAACACGTGAATGCTCTTCATTTAAGTAACTCAAATTCCATGTGCATTCCATGTGGTCATGCGTGGCCTTGTGGGGGTGAAGAAAAACACACATTATTTTTTTAGTATTTTTATTTGTGCTTCTTGTGAGTCACACGCCAGCTCTGAGTTACCACAATCACACCTGCTAGAGCACCTTTTATAGAATGAAACCAATACACAGTAATTGTATCAAAGCACAAACAAGACAAAAGAGCAAATGTCCACCCAAATCCCACTTTTTAAGGTGTGGCACACAGGTACTGCAAGAGAATAACCCTTGGCTGCTACACGGCTGGTGACACCAAGGAGTGAAGGTCGCTTTGGGGTCAATTTTTTCATTTGAGTTTACAAGCTTTCAGACTTCCCTTTCAGAAGAAATTACAGAGTTGCATTGAAAGGTTTGGAAATCCCGGCTCTAGCGTAAAAACCAGCCGAGGCCAGGTGGGTTTAAATCCCAGACTCCTGCCTGCAGAACAAAAGTAACCTTTGTAAAAAGGTCAGGGGCACCCTTATCACTCTCTACAACCCCCTGAGAGGAAGGCGCAGCCTGGTGGGGGTCGGGCTCTGCTCCCAGGGAACAAGGGACAGGACAAGATGTCTTCAGATGCGACAGGGGTTTTTGGATGGACATTTGAAGGAATTTCTTCACAGGAGGGGCGATCACACATTGGAATGGGCTGCCCAGAGAGGTGGTGGGGTCACTCACTGTCCCTGAAGGTGTTTTAGGAAGGACCAGATGTGGCACTCAGTGCCATAGTTGGTCATTATTTGGGCTCGGTGATCACAGAGATCTTTTCCAACCTAATCGATTCTGTGATTTTGCGATAAGCGGCACCAGACGGCTGGGACCCATATCTGGGGGACAATAACACCCCTTGGCCAGGGGCGATCGAAGCGTTCCCACCCAGCTGCGAGCCCCTCACCGGCTCAGCCACTCACCTTTTACCCCCTCGTTTTGCTGAGCGGGGCAGTCGCTCCGGCCGGTGTCCAGGCCCGGCTCTGGCTGTGGAGCTCAGCCTGGAGCTCCGGGCCCGGGGCAGGGACACGAGGTGCGGCGTGTTTTAAACGCGAAGCGGGGTGTGTTTCAAACGCGAAGAGGGGTGTGTTTTAAACGCAGTGTGCGGTGTGTTTTAAACGCGGTGGCTCGGGAGGAGCGCGGCGGTCGCGGGGTCCCCGTGAACGGGCGCCGGAGCGGCGGGCGGGACCCCGTGAGGGGCGCGCGGGGCCCGCGCGGGGCGCGCGGCCGGCGGGGGAAGGCGCGAGGGGCACGCGGAGCCCGCGCGGCCCCTGACGGACGGGACGGGGCGAGGCGGCGGCGGGTAAATGGGCTCCGCTAAACCGCCCGGCGGCCCCCGCCCGCTCCGCCCCGCGACCCCGCGGCCGTTGAGGGCGGGAGGGAGGCAGGGAGGGAGCGAGGGAGGGAACCCGCCAAAGCCCCGGCCCGAGCCCCGCCGGCGCTCACCCGGCAGCGGGAGGCGGGAGGAGGAGGGAGAGGCCGCGCAGCGCCGCGCTCCCATTGGTCGCGCGGGGCGCGGCGCCGGGAGCTGATTGGCTGGCGCTCCCGCCCCACCCGCCCGCGGCGGCTCCGCGCGTTGAATTCAAATCGGCACCGGGAGCGGCCCCGCGCTTCGGCCGGGCCCCGGAGGCGCCGGTGGCAGCGCCGCTCCTGGGGGCCGCCGGCGCTCCCGGACCGTGGGGTGCGCGGCGAGAGCGCCGGGGAGCGGGAGGGCGCCGGGATAGCCTCTCTCCGCTGTGTTTAAACGCGCCGCCGGCACGGCCGATGGGCGGTGCTGGGCCGCGGCGGGCGGGGCGGGGCGGGGCCGGGGCCGTTGGGCAGCGGGCGCGCGCGGGCCGGGCCGGGAGGCGGGAGGCGGCGGGACGAGCCCGGCGGCCGCGGAGGGCAGCGGGAACCGGCCCGTCACGGGGCCCCCCAGCCAGTGCCTCCCTCCCTCCTCCCGCCCTGCAGAGCCGGCGGGACCTGCGATGCGGAGCGGCGCGGCGGGAGCGGCGGGTGTCGCCTCCTGAGGCGGCGGGAGAATGCGGCCGGCGGGCGGGGAGATGGGGGCCGGCGACAAGGTAATTCCTCCGGTGGGCGAGAGCAGCCTAACCCCGGAGCTGCCGCTTCCCGCGGGGCGGTGACAGCCCCGCTGCCCGCGGGGAGCGAAACCGCTTCGATCGGAACGATCGCGCGTAGAAACCGCGGGATGGCAGAAACCGAGCGTGTTTTACCTTCGCTTTAATTTCTGTCCTCGACAATGTTCCTGAAACTTCATCTCTCACGATCTTTATCCACGGAGTCCGTAAAGAACGCTTCTTCTTCCTGGCTCTTCCTTTCTCTTTTTTCCCCCCTTAACAGAAGGTGGGTGGAGGAGCAGGTACAATTTAAAGCGCGTTTGTCTGGGACATTCTGTGGTGCTGTGACAGGGAAGTTGCGATTGGAAGAGGGTCCCGCGGAGGTGGGGCGGCGCTGGGCCGAGCCCCTTTCCCTCACAATTCCCGGCTCTCCATCCCGCCTGGAGCCCCGGGCACCTCCCCGAGAGAGGCTCCGGGAGCACCACAGACCCCAGACCCATTTCTCGGGGGCTCCGCGGCGCCCAGCGCGCATGCGCGGAGCGGCGGCGCCAAAAGCAAAGGGTGGAATACGAGGGAAAGGACGAGGAAGCGTGGATCGCTCCCTGATTCCGGGCGGGCACCGCTTCCCTTCACCTTCCCCTCTTCATCCTCTCATGTCCTACCTCTGCAAGCCCCGCCATCACGCTCCGCTCCGAAGTTCGTTGAGAGAGTTGGGAGCTTGTTAAATTTAAATGTTAACCAACACTTCTATGACTGCTAAATACCGGGCTGGTCGCTGGAGTTAAGGCGATTCTATGATAAAGGATAAGAGTTTCCTGACGTGTAGGCTCGTGTCTGTTTGTCCCAACAACGAATTATAAGCAACATCACACCCGCTCCCGGGTCATGACATGTTTCAGCCATTATTTATAGCTTTCTGCTAGGCATTAACCTCCGTTTGACTGTGTTTCCTCAGAGGAAGAAAAAGGAAAATTACCCGAGGAATAAATGCCACGGGACCCGAGCCTTAAGAAATGGTTTCAGGGAAGGGACTCATTGGTTCAGAGTAGGACCGGAACCCTTGACTCGGAGCTACCCAAAAAATGCAATGAAGCTCTATCCCCCTTTGGCTGTTATTGATAAATGGATCATGGTGCACCTGGGTTTTAACATCACCGTCTTCCTTTTTCTTGATTTGTAGGAAAATGAGCATTCTGAGCCATGCAAAAATGTACTGAAAACCCCTTTGAAACAAGCGGCTACCTCACAGTTGGTACTGACAGAGAGACAGCCTGACTGTCAACCTCTAACCACACCCCCAAAACCGAAGGAAACCCCTCCGGCAGATCCATGGACACCTACTTCCAACCTGAAAATGCTGATTAGTGCAGCCAGTCCTGAGATTAGGAGCAGAGAACAGAGAAGGCAACTGTCAGACAGTTCAAGTGAGCTCCTACAGACAAAACAGTGTTTGCAGGTACGTTGTAAAGTTGTCTCTATTTATGTTCTTCTCTCTTTTTAAAAAGTTTTGGTTTTGGAGCATTTACCACGTATAAGTAAGGGTCTTGACTAGCTACATGCAACAGGTAAAATGTTCTGGTTTTATTTCACAGCAGCTGAGGACAAAGGAAGAACACTGTGCTCCTTTGACAGTGCTCACTACGAAGGTGTTAAATATCTGTGCTTACATATTGTCAAAATCCTCACCATCTCTTGTCCTTGTTCTCATGTAGGAGCATTTATTGGGGGAGGAGTATGAAAAATCCCAGCCAAGTCGCAAAGAGAAAAGTCTCGGATTACTGTGTCATAAGTTCTTAGCTCGATATCCTGATTACCCCAGCCCTTCACAGAAAAGTTACATTTGCCTTGATGAAGTCACTGAAGAGCTACGTAAGTCGGTGTTCATCCTGTTAAATACTTCTTCGTGCAAATTTGCCAATAACTTGCCATTTTTGTTAGTACAATTTTGCTCTATACATTTTTGGATGCTTACTCTGTTCTCAAATTTATTTAAACGCAATTTTAAACTTCTCATTCCTAGGGGATTCCTCAATGCTTTTAAAATGCTGATGTTTCCTCAGTGAACTGAACTGAGAAACTGTGAATTCTGTTTCATATAGAACATCTAAATTATTGCAGATACCACAAATAATCACTTGCAGATTTTTTGAATTCAGAGATGATACCTAAGGTTAGTGGTTAGATTTTTGCAGCAGGAACTAGCATTTCTCAAACTGAGCCCACAGCTTCCTGTCCAATCGTGACATCAAAGCAAGAAACTGCTTTCTATTCTTGATGATAACTTAACTTTCTCATTTTATATAATTATTTATGTTGCACCAATGATTTCTGTAGAGTTCATGTTTCTAACATCAAGGTGAAGGTTTTTTAAATCAAAAGGTTGTGGAGTTACAGTTTTCTACAGCTTATATGTGGATAATGGTTATAAAAATTTGAAAGCTATATGATTTACATTTTTTTTATACTTTGCACAAAAGGACATATCTTTTAGGAAATGTCTGGTCAAAACCAAGAGTTTATCAGACAAATGAGAAAAGAAGAGCGTGCTAATAAAATAAAATGTAAAAAGAAGTTATAAAACAGTTTCCTACCGTGAATTTCCAAGGTTACTTAAGGACACAATCTAAAATCAATGCAGCGAATAATTAAAAATGCTCTGTTTTTTCTAAAGCTGGATTGAAACCCACATAATGGCTCTTCTGGCAACAGTAGGTTTGATTTCTTAAGGAATGCTGAAAGCCAAGTATAACTCTGGAACAGCAAAGTCCTCCCATACACAAAGCAAGATTTCTTTTCCTTGCTGGCGTGACCCGCGAGGGCTATTTTCAGTTTGCCGTACGGAATTGGCAGAAATGATTTACAGAATAATAACACAGAAGTGTATCAAGAGGAAGGCCAGGGTTGTGTGCTGCAGGTAATGCATGAGTGCAGGCATTTTATGCAGCAGAGATGTCAGGCTCACCTTTCCTCCCGCAGACGTGGAGCGCAGGCGCATCTATGACATTGTGAACGTGCTGGAGAGCCTGCACATGGTGAGCCGCCTGGCCAGGAACAGATACGTGTGGCACGGGCGCCACAACCTCCCCCAGACCCTGCAGGCCCTGAAAAAAGTGGGAGAAGAGAACAAATACATCCAGCAAATCCAGATGATCAAGAAGAAAGAGTATGAGCACGAATTCGAGCCTGACGGTGAAAGGAATGAAGAAATGGCAAGTTCTTTTGGCTCAAGTGAGCAGTCAGAAATGTCTTTTGTCGAGCTCCCAGGAGTGGAATTTCGTGCTGGTAATAATTCTCTATAATGCCAAGAATAATATGTACTTAAAATGATAAATTTCTAGGAACTTGGAAAAAACCCATTTGTTAGACTTCCCCCCCCTTTTTTTTTTTCCCGAGGTGGTGGTGCTGTTTGTGGTGAGAAAAAGTGCTCTGCACTCTTTCACTTGTCCTATTAGTTCAGTTCTTGTAATTTGTTTCTACGTCAGGTGAAACCATCAAACACACCAACATATAATCCAGTTGCCATTACCACTGAATTATTACAGAAACCAGGAGTTACTACTAAATGTTATAGAAACTTGAAGCACAAATTACTCAGTTTGTTTTAATAATTTATCTTTGATTCCTGGAAGAAATTTTAACTCTTAAAAGCATCTTTTAAGAATCTTTAAGAGTATAAGTTGTCAGACAATGGGAAATGTGTGTGTGAGATATATCACCCTCTCTTCTTTGTAGTTAGACTTGGTATCCACCCATCCACTGTTTCTTGTCATGCAGAAACATGATTCTGGAGTCAGCATTGGCCCTGCCTAGTCTCTGTGTTATTCTTACAATTATTATTACTGACAAATTGCTTCAGTGTTTTATGTTTGTAGCTGGTGTGTCACTGAATACTTTAATCCTTTCTTCCATCTGCTGCAGCATCAGTGAATGGCAGGAAATACAAGTCCTTACGAGTGATGAGTCAGAAATTTGTGATGCTGTTTCTTGTGTCAACACCTCAAATAGTGAGCCTTGAAGTTGCTGCTAAAATCCTGATTGGAGAAGATCAGTTAGAAGACTTAGATAAAAGCAAGTTTAAAAGTAAGTACAACTGCAAGTATAAGCTAAATTAATTATCGCAGTACTACTTCATAGAACGAAAAATGCTGTCTTATTTTTCCTGCCACAAATATTTATTTGAGCCTCCAAAAACTCACTAAACACCTTCTACAGTTTGTATTTTCTGTATCGTCATTGATACATAATGCCCACCTGAGAGGAAATGTTCATTAAATCCTCCCTCCTGGAGTAATGTCACAAGGCTCCACATTGGTAACAATTTATCTTTCCTCCAGCGGACTGTCAAAGTTTTCAGCAGCACTTCACCAAAGATGCTCCAGAATCCTGAAAAATCTGTGTTCTGGCCACATAACTAACTTGGTAGAAATTTAAAGAAATTCTGTAAATGTCAGGGGAAGTGAAACCCTGTGCTCTAACTGCCAATTATTTCTTCATTCTTTTTACCCTTCTCTCAGTTCCCTGTACACTTCCTCCTCTTCCTCTCCATTCAAATGAAATGGTATTTCTAGGTCTAGGTCAGTAGACATATAATAATTTAAAATGTGCTGCTTTTGAGGGATAGTTGTGGGTTTAATTGAAAATTAGACTCTTGATTCTCAGATTCCTTTGTTTGCTTGGGTTATTTTTGGTCTGGTTTGAGGGGTTTTTTTTTGTGGAATTGTGTCTATGCAAATACTGATCCTTGCTGGTTTCAGTTCATGATTTCCTTTCCACTGCCTCACAACAACATAGAGAGGGTGGGTGGCTACTCAGCACATTTTTTGCTTGCTTTTATTCTTCCATAAGAAGAGCCTGTCTCGCAATTAAAGCATTTTCAGGGCATTCCATCTGTCCACCTGTATTTCAAGTCTCAATCCCACATTTTACCACATTCTTGGTTATGAAGCCAAGAATTTGCATCACCTAAGCAAGTTGCTCACCTGTAGTTCAACTTCTACCTGAAACTTTTCCCTAATAGCTCAACCTAGAGACAGGGAAGCCATACAGGAAGATTATCCTGTTGGATTTTAGTGTCTCTCTTCCCTCCAGTTCCCACGTTTGCCATTGCATGTGTGGACCTGCCTTTTAATCTGTTTATATTTACTACAGGATTTGTGTAGGTTTGATCATTGCACAGAAATTAACTTGTTTTGAAAACGTTCTTTTTTCCATATTTAGCATAATAAACTTTGCAGTGTCTTCTAGATCTGTATCTCTGTCAATTTTACATGTAAACTTTTTATCACAATGTTATTTCCTTGTATAAATACCTGTTCCACAAAATTGTTCTTGTAATTTTTAAAAGCTTTTTCCTTTACATGTTACATTTTTTTTTACCTGATACATGATAACTTAATTGCAATTGCTATACTTTACATTTATTTCTTTTATTTCAGCCAAAATTAGAAGACTTTATGACATAGCAAATGTTCTCAGCAGCCTTAAGCTTATCAAAAAAGTTCATGTTACTGAGGAGAGAGGTAGAAAACCAGCATTCAAGTGGACAGGACCCGAGGTCTTGCCAAATACTCAGGGTAGGTGTATGTGTCCATTCCTTTTGTTCTGCTGATGGCATTGATTGTTGTTTTGTTTTCTCTGCTAGAATTTTTTGGCCAAAATACAGAATAACTAAGCAGAAAATCTTTTACTAGTCACATCAGTGTCCTTAACAGCACAGCAACCAGTATTTATTTGCACGTAGTGGATGTTGACCTGTTGAGATTCTTGAATTTCCATCTTTGTTGCTGCTGCTACTTCCAGAATTATAAGCCAGGCTCAAATAATTGCTTTTAATTACCGAATCTGCATATGGTACATATTTTCTTCTTTTTTTTCTGTTTTTCAGACACAAAACTTGAAGCAACTTCTACAACCTGTGCCCCACCTGTTTCAGAATCCATCCCTTCCAAAGAGCAGTGCTCTAAGGCCCTTTTCCCTTCAAAAGGAAAGCAAAACTTCACTCGGCATTCATCTCTAATTAAATTAGTGAAGAGCATAGAGAACGACAGAAGGAAAATCCAGTCTGCTCCAACCAGCCCAGTTAAAATAAGCGCCAGTACGTATCTTTTCCCAGCTTTTCTTTTAGAAACTTCTTTTTCTTTGTTTTTAAGTCAGATGTAGTCTTGCATTAAATATTTGGGCTTGCCTTCTTCTCACAGGGCATGCAGATGCATGAGTGGTGCCTCCTTTCAAAAATACATCTGAAGAACTCTCAAAAATATAGAAATGGCTACAAACCTTCTGTTTGTCTAGAATCACTGATTCTCTTGAATATTGGATCTTCTCTGAACCTGCTTTGCTGTAGAAACTCTGCTTTGGATCATACTATCTAAGCAGTTCTGTATTCCACAAAATGCCCGGAAAATTACCTGTCAATGTTCATGTTCTTGCTTAGGTTCCTCTCTGGGGCCTTTAAAATTTGTTTGATGTAAGCTGACATCCAGCTGATCAAATCAAATCTGGGCTGAGTTTGAGGATAAGTTGTCTCATTAAATGTGTATGTTACATTACATAATGCAGTCTCCTCAAGTTCAAGTTAAAATTTAACTCCTGAATTTGATGTACTCACAGTTCTGATTTGTTCTTCTCCTCCGACCAGGTACTTATCAAAGTTTACCAGTTTTCCCAAATACAATAGCTCAGTTTCCAGCAATCACTAAACATCAGCTGGAAGGACAATCCAAGTAAGTTTACACAACTTTAAAGGTGAGAACAAGTTAAAGTTATGCTCAGTTTGAGTGGGGCTATAGCCTGCAAAAACCTGTAAGCCTCAGTACTGCAGTCTAGTTTTTAATTTATTTTCTCTTTAGTGGATTGAGAAGTACAAGTTCATGTTAAGTGTTTATATTACGGAAGATAACTTGTCTGGACATTCATTTCTGCATGAAAGA
The DNA here is from genome assembly GCA_013398615.1 of Brachypodius melanocephalos. NCBI lineage: Eukaryota > Metazoa > Chordata > Aves > Passeriformes > Pycnonotidae > Brachypodius > Brachypodius melanocephalos. The sequence goes on from VZSR01000902.1 coordinate 568,209, forward strand.
ATTAAACCACATTTGGAATTTTTTTCTCTTTTTTTTTTTTTTTCTTTTTTCTTTTTTTTCTGAAGGACAGCAGAAGAGATGCAAATGAAATGTGCCCTGTCCTCGCCTGAGGCTGTCCCCAAGCCTGAACCCTCTCAGCAGCCAGCTCTGAGCCAGCCCCTCGGGGTGTGCCCTGCAAGCCACAGCTCTGTGTCCCCAGTCATCCTACCTCATCCTCAGTCTGGGGTTTCATATGCAATCTGTCTGCACCCTTCCCAGGCCCACACGGTGACAACCTACAGCCCAGGCTTCATGTTGCAGCCTCTGCCATGTGCCAACGTAACTGGAATTAAGAGTAATAACTCAAAAGTATTAAACAAAATAACCACGGAGGAAGGGGACACTCAGAGAGGTCCTGATGAGCCTACAAAATCCTTGGCAGCTGAAGAAAGACCTGAAACGAAATCAGAAACTTCATCTCAGCGGTGCCTTAAAAGATCACAAGCATTACCAGAGAATAATTTAATTAAAAGGCGTAAAAGTGATGAGGAAAGCCCTGATACTTCTTTGGTAAGTTAAATTAGTTTTAAAATGCCATTTTATGGCTTAGTGATGTTGCCACCTCCTCATTTTCAAAGTGATACAGGAGCCTGCCAGTGAGTGTAGGTGTTTTAAATAACATCAGGCTGGAAGGGATGGTGTTTATTTGCTGTGCCTGCTGATGTTTGAGAGGCTGGGGTTTGTGTCTAAGACAAAGAGCACAGGTGTAGTGAAAAATAAAACAACTCACAAAACACTCTGTCAAAACTTACCTCTTTACACGTGATTCTGGACTAGGGCAGGTTGAGAGCGAGGTTGGAAGCAGGTGATCTTCAAGGTCCCCTGAATTCTAGGATTCTGTCAACTTGCTGGCATCCATCCTTGGCTTTAGAGGTGTTAGGAGGGAAAGTGGATGTATAAAAGTCACTGGACAGGGAACATCCCAAAATCCTGATACATTCTAAGTATTTCCAAACCCAGTGTTGGGTTGTTGTAGGCATAACAGAACAGCACACGAAGAGAATAAAAGGTTCAGATAAACTTGGTGTATATGGAGAGACTGGGGCTCAATTGCTTTCTACTCCTCAGTTGCTGATTGTTTTAGCATCTCTGTAAATTGTAAATCTGCTGTAAATTTAGCTTGCTGAAACAGTCATCATATGTTATGGGTGTGTTATGACAGCACATGATACCAAACATCCACTAGCTGGGAAGAAACAAGAGGTGATAACATGGACCTGCCTATCCTAGTGACCAGAAATTTTAATAGCACAAACTTGGGAACGAGGAGGAAGTAAAACCTTGCTTTCCAATTTTTAAGAATGTATAAATACCATTGTAGGGGCTCTGATTGAGATCATTAAGCCTTACAAACACCTGCCTTTCTTTCTGTATGTGCTTTTTTCAAAGGGAGAATCCACTAAGAATGAAAAAACACCTTCCAACAGCTTACAAACTCATCATGAAATGGACAATGTCCAGGAAGAGAGACAGAATGAAGCCAAAACAGTAGATCAAAACATGGCAAGTTGCTGTGACCAATGTACAAAAGAAAATATTCCAGAAGAGGATGATAAAATCAAAACAAAACAAGACATACCTGTGGCATTTGCCATTCCTGCTCCTGAGGTAAGACTTGTCATGCCATTCCCTGGGAAAACACTACCTGGAGTCTTTGCAAAAGAAACCAAACTATGATGAACTACACCTACAAAGGTTGTTTTTGGTTGAATTCATTTTAGTGTGCTTTTAAAACTTTATTTTGTAGGAATGTAGGATTTCTGTTTCTGCATTGAGTACACAAAAAGGACATAGAGAGGCTTTCAGGCTTCCATTGGAACAAAGGTCACAATGAGGAGCTGAGAGCAATGTTAAGATCCTTTACCTCCCCAGTGCTTTGCATATACTTACTGTCAAATACTTTGAAACAGAATCATATGAAACTCTCTTCCTCAGTAAAATTCAGTATTCTGCAGTTAAGACTCATTGCTGTGGAGAACATGAATAAAGAACAGTTCTGTGGACAAAAACAAAATGTGTAAATGCAAAAGTTTTGTCTTCCAATATTTGTTTTATGAAAAACAAAATCCAATAGTGAAGTGATGTGATGATTTACTGGGCCCAGGATGTTTCTTCTGGAAAAACAGCATTCAGTATCAGGGTTTCTTTTCCATCTAGTCAAATTGCACTGTGTTAATCCCAGGTGGATTTCCTGTTCCCCACCAAGAGTATCAACTGGAAATGGAGCCAGCTGACTCCTGTGTGGTTTTAATTGAAAGAGCATGTCCATGAGTCTGTTGTGTTTCAGACAGAAAGTAGTGCAGGCATGGGATATGGCATCCTGGGGACATGTAGGATAAAGAATAAGAACAAGGCAAGGGAGGGTTGCAGTTTGGGAGAAAACTGGAGAAAATGTGGGGTTTGTTTGGGCTAAAGGTGTGCCGTCTCTTTCCTTCTCAGACTTTTTTTCCTTCTGGTTATCTGATTCCTCTGACTCACTGCACCCATGGCAACAAGGCAGAGTGCTCCAATAAGGAGAAGGCTGGGGTGTGTTCTCTGCAGCACACAGCCTACAGCTCTCCCATCACTGGTGAGTGTCCAGGCAAACAGACACAGAGAGCGGGGCTGGCTCAAGTTTAGGGCCAGTTTGTCCTAATTCCTTTCAACCCTTGATGTTTCTGTTCCAGGTGTCATCCCAATGCCAGCCTCAGAACTGAAAACAGTCAATATTCCTGCTTTTCATATAACCCCCTTGAACATAATGCTGTCACCCAATTCCATAGCTGCTGCACCTGTGCTGAGCAACTCCTGCCTCAATTCCAGCAGTACCACTTCTGCCCAAAATCCAAGCTCTTCAGCTCTGAACTTTATGCTGCAACACATAGGACTAATACCTGCTGGTGTGCAAGTTGCTGCAAATCCTGTTCTTCAGCACGTGCCAGTCTCTTCCCAATCAGAAAATCTCAACCACAGCTCAGGGAGCACAAATGTGCAAGAAGGGAAGGTGAGTTCAAGGATATTGACGCTTCACCACGGTGGGGTGAGTGGGAAGTGCGGTGCAATAATTCCCTTCCAGCAGGTAAAATTTATAAATGAACATTTCTTTTTGATCTTTAGAAATCAGCACTGCCCAAAAAGAGCTAGCAGTGAAGGCCCAGCCTAAAGTACAGTAGAAATGAGAGGTTAGCAAGGAAGATAAGTGACTTATTTGTGGTGGAAGTGGAGCCAGCTGGAAGATGACAAGATGTGAAGAGACAACTGTTTTAGAGGGAGGATTTCGCATAGATCTTAGATTGTGATTATTAACAAAGTGTCCCTTTGTTGCTTTATCTTTGCCTCTTGTTACTTCCCTAATCTACCCTCAAGTTCTTGTGTTTAATTAGAGTTTTTAATAGGGTAGGACTGTACAGGATTTTCAATACTTTCTTCCCACAGGATGTTTCTCTGTATATTTTATGTAATACTGTATTGCCTACTATCTGTGTTAAAAAAGGGGATTAGAGAAACCATATTTTTATGTATTTATATATATATATATAAATAGACATATTTATGTATTTGTATATATATCATTCCTTGATATATATATCTATATATATGTCAAGGAATGCAGGTGTATCCTTTTCAGTAAAAAGTTTTTAAATTGAAGGAAAAAAAAAAAAATAGTTTGCTAACATCCTGCAAAAACTTAGAAGTAGAATTTACTTTTTATTCCCCCATAAATAAAACTAACTTTCTGCTTTCTCTTCAGCCTTCTGCTCCAAAGGAACCTCAGGAGCCTCAGGCAGTTACAGAAAACTTTTTCCGCACACCAGGAGGGCCAAACACAGAACCTTCACTATCTGCAAGCTCAGATGGCACCCAGAGAACCTCTCAAGGAACTCTGTATATTCCTCAACGAAAACTTGAAGTTTCAGAAGACTAATTTTGGGATAGGGAATTGCTGACTGTGCTAGCAGGCAAAATTCCTGCTAACACACTGCACACGTCTGGCATTGTATGATGGACAATGGTTTGGACATGTATTGCCAAGACCTCAATGCTGGAATAGCCTTGACTGATGCTTTAGAAAAATAAAACTGACTCTTAAGGAGAAAGTTAATGCCTAAGGAATTTTTCTAAAAGGCTTACCTGAAGTATTTTAACAGCAAAGTTCTGTATCTAGTGGGGTTTTTTGTGAGTGTGTGTTGATTTCTATGCAAAGTAAGCTGAAATTGTACAGAAAGGTACAGTCTATCAGTCAGTACATATTTTGCACCAAAAAAAAAAAGCAGTACTGTGAGTGTGTAAATATTTTATGTCTTAGCAGAAAGGCCATAGTTAAAATGTTTTGCTTCTGTGTTTAATAATGCTCTTTTGTAAAGTTAGTAAGAAGCACCAAAAAACCCCCCAAATTTTCTTAATCAATTTTTATATAAGTTAAGAATTATTTATACTGTATTTTTAAATCGATTTGTTCAGATTAAACTTACATAAAACTCTAAACTGACTTTTTCTGTTTGATCAGATTAGATTACCTAAGTAATTGCATATTCACTGGCATCTCTCTCTCTCTCTCTCTTTTTTTTTTTTTTTTTGTCAGGCAGGGGTTGCTGTGTTCTGAAGGAAGGGGGTAAAATGGTTATTTTGTGAAAAAGTGAATTAAGTAACTCAATGTAACTTCTGAACTCTTATCAGTAGATATTGCAACTCCTAAAAAACAAGTTAGAACAAAACAGTTAGGATGTCAGAAATCACCCTGGAGCATTCAGGAACGTGTGTCCAAATGTCACAGAAATTTCAAACAGGTTCAATCAAACCCCTTGAATTTAAATATGGGCAGCAGTGTCTCATACACACTGAAGGAAGAAAGATGAAGACTCCTCATAAAGTTCACACTCAGATAACAAATAATAGCTAACAAATTAAATAAAAGTACAGTGTATCTGCCTTCCCTGGTGAAATGTGCCTGGCAGACCAGCATGGGATAGGAGAAAGCCCAAGATTCAGGCTTGGACTGCAGTAAAAAAATATAATTAAAACAGCTACCACAATCAAACAAACTCATCTGCTCTTCAATAGTGCAAAGTTCTAATGCAAAATACACCTGACAGAATAGGATCACTATGGAAATATTCCTTAATGAGGGGAAAGAAGAATAAAAGCTGGAAGAAGGAAGAATTCTCACTAGAGCACTGAGTAGATTTTTCTTTTCCAAAGAAATAACTGCTCTTTCTTACACCTGCTATCAATTTTATTGTGGAATATTAAAGGCAAAGGTTTTAGAAACTTGCATTATTCAGTGGAAATGAACTACAGCCCCTTTCATTTTTGAGCACCACAGCTGGCAGACTAAGAAAATACAGTAATGAGGCTTGGTGAAATGGTCTTCTCACACATGGTGCTGAGAAAGCTGAGCATATTTTGCAAAGCTGAGCATATATTCTGACTTGCTCTCAGGACAGGGGTTTTTAATCCTTTCCATTCATTTATAGAAAACTCTAAATTCTCACTCCAGTTCATGCAGATGCAACTCCAGTTGCATCCCTTCTTCCAATCCCAGGTCCTGCTAACCACAGCTAACCCAGAATTACAGGTAATTGTTCCTTGGAGCTGTAAAGAGCCTTTCAACCATCTTTACAAGGACACACAGCAGCACAGAAATTAGGCAGCACCCAACACCTGGAAAACTAAAACTGCACTTTCCCCTTAAATCCTCTGCCAAAACCAAAGGGAAAATACTTACATTTTGGGGTAAAGAGTTTTTTATGCAGAGTTCTCTGTAGCTGGTTGTGGTGGAAATTCATCCAAGTACATGATCTGTAAAATATGAGTGAACATCAGAGAAGCTTCATCCGTCTCAAATGTCAGGGGTCCTAATATAAGTCACCAAGGGTGCAAACACAAAGATTTTAGAAGCTTCTCGGTGCTTCTCATGTGCTCCAAGAGGGAGCCCAACTCTCATACCACACACGGCACTGTCCCCTCTGCATTTGGCTTTATCTGGTATGGAACAGCTCCATTAATCTGGGGAGAGAACAACCAAGAGGAGATGGAGTCCAGCTCCTCTGCTCAAGAAAGAAATAGTCCTTCAATTTTACACCAAGGCCCTGTCCCTGCATTATAAAATCTGTACCAGACTCAACAGCAATCAGATTTATAGGTTCCTAAGAGTTTTCTTAGCAGCCTCAGCTAACAGACCCCTAAATCCTAAAGTCTGATGTGGATTTGGTATCTAGTTTTCTTTTGCTTCCATGAAAGTCCCCAAGCTGAGACTTTCAGCTTGAGACTCCTGGTGTTTAACCCCTGGGGTGGGCCCTTCTGTGCACAGCCAAGTCCATGATCCTGAACAAAGTTGCTAAATTCAGGCATCTGTTCAGAAAATGAGAATTAGCTTCTAAACCTTTACAGCCCTTAAAATAAAGCCCTGTAAAAAAGTGCTTCATAGTTTACTGCCCACATCTCTATCACATCTGCAGCCTCATCCATTTCCGAAGGGCTCAGTCAGACATGGCAAATATAATTGCAATAATTACACAGGTTAAATATTAGACATATTAGCTACCCAGCTTAATGCCTAAAGACAGTAAAAAAGGAAAGATTTGAGTTAAAAGCATAATTCTCTGTACTCTAGAAGACAAACCACTTGTATCTCTCAAACCATGAAGTGCAGAATGAAAGGCTATTCAGTTTAAAACAGAATGGTTTTTTTTCTGGGGGTGCTACAAACAAGTTTTAATTCATTATTATTTTAAACAATTAATCTGGTAAATTACTTCTGGCAGTGTGACCATTAATAACTGGAGGGCCATTTCAGGGACCGTTACTTTATGATTCACATTTCAGCAATGCAGTGGAGCAACTACAAAACTTTAATCTTTATTTCTGATCTGTTAGGCTGCAGGCTGCAATGTCCTTTAGGTGTAATCCGAGGGGCTGCATTGTTGTCCACCTACTCACAAGCGGCCAGAAGGGAACGAAATGCCAGGCTTTTGTCAGAGGCTATTTTCAGCAATGCTGATAGCAATGGCATTGCTCAGATCCCTGAAACTCTCACTCCCCTCCCCTCCCCAGCTTTATAGGGCTGACAGAGGTGGTCACTGCATTTAAAGAGAGCAGGGACCCCTCCTGTTCAAACCCTTTGAGACCCAGGAAAAGAGGGAGAAACTTCAAGTGACTCCGGTGAGTACAGTCTCACGGGTTTTGCCAAGAAGGGTTTGGGTGGTTTTTTTATTCCTAACAGATGATAGAAGCAATTTGTTGCCTGACAAAGAAAACCATGTAGGTATAGCACAGAAATATGAGCAATGTTTTAGGCTTGGTGCAGCCAGTAGAAAGAGAGATTCTTCTGGCTTAGCCAGGCAAGAAGTTCTGGTGTTGCAAGAGCAGAGCTGGGGGGCTCCTCATTAGAGGATTCATTTGGACTAGGCAAGGCTGCATAACAGAAGTTTCAGAATGTTTAAAAAAATTGTTACGAAGCTACAGAATTATTTTTTTGCAAACTGTCAGTCTTAGAAAGCACGTGGACACAGCATACAAATTTGTGTGCTTTCATAATAGTATCCTAGAAGAAAAAGAAAATCAAAACAACCCCCCCTAAAATCTTCAAAATATTTAATGTCGGTGACCAATTGGTTTCATATCAAATAAGAAGAAAAATTCTATGGAAACTTGTCAGGAAATGGCTAGGTAAGAATGCAGGAAAGAATTATTCCCAAATCCACCATTCAAGGATTCCAAAAGAGCATGATTGGTCAAGCCTTCAGAAAAAAAACCCCAATAATTCAAACAAATAAGTAAGTAAGTAAACAAATAAATGAATAAGTAAGTGTTTTTACTATGGAAAATTTTATGCCCAAAGGTAAAATTATTTCAGAGGATAAAGCCGTGTATGTAGATAAAATAATTCTGTGTCTTATCTCAGCCATCACAGTGCTATTTCAGAGTCTGCAATAGTTTTGCCTGGCACTTAAAAAGACTTAGGGCAGGGATAAGGATTTAGAGCAGGATCTTGTGGGAGGAATAGTGAAAGCTGATAGCTCAGGATTAGGCCTGGAAAAAGGAATAGGTCATTTGTACAGCCACACGGATCAGGCTGGACTGTGCGTGTGAATGTACAAGCACAGCAATGTGGGGTGTGCTTGGTTTCTAAGTCAGAATGAAGTACCTTGTTCTAGTGTCAGGATACTGTATTTTTTTGAGATGCAATCTTAAATTTCTGCAAAAGCAGGTATCAAGGAAGTTTCAAAGGAAATGTGGCATCACTAGGCTAGAAAACAATAGAAAAAGTGGAAGAACAGAGATGACAGCAAGGGAATGGGACACTACCAGCTCTCAGCAATGTGCTTCACAACAAGTCAGTAAAAACCTTTTGTTTCAAAGTGTGTGACTTAGTGTGGCCAGTGTAAATGAAAAATCAGTATTTACCTTCCAGTGTTAGAATTCCCATCCCTTGACCTCTCTGTGTTGCTTTACTGCAGAAGTAAGGGGGAAAATGCTGGTTTTTATGAGATCGTGGTGGAAGCTCAATGTATGACACTAACTAATAAAATTTACCTGTAGCCAGAGTCTGCTGAATGCATTGGAATATCAGAAATGTGATTTTAAACACATAACAAGATCACATCTCCATCCAATGAGCTCAATCTTCAAACACAAACGCTCTCTCTGATGTGAGTCTTCCCTGCTGAGGGAGAAGAGCATTTCACAAGGGGGTGGATTTTGACAGAAACACCTCCAGGCTGTTTGAGATGCAGTGGCATCTCCAATGCAGACACATCAAAATAAAACCTCCCCGTGAATGTCAGTAGCAGAGAAAAACCACAGCAGCATTTTATGGCTATTATATAAAGGAAGACATATCTTGTTACCTCTACAGTGCTGCTGGGGTGAGCACCGCTAAGGACAGGCAAATGAGTCATGGTGGTCACAGGACAGGTCACAGCAGAGCTGTGATTAGATATCAGAGTGAAGCTCTGCCTGCATTGGCATCTCCCACAGACTTCAGCTGGGAAAAGAATTTCAAATGTGGCCCTGATACTTTGCATTTCAATGTAGACAGCCGTGTTTGAGTTTTGTATTATTATTCCTTGCTCCTTAGGTAAGGAATTGAGGAACCAGTATTCTTGTCCTCCGACTCTAGACCAAGCAGCTTAGCTGGGACTAAAATGCAGAGAGATGCAAGGCACACCCTGCCCACCACTCCCCACCCAGCATTTCTACCACCAGTGGTCACAAAGACCAGTATTCCCCATTCTGTTTATCCCCTTCAAAGCTATCCTGCAGCACATGTGGCACGGAGATAACCCTGCCAGCCACACAATGCACAGCTCTGCAGCCCGTGCAGATAACACCTGAGCTCTAGACTGCCACATGCATGAGCACACAGAAGGGGAAACCTTGTGTTTAGCAAGGAAGCACCAGAATTAATTCCAATTAATTAATTACATTTTTCACCTGCAGCACAGTCAGGCATCAGCAGTGCCTTTTACTCCTCCGTATTTCATCAGGCTCATACTGCATCCACCACCCATTTAGATCAATGGATCAAAATACATTTTCGGATTATACCCTTATCAATAGCACTTTGATTAGAGAGAGACACTCTGTGGCAGTGATGTGACACCCAGATTTGGACAGTATGACTAACAGCCCAAAAGAAGATGCCTCACAATGTTTTCATGCCTGTGCAGAGCACACCAACACTTCAAAGGCTTCCTTGCTCTGAGCCCAGCCTACAAAGCAGTGATATGAGCTCTAAATAAGGGGAGGAACGAATCCTTGGCTGCACATCTTGTGTATAAATTCTGCTCCATATAGAAGCTGCATTCTGAAGAATGACACGAGCTGCTGAGTAGTAATTGAGCAAGCCCAAGAACACTCCTCCAGCTTAACAGCGCCCTGAGTGCCCACACGTCCCAACACCAACACTCAGAAGGTTCTGTGCCACACATTTCTTACCTTTAGGATGAGTCTGCTCCCACCAGATCACCAGGAGATAACAAGTACCACGTGATGAGCAGATATGAAAAGTTAAAGAGATTAAGACTACAAAGTTCAGGGAATTTCACGGGGATTTAGACACTGACACCCAGTGAAACTGTGGGAAGTGGAGACCACAGATGTGCCCTGGTACCTCACTCACCCAGCTGTTTCTGCAGCCAGCACAGACATCAAGGCATGCACTGCTGTTCCTACACCAGTATCCTCATGGGAATATTCCTGCCATGCCTTTCTTCTTTCTCCTACACCTTCCCATCAGGTGATGCCAAAAAAACATGGAAAATGTGCATGCATGCCCAGTCATGTTTCTATAATTAGCCTCAGGAACAATAGTCCTTCTAAGAGCTTTAACCACAGCCCTTGACAGCACAAGGTTCACTATCACACTTTATCAGACTTTTTCAGAGATTATTTTTTCCCCCTTCAGCTGATGATGTAATTGGAGCTACTTTCCAACAACTATCCTTGCTGCCACAGCCTCGGAGGCTTGGTGTGCCTTTGAGAGCTAACAGAGAGGAAGCAGCTTTACAGAAACCAGAGGCACAAACCATTCTCCTCCCAGGCAGCTGTCAGTGCTGCCTCTGCTGGGAAGGGATTCCACTGGAAACCTGATTTGAAAGGGAACACTGCAGACACAAAAAATCTCATTTTGATTTTCAAGGAAGTGCCACAAAACTGATTTTTACCAACAGTTGCTGTTCCTTCTTTTAAAATGCTTGAAGCATCACTTGAACTGTTTTCATAAGAGAAAGAAAAAATGGCACCAATACAAAAGTACTTTGAAAATAGGAGAAAATATAGAATGGCAGAGTGAGAATAAGATTTTACCTACATGAAAGATTCTTTTCTGTTCCCTTATCTCACATTTAAAAGAAATGGAAAAAACAATTTAATAGTGCTGTTCAGCAAGGGCTTCACTGAGTGAGAGAGATCAAATTCATCATCTGCTCCTCTGTGCACAGTTAGTTTTGTTTCTTATTTCGGCTACATCAGATTTTTTTTTCTTCTCACTTGTTACATTGCAGATAAACAGAGTTACAAGAAAGCTGAGCTTTCATTTCCTTTCTGCACCATTACTGTTGTGGAACTGCCAGGGCAGTTCTGCTCCTGAGCAGCCTCCCGAGAGAGCTGGGAGGGTCTGGAAGAGGTTAAGGATGCTGCTGCTGCGTGACAGCAGAGGGCTGGGCTGACTGAGCTGGGGAGGGTGCTCAGCTGAGCAAAAATCAGCCTCACAAAGAGGAGGAGAGGCTGGATCCTGCATGAGGATGACAGGTACACTGTCTAGTGAAGGTAGCAGTCACTACAGTGACTATTTAATCACACAGGGTGAAGGATATGCTAATAACTGCTGTGCTAAGGCAGAGGTGTTGGGATATGCTGGTATCTGCACTGTTATCAAACACAGACTGCAAAACCTGCCCCCACTGCCACATCTCCAGAACTATCGCTTCAGTGTGTGCACTTTCCCTTCTGCTGGACAGACAACTCTTTTATAGCACTGCAGGATTTTTGGTTGTCAGAAAGGATTCCCCTCAGGGTGCAGAGCTGGCGTGTTCATTTCATTCTGAGATTGAGAATATTAAAGTGCAGAAATCACTGAGATGATGATAAGCACAGGACATTAGTCCAACGCAAATATATAGTAAACTGTTAGTCTAAAATACAACCAATTGAAAATACCAGCTCTGCTACATCACTGCTATGATAAATTCCCCTCTCTCCATCACCTGACCTCAGAAGAAAATTCTCAGGTAGCGGGCCTGACACAGCCTTCAAAATCCTGCTGTTGGTTAAAAGTACCTTTTGGTGAATTTTATCAAACACAAATAGCACAAGCAGGCTTCAAAGTGACTATAATAAGAAGGTGACTGGTTTTCCAAGAAGGAGGAGGAAGGGCCGTGCCAGGGGCTTGGAACAAGCCGATAATGCGGCGTGCAGATGACAAGATGACGTCCCAGTCTTTCCAGAAACCATGACTCAAACAAGAAAACAGAAGGGCTGGGGTTGTTCCAGGTGTGTGACAGCAGAATCACAGGGAAGGGCACCGAGCCTGACATCAGGAGACCTGGGCTGGGCTCCTGTCCTCCTGTGTGACCTTGGGCTAACTGGAACAGCAAGAACTGGAACAGTAACCATGGCCCTTTTTTCTCTGATGTTTAGATTTTAAATGCAATTGACAAAGAAAAAAAAACCCCACACCTTAAGTGTGAAGGATCGAGCTTCTTTACCTCTCTGCCAAGGTCAAGATGAATAATACAATATTTCAAGTTGGGACTTGGATGTTGATTATTTTTTCAGACTCATGAGCCATGAGCTCTAACTAGCAAGTCAGAAAAATGAGGTAAAATGGCTTGCCTCTGGCTCTTTCCAAGGTGTTTTAAGCATAATTTGTCCAATAACGAGGTGACACCTATATTATTTATATTTCTGACCCAATAATGACCATACAAGGCCTGCAATGAGGACCTTTTTCACCCAATTAGAAAAAAATCACCCAAAACCAAGAAGAAGAAAGGAGAAAGTAAAGAAGAAGGACTTAGACAATGCCTTAAATCCTCCATGTTGCCGCATATATATTACTATATACTAAAACCCTAAAATCCAAGTTTCCAGAATTGCAACTTAATTCCAACTTCCAATTTCCAACAATTCCAACTTAAGCACCTCAGGAATCTATCCATTATTACTTTACCATGGCTGTGCAGCACAGTGATCTTGTGGCTGTTTCACGAGGAACCCAGAAAAGGCTGTGCTGGGGTACAGGAGAGGGCAGTGTTGAAAGAAAATGACTATTTGATGGAAAACAAATCCTAGATCCTCTTTTCCAGAAGAGGGTTCAGTGATCCCAGCACCTTTTCGCTGAAAAACCTTGCAATCATTTCACATATTTACCATCACAATATACTAAAGGAATATTCTTTTTTACAAGACAGAATCACAGGGATTGAGACTGTCCCTGTCCCCAAAGCATCAGGGTAGCACTCTCACTTCTCTACCACACAGGTATAAAGTATATTGCAAGTATGCAGTAGCAGTTGACTGAAGAGGGAGGGATTTTTTTTTTTTTTTTTTAAATCAAGCTGTTCCATTTAAAAGAATTCACACTTGCTGTTGTATTTATTTATGTAATTTGATTTCCCAGGTCAACCCTGCAGATAAAGATGCCGAACTGGGGAGGAGGAGCCAAGTGTGGGGCCTGTGAAAAGACAGTGTACCACGCTGAGGAAATCCAGTGCAATGGAAGGAGCTTCCACAAGTCATGCTTCCTCTGCAGTAAGCTGGGCTGAAGAGTTTAATATCACAGCAACCCCACAGCTCTGTATAACTCTTCCATTAAAGCCAGAACATTTATTCTTGTTTAAAAATGCAGGTAGTTTTGCTGCTTTTTACCTGGAGCAATCTGCCTCTTGGCCTCCTGGCTTTTCTTTGTCCAAACATGAGATGGATTTTGTCAGGGACATGAAGGTGCTGCAGAACCCCAGTTCCATCTCCAGGAAACCCTTCCTTCTGTCCCACAGTGTGGCACATCACAGGCTTGCTTCAGGTTAAAAAGTCCAGCAGAACTAAACAAACAGCACTCATCAGACAGAAGGATGATTCCTTCTTTACTTTCACAGTGAATCCTGACATTAATTTGTTTCACTGAAAGACCCTGGTGTCATCAAAACCTCCCACCAACACTCTGCACATACCTCAGTCTCCTCCTTCCCATATTTCATGTAGTCCCATTTCACTTAGTCTTTCCCTCTACATTCCTCTGTGATGTTTGGCTTCCAGGAATTTTGCTTTCTCTGCAGAAGAAGCAGAAATTTAAAAAAAAAAAAAATCAGAGAGAAGGCACCAATTCAGCTCTGTTTGCTCTTTGTGGACAGAGAGAGAGCAAACAATTTGCCAAGACCTAAAGATAGCTGAAGGGTTTATTTTGCAGACAATACTTGGGATTAGTACCTTTGCAGTATGACTTCCAGCGTGACAATTCAGGAGCCATTAAATCCAATTTTCTTCCTCCTTTCCTGGAGAGATAGAGACTTCTTATTTGGAGGCATGAGACTAAACATTATGTGCTCAGCTGATACAGTGCAGATCTCTGCAGAATGAGTCCAAAGGACACACCTGAGCTCTCTTTGCCTTTCTCCTGGTGCCCTAGAAGTCCAAATGATGCCTTAAGTGATGTCTAAAAGTAAGAAAGGATTCCCTCAAAACGTTTCCATTTAACTGACAACCTTCAGCCAATTCTTACAGAATGGTAAAAGGAAAATCTCAGTCTCAACTAGAACCCTCTTAATGCTTCCACATTCTGCCTACAACAATTAATAGTAAAAATAAAGAGCTGTCCTAATAGAGCATAGTTACAAATATTTCTCAAGCGTAAGCTTTGTTCTTACTACAATTGAATTATTTTCTTTTAGTGATCCACGATAAATAACTTACATCCATTAGCTCTATTGAATATTTGGTTTGTTGTGGGGCTTTTCTTCGTTGATTGGTGGTGTATTTTGTTGTGGTTTGTCTTTTTTTTTCTTTTTAAATTTTCCCTTATTTGCCCCTTGTTTTAAGTTGGAATTAAATTATTAACAGGTTAGATACCAAAAATAGTATTCCCATCAGAAACATGTTTGAGGTCAAAACCTAAAGATGAATCTAAACTGCCCAGCTGGCATATGAAAGCTATGTTAATTGGCTTTACTTTCCCCCATGGTTCACATACACTGTTGAGCAGCTCTGGGTGCCTCAGGATCATGTATCACATTCATGATGGGCTTTTCTAGGAACCATTTATAGGATTTCATTTCTCAACAGAAGGAAACCAACCCTCCCCAACCTAAACTCTGGCACGGAAAGTTGGTTTAGCTGCACTTTTGCGTACTTCTCTATAAAACTATTCCAAATACATCTTCTGTTTCACATCACATATTTGACCAGGCACACAAAGCACATTTTTGGACCAAAGAGTTCAATTTCAGCAGAATTAGAAACAATTCAAAGCAACCTGTTAACACAGGAAGAATCAGACAAGCTAAAATGTATATAATACTCTTTCTCCACTCCATAGTTTTTCCCTACACGTACTCCAAGAGAGAAACTTGTTCCCAGCAATCCCTCCAGCCCTGCAGAGTCCTGTTTACCTGCAGGGTGTTGGTGCACTGACAGGTTTTACCCCAAGTGCAGCAGTGATGGACACTTGGCAGGATCTCAGGCCATCACCTGCATCTCCCCAGGCCGGTGGAGAGCAGGATCTGTTGGCAGATGACAGGGCTCAAAGTTATTTCAACAATAGCACTTCAAGGGCTTCTGCTCCATCTGTTGTGGTGAATTGATACCCTATCCCTAAGGTACCAGAAATAGAAACACTTTAGCTGCTGCTAGAGTTTCCATCATCCCTTAACTCCCTTAGCAAATATAATTATCATCTCAAAGCAAGGCTGTAGTACGAGGAGATCGGGTTCACACATTTACAGAAGTGCCTCCTTTTATTTCTGTTAACTATAAAGGTCTTTGCAAATTATTTCCCCCCTCCATGGAGTACAGAGAGGAGGAAAGCCACAAAGATAACCAGAGAGCTGGGGATGTATAACTAGTATTGTGTACTGCCTCTTAACAGCAACCTGGGCTGGGGATTGGAACTACAAAGTCCAACCCAAACCAGTCTAGGAGTCTGTAATTAAAAGATGCAGAGGTTCCAGGGTATAAATTCCCTGCTGTGGATAAATTGGACTCAGAGGAGGACATTTAAAGTAAACATGGGGGAAAGGGGCTAATCAAACCCTGAGTTTGCAATTCTGGCCACTTGCAACACTTCTGTATTTCACAGCTTTCTGTTGCATACATGGAGTCTGCAACTTTGTTTTCCAAGCTCTCAATAGCCCATGACTGGAATGCCCTCTGCAGGGCAAGCTTTGATCTAAGGAACCTGTAGAGAAAGGTTTTTGCCAGTTTTTTTCCCCGCTTCTAATCAAGCACCGTTGAACAGTGAACAATTTGTAAGGAGTATTGAAGCAGTAATTTTTTAGCATACTAGAAAATCCTGGTTTTCAAGAGACACTCTGAATTGAAAGATCTTCTCAAAGTGATGCAGCAAACACAAGCATACACTCTTCACCAAGTAGTGAGGAGTGTAGCTACTGTATTTTCCCCCTCATTCATTATTAGTAGTGCTGTAAAGGACATAATTTGTATTCCCTGATAATTTGTATTCCCACATCACATCAAAACAGCCTGGGCTGAGCTGAGAAAGCCACCACAGATTCAGAGCAAGTCTTTTGAAAAGTCCAGATGCACAGTGGCATCAATGCCCCTGCAACCTTCTTTCCTTCCCTTTTTTAAGGTTTGGGAGTTCAGGCTGGTTTTCTCAAGTCCATTTTAAGCTTCACAGATCTAGATTTCCCTGGGTTCATAGGATAAGTTCAGAGTGGCAAAAGAAGAACAGGTTTTGTGCACCTGCCCCTTACTTCAGCAACAGCTCAGTCATGTTTCATACTGACAAGTTTCATACTAACAAATTTTATACTGACTGGCTCTTTCCCCCATATTTTTAAAGCTAAACAAAAACAAATACCAACTCAAAATTTTTTAAACCACACAAATTCGAATTTGAAAAAGCCAATGCTGATACATGCCTCTCTCTCCCTGTTTTCAGTGGCTTGCAGGAAGGCTCTGGACAGCACCACAGTGGCAGCTCACGAGTCTGAAATCTACTGCAAAACCTGTTATGGGAGGAAATACGGCCCCAAAGGAGTTGGCTTTGGACAAGGGGCTGGATGCCTCAGCACTGACACTGGAGACCACCTGGGCTTGAATCTGCAGCAGTGAGTTAAACCCCAGTGACTGCTCCTTTTTCTGGTCCTATTTGTCCCTTACCAGGGTGTTTTATATATTTTATTCTGTTGCCATAACAACATCCAGCGTAAGGAGCAGAGCAGACTTTGCTACACCCTTTCCTTCCAGGGACACAGTAATTTCCAGGTTTTTATGACGCTCAGTCTCTTTAAGCCTGCTTTACAAATTATCCCCTCCTTCAATAGGCAATTATCCTGCAGAAGCAGCCTTTATATGCCACCACACATGTAAATATTCACTGCATTTGTAGCACAGTGGTAAAGTCACATTCACCACAGAAAAAGATTGGATTTTTTTTTCTTCCCTGTTAGAGGCTAAAATACAGTTAAGGTTTTGCTCTTAGAGAAATAATCACACTACCCCATACTGTCAGCTCTCCTCTCAGTGGGGGAAATAACATTTCTAAATCCTCCCTGTGGTTCGAATAACACTTACAAACACACTGAGAATGTGTTTGAACAAAGAAATTCTAATGGGATACCATCTTCCAAAAAGCACATAATTAGCTCTGACAGCTCATTTTTATAGGATTTTCCTGCAATTCTCAAAGCTGCACATTTCCAAATCAGCGATGCTTCTTCCTTCTGGTGGTCTAACTACAAAGAAACCAATTAACCAATATGCTGTGTAGGAAATAAAAGCTTAAACAATGTATTTAACTGTAGCTCCTTGCACCATACAAATCCATTGGGGCAGAGTTCTGCACCAAAAACTGTTGCATCCTGTGGATATAAGAACCTGTTGCAGTCCAACTTACCTGATAATTCAGAAATCACTCTGTGAAAGGCTTTATGCACAAAGATAAAAAGCACAAAGTCCAGAAATAAAAAGCAAAGCTACTTTTCTGCTGTCCTTTCGACCCTAGGCCAGGTAAAAACCCCAGCTCCCTGTTTCAATGTTTCGCTGCCTAATGAAACTATGGCATGGGAAACCTTAATTTTTATTTTCAGTTTAATAAGTACCAGCAGATAACCAGCTACGAAGACCAGAAATCTCTTTTGCCTCTCAATGAGAGAAAATGGGTTTTTACTTCAATTTCATTAAATATGATCTTTTCTGCATATGGCTGCTGCCAGCTCCATGTACATCAGAGCTTTCAGTACCAGCTTCTTAATTCAGAATTCAATAGAATACTTTGATTTTCTTATTTTTTTAATCCCCTTTTGCATGTCAGAGACCAGCAATTTAGTATTTTTTAATGCCTTACTAAAAAAAAGAAATCATGAAATCCTTTTCCTAAAGAAGATAACATTTTTAAGCAGCTTTAAAAACTTCTGTTTTAGGGGCTCACCAAAGCCTGCTCGCCCTTCGACACCAACTAATGCTTCAAAGTTTGCCAAAAAGATGGTAGATGTGGATAAATGTCCCCGTTGTGGCAAATCAGTGTATGCTGCAGAGAAGATCATGGGAGGAGGAAAAGTAAGTAGTGACTTCAGCACTAGGAGAAAAATCCCACTGTTTTATAATGGTGAGAAATTACACCTGAGAGGTCCTTGATCATTTAAATTCGAGGATGAATCTGCAAATTGCTACAACAGGTTTAAAATCTTGGACTTTTGGTAAAACTTTTTCAACTTTTTGCTTCTTACTGATGTCTGAGTACAAGCTGGCTCTTCTTCCATCTCTGGGTATATTTATAAACATTTATTTGTAGTGGCAATTACAGATACATTAGACAACGTAACTGAAAAAAGGCTAACCCAGAATGACTAAAACTGGAAGCCACAAGACCAACAAATGAATTTTAACCTTTCCACACCACACAGAGCAGTACTACTTTGTTTTTTACCTACTGGCTGTGCTCTTTCTGTGCCACACAATGAATTGTCTTCCTTTGCTCAGCCCTGGCACAAGACCTGCTTCCGCTGTGCTATTTGTGGGAAGAGTTTGGAATCCACCAATGTCACGGACAAGGATGGAGAGCTCTACTGTAAAGGTGAGAGTTGCTGGGAGCTGAACTGGGCTAGAATCAATCTCAAGTCTCTTTAGACCTAAAATTACCATTGTGATTTACCTTGCTGTGTGCTTAACATCCCCTGGAAATTTCATTTTGTCTTTTTTTTTAACAACTTGCTGAAAAGCAAAGAGCTGTGGTAACATCACAGCTTCTACTATTAACATTTAAATTTTAAAGCTATAACTTTTCTACAAATGTGACAAACTCTCAAATGCGTCAGAGCACTGGCCATATTTGCTAGGCAGGCTCTTGTACCTGCACAGTCTCACTCACTAAAATAAAAAAAATTGATAAAGATATAAATCTTGATTCCTCCAAGTCAGAATTCTTGCCAGTAAAATTTTAAAGATATTTCCACTGCATTGGTAGCACAGAAGATAAAGCAAAAATGGTGAATTATACATCTAGATGTTCTCAGATTCAGAAAGTTCACAGACTTCTAGAAATAGCTTAAGGGGAAAAAAAATATGTGAAGCTTTTATATCCCAAACTAAACTTTATAGAGAACCCTAAAGATAACTGGGGTTCAGTGGCTTTGGGTACAATCTGTCAACCACAAATGCATGAAATTGGAATATTTGGAGAAATATGGTCACCATTACCACTTACCAGAGTTGTGATAAATAACTATACACACATAACCAATATAGGGTTCAAATTAATTACTTAAATGGCCATCAAGAATTTCTGGATTATGCTCCAGTTCTTCTCCTTAAAAATCTCTGGCTTACTCTGTATTACTCATCAGACCAAGTTTTACTGACCATTTTCAGACAGCAAAGTAGCTTTAATGAAAATACTGTTTAGATCTAAAAAAATATATAGTTTCTTAACTTTTTTGAGATCACCAGATCCAACTTCTGTGTAATTCAAATATGTGATAGCAGTTTCACTATTAAGACCTGGATAAACTTATGGGAAATAGATTATTTCAGATTTCTTTCCTTTTTATCAACTTAAATTTCATAGTTATTTTAAAACAAAAACCAAAAGACATTTACCTCTGAGAGCCTTCAAAGTACCATTTACCTTCCCCTCCTTATTTTGCAGTTTGCTATGCAAAAAATTTCGGTCCCAAAGGAATTGGATTTGGTGGCCTCACTCAAGTGGAAAAGAAAGAGTGTGAATGAGAAGAAATGGATGCAACAGACTCAAACTGCTGCTGATGCCACCAAGTGACAGCTGCCAAGTAAAACATTAAACAACACATACAAGAACCTAGGGCATTTGATTTAACATTTTCCACCTTGCAGGAAAATAATTTGTGAGTTGTATCTTAAGAAATTCTTAGATGAGATAAAAAAGGTACAGTGATAAAACAGAATTCATGTTTGTGTTTAGTATATAAAGACAAGGAACCTCATGGAATATTATTGCTTCTTAAATTAGTACTTGTCACATTTTAGACTGGAATTTTAGACTCATAGTGCCCCAGTATCACAGGGATCCCTTCTGGAGTGAAGGGTCCAGGTGCTTTTCCAGTTAGATTGTATTTTCTTTTGTTCACATTGTTAACGTGTCTGTGTTTCCACGAGTCTCCTAACTGAGTTTTGAACGTGCTGGCATTTGTGTTGTAACAAGTAGATGTCATTTGCTTTGAGACAATTAAAAAAGATCTGAAATTCTCTCTCTCTGAGGGAGGTATTTCCAAAAAAACCCAACATTTTCTCTGAATATAGTGTTGTAAGTTTTGTCTGTTTTCAAGTTACAATAAAGTACTTACTGCTTCACATTATTGGTATTTGCTTGTGCTTATACAGTCTACAGTGTTTCAGATAAATGGATTTCACAAGGATGAATGAAACTCCCCATTTCTTAACTAAAAGAATTGCATTTCACTACTTACACTCTTCATTACTTACCATGTCAGTTCTAGATGGTATCTGACTTTAATTTCCTGATCTTGAACTCTTTCCCTGCTGATTTCGTTACCTACTTTGACTTACATTCATATCACACCGTCCAGCTGGCCCCTCCTTTACTTGGGAACGTGGTTGACATCAGCTATTATAGATGCACTGGGGAACAATTCCCTCTTTTTATGTACATTGCAATCTTTCATCATGAACTTACCCATTTTCACACCCTAACAGGGCATATATATGTGAAAAACATAAGGCAAAGAGTCAGGCTCTTTCTCATGGTTTTGTGCCCACCCACTCTTCAATACCTCACTAGTCACATATCCCTTGAATCTATTTCAGTCTGCAAAGATACACTTACAAGTATGAAAGCTCTATTTTATTACATGTAGACTCTTCAAATACAAAGACTCAATAGAGGTTTTCACAGCATAAGCGATAAATTTACAATGTAATTGTAATATTAAGTTTTTAAACATGAACATTCACCTTAATTTTCAAATTTGTCTTTTGTTACCAGAAAAGTAAAGCAAAGGGTACCAACACGATTTTGAAATTCTGTCCCAAAAACTTACCTTTAAAAATATATATATTTGTGTCATCTCCTCACATAAAATTTTAAATAGTTTCAGCTCAAACTATACATACACAGACACATGGTGACTTCCATATACAAATCTGCTGTATCTTATGCAAGGTAAGTTTAATATTTGAAACAACAATAAAAAATAAAAACAAGCAGCTTCTGAAGAATTTGTAAAAATTAACAAAATATCCACTCTTATTTAGCTTTCAGCTCAACTGTCTTATAAATTAAGCAAAACTTTACACAGAATGAACGTTTTTCTCCTTTGCTGGATGAAAAAGTTTGTATTGCTTGGCCCAGTCAATCACGTTGGGTTTGAACATACCAAAGCAACTGCACTGAAAAAAGTCTGCAAGATTCTGGAAGCATCCAAGGCTGAAAAAAAGAGAAAAAAATGCATTAATAAACCTAAAAAGAAGAAGACTGCAAGCATGAAAAATCCCACTTCACCATGAGACAGTACTTAAGATATTAACCTGTCAAGGGAGAAAGCTCAGGGAGAAGAAACAGAAGAGCTCTCAATTGAGCATTATTCCTTTGCTGAACTTTTACAACATGTTTTACATTAACAAATGACAGCAGATTAAGCTGAACTCAAATATTTAAGAGTCAGTAAGATCTCATCTGTTAGAGAACAGGGAAACCTTGGTACTGATTTCTCTATTAATAAAACAAAATACTGCAAGAGATGTCAGAGAGGGGCCAGTTCATACTTGAATTCTCTTTCTGATCCTACACAACAGACACAAATGAAAGGACAACACCCCCTCACCCCCAGAAAAGCGGGTTTTTTTGCATTTATGAAGCACTGAAGCCAATCAGTACTGAAGAGGTAACATGCTTAAAACACTCTGTTCATTAATACCCACTTGTATGGAGTCCTCCTGAGTGAAACAGGATGCTTAGAGGATTTCCTCTGTACCAGGAGATTCATTCTTTCATGTGAGGTCAAACCCAGGAACACAATCTGATTAGAAGAAAAACATAAGTAATTGTTATAACAGGAACATCACAAATTAAACTTCTGGTGAGACCAAAAGATACTAATGAGAAGGGAGCAGCAGGGGGGAAGAGGCTGGACATATCTGACAAATAAGTAACCACTGCTATAATTGATGAGTGAAAAGTCTGTTTTTAAAAGTCACTTGGGCTAAAACAGAACCTGGCAGGCCCTAACACCAGCTTGGAGAGAAGGCAAGCCTAATTGGGATGTCTGTGAAGAGTGTACTTTCACAGATGTCTGTACAAGTATAAAATCTATCACAGTTAAGCACCAATCTCCTCAGATTTTTGTCTCCATTCTACCACACAAAATGGTACAAAAAGATCCCTTGATCCACAGTGACACTAAATGCCATGAAGTGCTACATTTTCAAATCACTGTGTATGAAAAACAGCAGTTAAACTGTAAATATCCTATCTTTTCCAGCATGATATCCCAGTGTCTTGGACACTGCAAAAATCTAGCAGTACACATTTAAATTTGTGGAGCTTTTGGGGATTTCTTACTAAAAAAGATGTAAAACAAGCCCTTAGCTCAGTGTGCTTAACACATATTTCAAAGACATCTCCTTCCTAAGAGCTGCTAAACAAGCTGTTTCACAGATGTTTCAAGACAGCTCTTCTCCATTTTGTTTGCATAGCCAAGCTTTTCTCTGAGAAAAAACATAAACAAGAAATTTGACAGTTCTCAGCAAGACAAAATCCAGGTCATATGTTTTTACAGTGGCAGTGGGATTTAATACAGCCTAATGACACATGGCTGAGCTCTGCCACAGAATTTTCAGCTCAGGAATAATTGTGTTGCCGAGCTTTTTGTGCAGTTTTGGAGGCATCCAGTTCTATTAGTCAAATAAATTTCTTGTCTTTAAATGCAACTTTTTATAGGCTTAGAATTTTTGATGAGTAGTAAACCCAAAACTCAGATTTGCAGACTGTGATTCTGCTTCCAACAGGGAAATGCTGGGTGCACAAGAACCTGTGAAACTTCAAGGTCTGCCCTGAGATTTAAGAGAAGCACCTTGCTGTGACAGTAATCAGGCAGAGCAGGTAGGGAGTTTTTATGGGAGCTAATCACCCAGGGAAAAGCTTTAATGTGACAGGAAGCATAAACTGAAGGGAAATATTACCTGGTAAAGCTGAACAGTGAGCCACATGGAGGCCCACAGGGTGTGGAAACAGGCTACTGAGGAAACGTAGGACACCCAGGGAGAGCAGGACACTGTCTGGGTGAAGAATGTCCACGCTCCATCTTGATGGAAACTTGCTGCACAGTGCTTGGACCAATCTGACAGGACACACAATCACTTAATTGTGCTTTTAAGCCCTTAAGAGCTGAGCAAAGATTAATGCATTTGCATGAAATGAATATTACATGGCAACATCCTCTGGAAATCCCACGTTTCATCTACTCTGTTGCCACCTAAAAGCACCCACACAGATGCATGACTGCTTGCTATTCTGTTCATCATCCACAGAAAAATATCCTTGTTTTTAAAGACTGGTACTATGGTAATTCATCCTCAGCAACTAAATTATAAGAGTTTTCCTCTCCTTTTCAATATTTTTAAGAAAATTTTCAAAGTAACTGCTCAGATTTATTAATGAGATAATATACTTTTTACTCTTCAGAATTAAACTACTTTAAACAAAAAAAAAAGTTTCAATTTAGTATAGATATTTCCAAATTCAAAAAAAAATCAATCAAGCTTTTGCAGTAATGCATTTACAAACTTATTTTCTGTTACGAAGAAAAATAAGCAAAGGGCATGCAGATTAGAACCTGTCACCTGACCTTCCTCCACATGGCTTCCCTATTTCCTCTTTTTCATTTTCTCATTTCTGGAAATGAAATGCTGAAAAATAAAGACTACAGAGAGGGACTAGAAAGCTAAATAAAATTAAATTCATGGGTACATACACTGAAGAGATCCATAAAGCAGCCAGACACCAGTAATCATCAGGAAAAACAGGAACAACAGGTAGTAATAATGGTTTCCAATGCCTGAAATTGAGCAAAAAATGGAAAAAATGAAAAAACAAATTAAAGCTGGACATTTTAAAATTCAGCAGTACTTGCATTTCCACTGAAGTTGGCAGGAATAAAAAGAGAGTCAAAATCATTTCTTATTTTAACCTCTGCCATCCACAAGAGAGCTTGGCAAGGCTGACCTTTCTCTCAACTTTCTCCTGTAAGCCACCCCAATTTATATAATAGAATTAGTTCTGATAAAGTCAGCCAGGATTTGTCTCTCCTTCAGAGCATGCCTTCAGCTGTTTCAGCCTGATGAGAACGAATTAAGCAACAACAACTCATCCCATACACAATAAAATTGTCTCATATGGCTGAGAAGTCCAAGCTATTCAATTTGTCTGACCTTGCGTGCTTCAGAATTGAAAACATACACATAAAAAACCCCAAACCTCTGTCAGAAAAATTGTTACACGAAGATATTTCTTTTTAATTACAATCATATTGCTCAAAGCTTTGAGAAAACACATCAGAGGGATGTCTCAGCACCTTGTAAATAGGAAACATTGTAAAAATAGCATTTAACACTGGGAAGAAAAGCTATTGGCAAAAAAAATTAAATAGTTACAAATGTGAAGCTGTCACCTTCCTATCTTGAGCATCATCAGTAATGAGCCAGCAAGGAAGAGAGAGGGTGAGAGGGAAGAACACCAGAAGATGGGAACGCCCTGGGGGTTATCTCAGAGGTACAGCTGCTCCACTCAGAACTGTCCCCAACAGTGACAAGAGGCAATGGGAGTTCAGGAGGACACACGAGTCCAGCCACTTCCATTCTCCTCATCCACAGCCACTGCATTAAAATGTCAGACTGTGCACACTTGTCTGGTTCTCTTAGCATCTACTCCTGGACACATTGTCCAAAAAAGTTTGTCTAATCCCTTTCTGAACCTGTGTCTGCAAACCCTTCCAACAGCAAGCTCCAACTTCACTGCCTGCCATGTTGAGACATTTTTTTCCTTTACCAATTTTAAATCCTTAGTTCACTTTAGCCACCATCTTAGTAACTTTTCCTTTCATTTTTTAAAGTCTCAATCATATCCGGTTCCTTCTCTCTCCAAAGAAGGAGTTACAGATTATGTCGTCTGTGTTCTTAGGGTGACCACCTAACAACCCCTGAATAATCTTATTTGTTTTTCTCTCTTCCATCTAATTCCCCTCTAGCACCTATCAGAGCCCTTCAGTATCAACAGGATATCCTTGCATCATGTGTGCTCTCTCTTTAAGGGGATAAATCTGAACTCTGCAGCTTTTAAAACACGTGGCATTTTCAAATTTGATAAAACACACGCTCTCACCTATGCACTGTCCAGTCCACAGAGAGTGCTGATCGTATCTGGCTACACACGCTTGGCAAGCAAGGCAATGTACAGATCTCAAAGGCTTCCTTACCTAGGTGAGGATGAAGGAAAAGAATACACTCAGAGCAGGAGCATCTGCTTTGCTCAAAGTTTAAGGCATCATCTTACAGTTACCACCACATTTTGCATAATTACTGTGCCACAGACCTCACAACACAGAACATAGATGAGAACCATACACCTTAATTAAAAAAAAAAAAAGTAAAAAAATTGACATAATTTTTAAAATTAAGATTAGAGTCCAAGGATCTCAAAGCATCTCTCACCACCATGAAAGAAAAAAAGAAATCTAAAAAATACATAACAAACTACTGGTGTAACACTTTAATGACAAACAGTGAAGAATAAGGTTTTTTATGGCAGTACTGAGTAAAAGGCAGGTTCACAAGGAAAAGAAGTTCAAAAGCCCCACTTACAAGACATGACGTGCAAAATGTTCTGAAGTCCAAGCAACCAGCTTCTGCAAGAGCTATAATGTTCTGAAAGACAAAATATTGTGTGCTTGCATTTGGATCACATTTCCACAGGTGCTCTGAAGATTTCTGCATTAGGACTCTTGCAGTTTCAAAGTATTTTAAGTGACAAGCATGAACAGGAATAAGAACTTGCTATTGAAAGGTGCACAAGAAAAAACAAACAAAAAAAAAACCCAACAAACCAGTAAAGACTAATGCAGCTTCACCCACATGAGATTACTCAAAGCATCTGTGTGTTGCCAAAACTAACAAATGATGTGAATTAAGTCGTCCTTAAAAGGAGATGGCACCTCTCACATAGTCAGCCAGACCTCAGGGAGATGAAGTCTCTCAATGTTTATGAGGCCTGTGGCAAGACATTAAAACTGCAATTTATTCTCCCTGGCAATCTGAAGAAATACCTCAATGAGAGCCATGAGATCATCAACAAAATGCTTTCCTTAACCCACAGGTTGGGGAGACCAGACACTAAATTCTCTACTGACTGGCTGCCCATGATCTCTTTCAGCCACTCTAAAACAGTTAGGAAACAGCACGTGAGTTGCACGATGTTCAAGCACAAAATTCAAACCATTATACACAAAGCACATGATAAAATTTAAATAATTACTAGCATATGATATATAAGAAAGCACTGACTGTTTCTTTCTAACCAGAGACAACTGTAGCAGAAAACATGCAAAACTTCTATTTTTTAAGGGAAGTTCTGTGTGAATTCATATCACAGATAACATCAGTGGGTCTGTACAATCTTTGGCCAAATCTTACATTTCAATGAGAAGACAGAGGCAAGGAAATTATAGCAGGACAAGGAAGATAAGGAAACAAGCAGTAGAAGAAGAAATTCTCCAAGATCTGTGTTGTTAAATGACATTGCTAAAAACTGTTTAGGGAAGAATATTTCACTGCTTTCCAGTTTAACAAAGCTGCACACGATGACAAACAAATCAACCAAAAGCATAAACATGTTGCACCATGTCAGCCCTCCCATTTGTTTTTAGAGAATCACCTACCTCTTTTCTTTCTTCTTCTGAAGTCTTTATATATCCAGGATCAGTACTCCAGGTTTTATAGAAATAATAGAGAAGGCCCATCATGCTGAACATGACAGTGATCTTAAGAATTACATTTGTGATATGTGATAGTCAGGTTAAGGACTATATTCCTATAATTCATAACACCACAATTTGTCAAACAAACAAAACATTCTACAATTAGTTTATACTACTTTAGTAGCAAGACACAAGGAAAAAATTACTTTCACTTTTACAGTGGGATCCTCTCTGTCCTCCTAAGGCCATCTCATCAGAGAAATGGAATACTCTGTCCAGTTTGAGTGCTGGAGAAGATTTTTACAACTGTATAAAGCTGCATCACAATATGGCTGGCTCCACTTTAAAAGTCCTCCAGACTTCTGCCTTTGAATACTTCACAGATATGAAACAAATTTGATTTCTTTTTTCCCTCTGAAGCTTCTGTAATTTATTTAAACACTATCAGTCAGACATGCGGAGCTATAAAGCTTCTGGCAGCTGGGAGATTCCAGTGGCTGCTGCACTCGCCCCTAACTCAAACTCAAGTCTTACCTTGTCCCATCCATTTCAGCCAAAAGCAAATAAATATACTCATTCAGAAAAATGTAACTCAAAGTCATCCTGAAACTACTTTTGTCACACAAAAACCCCAAGCACACACTGCTAAACACTTCTGAAGGTAATGGGACATTGGGAACACATTTTTTACACCATGAACTAAAACCATCTTTGAATCTTTGAGTGGGGAAGAAAAACATGTCAAGATGAACTGTCTCTATACAGCAACAGAGGAGTGGGACAAGTTTCATCCTAATTAAATTCATGCATCAAACTTGAGAGCTCAGGCTGCTTAAGAACAGTCCCTGCTGCCACCAAGGAGCAGGCAGAGAGCTCAACCCTGGACTGCATCTCCAGCGATGCCTCAGTCACTCCATGAACTCCAGTGCAAACAATTTTTAAAAATCCAGGATGGCAGCCTCAAAGTTGTTTTGTCTTATGAGCTAACAACACTACAAACAGTTCTAATTAAAATCAAGATGATAACTTATGAAATATTGGCACCAACACCAGCTGTGTTTGTTACAATGCAGTTGTGGGGTGCAATTACAGAAGTCAAAATGATGGTGTGTTTCTTGTGGATACTGCTGCTCTATTTGCACTCCTGTTGGTTTTTTTGGAGCTCAGAGAAATCCTTAATTAGAATGGCTGGATATTCACTCAGTCCAGAGGAAATCTGACAGACAAATATAGCTAACTAAAATCCTGAAAACTTTTAAAACACTCAGATCTGTAACCGGCTCCAGAAGGAAAACATATTCATGAGAAAAAGGGTTGGACAGAGAAATGGAAACCTATCCATTGGCCCATCTCACCAAGCTATGGTTAGGACTTCAAGAATATTGCTATGCTCACTACCTTCAAGCAAAGAGTCTGACTCAAATCCCTACAAGCCGAATTTATTTTTTCCTTTTAACGTAGATTATGCCACCAAAACAAAACTTAAAGCTTCACAACAATCGAATAACATCCTCTCCATTTATACAAGCATATTGGTGAATACCCAGCAGGAATACACTTCATCAGTTCATCAAACTTAATCCTGATCATTCTATTAAGGACATCTTAATTTGGAACAGTACAAGAGCAACTCTCATTTAAAGGCTGAATTAAAGTTAATTAAAACTGTGTAGCAATATAGTATACCTGGTTTAGTACAAAGTCACTCGGTTGGAGCCAAAATATGGACTGGATTTTTCCCGGAGCACAGAATGGAATCACCCAGTTGGAGTGAAAACCCGGACCGGATTTCTCCCAGAGTCCAGAATGGAGTTGCCCGGTTGGAGCGAAAATCCGGACCGGATTTTCCCTGGAGTCCGGAATGGATTTACCCGGTTGGAGTGAAAACCCGGACCAGATTTTCCCCAGAGTCCAGAATGGAGTCTCCCGGTTGGAGCAAAAACTCAGACTGGATTCTGGCTGGAGTAAGGCATCTTCCTCAAGTCTTTTTCACACAACTGTATCAATAAGTTGTGTAACAAAAGAGCAGGGAGCACAAACTACTAAAATGTTTTTGTACTCACAAGTATAACGAAAGTAAATGAAATTAATCAGTACACGAAAGGACATGAAATAGAAATTAATCCACTATATACTAAAGATTCAGTGTAGCCTATGAATAAAGACAGGAGACTCAACAGTCTTCTTTGCAGGAATATAAAGAAATTTCTTTTTTTTTAGGGAGGTGCTGGTAGAAGTTGTTGTTTTTAAGGGCAGGAGCATGACTACCACTAACTGTCAAATGCTTATCATTTTAGAAAGAAGGGATGCATTTAAAATTACTATTAAGATATGTGTTACCCAGTTATACCACCTGCCAAAATACATCACTGTACTACACTCTTAGTGAGGAAGATTAAAGAGTGACATGGAGACACTAACAGAAACCATTAGTTTTATAACAAATATCTTCATTCTGATATCCCAGTAACATATGAAATAGTTCAGGTTATAAAGAAAACAAAAATCTATAGACAAAAGAAGGTACAGATTTTCAGTCTGTGTATGACTTTAAAGCCACTTTGCCCCTTCCCAATGGGATTAAACCAATCTTACCAGACATTAACAGTCACATGGAATTATCTGGAACTGCTCATCACTGCTTGCACAATCAGGTTTAGACTTACAAGAAATCAAGGAGAGTTGCATTTCTTGAGTATAAAGGATATCAGGCAGGAACCAGAAAAACCAGGTCATGCACATCCAAAAAACTGAACTTAGCAGAAATGCTGTAGGAAGATACCTTAGGTTCTTGAGCCCCACGAGTTGCCTGAAAGAATATTAAAAGAGAAGAAATTATTTTTCAAAATACATTTGAAACATAAATCCACAGAATATAAATCATCTGGTTTGTAATTGTAAAAACTTCATGTACGCAGTTTATTTCAAGTCTCTCAAAGCAATCAAGAACTGTCACTCAAAAGAAATTTTTATCCATATATATAGGGGGTTAACAATGCAAAAATAAAACTGAAGAGTGCTCTGTTTCAGCACAATATTATATATGAGAAGTGCTGTAGGACTGGGCGAAAAGCCCAGTCTCTGTCTATTTGCACAGAGATAGCATTGTCATATCACTGACCACTGATTGCGGCAGGAAAAGTGAGAAACAGCTCAGGATAACACTGGGAGGTCTGGGGAGCAGAAGGAGAGGGGATGGCTCATTAAAACTCATTTTATGACAGAATATAGCAGGAAAAAGTTGTGATAAAGGACATTTCTGAGCAGATATCTCAATGTCTACCAGATGCAGACTGTCAATAACACTCTGACAATAAAATTAGCTAACAGAATGGGTTTGGGGTTTTTTTTCAAATCCTTCAGTAACGAGAAACCATTACTGTGTACACTTAAGTACTTTCAATTTCTATGGTCATTCATTCTAAAAAAGACATGTATTTAAATTCTTCACACACCACAGAACCATTTCTCAGGAGGTATCTTTTACATTAAATGAAACTAAACTCTGAAGATACTTATGCATCAGATACTTTTTAAAGTGTCTTTGACAAGTACATAAACAGAGACAAAAAGCTGCAAACCTCACAAATAGAGCCATCCCAAATAGCAGGCTAAGAAGCAAACCTCCTTTTAAAAGCCAAGAATCAGAACTTAGGTCCATGACGTATCCAATGGCCCACATGAATGTCAAGGAAGATGCTGACATCAGGAAGAGCTGTTAAAATTATTATTGTTAAAATATGACAAAGTACTCAAGCAGGTCTTACTTAAAAGTATTCATTTCATGTAATAACAAATGCTGAAAGACTCAAGATAAGGTAGGACACAATACATCAAAAGCAGGGGTGAGGTACGACACAAAACCCCCCAACACAAACCACTTCTATGTGCTTTTAAAGGATTATATTTTGTGCACCCAATTTCAGAAATTACTAAGGTTAGAATTAATTTACATGTCACTCTAAACACAGCATGCTCTACTTTTATTTCCATTAGCTATTACTCAGGAAATTACCTCATATTTCTCCACTATTTTCAGTAACCTGTTATTTCTCCTGTTTCTCATTCTTTCTTCCTCTTGTATCATATAAACCATGAAGTGATTCTGACTTTGATAAGCAATGTCAAGCGGTGTCTCTCCCTTCAACAACAGAGAGGGTTATTTATTTATTTATGTACTTAGCACACAAATACTCTCACTTTTAACAGAAGCAAGAAAAGAACATAGTTAAAACAAGACTAACTGAGAAATTATTTCCCAGTCCCACCTTTCCCCCACTATTTTTTTAAGGCAAAGGTAAGCTAAATTCAGAGTGCTAACATGTTTAAATCAGAGCTTCATAGTTCTGAAAACTAATACTACTACCACTCCTTCTGAAAAGTTGTAAATAGATTGCACCTATTTATCTGTTGGACTGCCTCCAGTAACATATCTATATTGTTATGGGGATCTATACTTTCAACATTTATACTATCAATTTCTACAGATATTAAGTTGAAGCCTTTAATATGTGATAACCTTTTGAATGTACAAACAGGCATTGCCAAACACCAGCTTTCACAGGAGGACATTCACTTAATTTGAAGTCTTTACGAGTCTGACCAGACACTAAGAAATGTATTTTTTAAAATCTGCTCGAGTCCTCATGACAACATTTTTAAGTAGAAAACAGCCAAATTAAGAAATGAAAAAGAAACTAAACAAGGCCTCAAGAAAATTTTTTTAAAAGGGTGAGGGAGCAGAATCTGCAAAGGACACAATTACTGTTGAGTGAACACAAGGCTTGGCTGTTCATTAGACAAAGGTTGCAAAGAACCTCTGCATTTGTACTTTGAGCCACACCTCAAGAAAGGTGCTATTTCCTTTTGGGAAAGACTATGAACACCTGCTCTTAGCCAATCCCTGCTGCTATTTACATCCAACATGGAGAGGACTGAGATTTTTCTTTACCTTAATTTTACACATTCTTGTCATGTGGGATGAAATATCACAAAAGAAATCCTACCTTGACATTTTTTACGTCCAGGCTGGCACCAGCTTCCAGCAACAGATCCACTGCACTAGTATTTCCTGAGGCTATTGCCCAATGCAGTGCAGTATTCTTTTGAACATTGTCTACAGCATTGAGAGAGGGGTTAAACTTTAAGAGAAACCTCATGGGTTCTGGTCTAGATGAAAATAAAGTATAAGAGTTAACAAACAGAAGACAATCTAGACTAGAAATGAAACTTTTGAACACTTTATAAAACAACAGTTCCCATCTGTGAAACAACAGCAGATATATAATGCCTTCTCAGAAGCAGCTCATCAATGATAGATCCATGTTTAGAATTCCAGACCTGCCCTGGAAGTTTTTCTAAAGACTATGTTACCTTACCATTTTAACAAATTTGAGGTACGT
The DNA here is from genome assembly GCA_013398615.1 of Brachypodius melanocephalos. Taxonomy (NCBI): domain Eukaryota; kingdom Metazoa; phylum Chordata; class Aves; order Passeriformes; family Pycnonotidae; genus Brachypodius; species Brachypodius melanocephalos. The sequence continues at coordinate 600,769 of VZSR01000902.1, forward strand.
AACACAGATTATACCTTCTGCAACACTATGCGTATCTTGTATCTCCCCATTTTATTCTAAATGCATTTCACTGCATCCACACCTACTTGTTCTCATTTTGCAGAAAATACAATAAGGCTGCAGATGATTCAGCCACAAACCTAAACTTCTTTCAAAAATTCTTTTCATTTTCTTTGCTATATCCAATCCTATTCCCAACTCCTTATCTCTGAAACACCTCATATTTTAGTACCAATGGAAGGGAATGTCAGTTTAAAAAAAAAAAAAAAACCAGTAAGGAAAAATTCACCTCACTGCTTCTTGAGTACAACACAAAAGACCCTTCTTCAGTTATTCTCTACTTACCCAATGGCTTTTTGTGCTGTTAACATTAAAGGTGTTTGTCCATTGAAGTCTGTTGTGTCTATGTTCTAAGAATAAGAAAAAGGTAACAAGTGATTACCACTGATTTCAGGAAACAGTGGAATTTGGGGCTATACAACTTGCTTAGCTTCACTAGTGAACAGAAAATGGACAGAAATCAAATTATATTAGCTAAGAAGCCAACATTTACTTAAACTTTTTTCCTCCCTCTACAAGTCTTGCATGTGATTCCTTTCAGAATATTCTGAGTTTCCATTTAAGGAAATTTTTAAGGGAGAGACTCCACTAAGGATATTTTTAAGTGAATCATGTCAACTGTATTTTTTGTCATCTTTGCAAAGAAATACTATAAATAAGAAGGACCTTGTAAAGCAATGCTAACCATGTTCCTTGTGAAAATAGATGTATAGAAAAAACATAAAACAGGTTTATAAAAACAAAGATAGATTGCATATCTCAAGACATAGTTAAATACCTCACCACCTAAATTTTCTTCCTTCCTCTTTCTTACCTAACTTTCTTCCTTCTTCACAACAAAGGTTTCCTTGCTGTCTGCCTCCATCCATCATTACATCAGCACACACTTACTTAAAAGAATTACTCACTTGGATATTTTTAGAAGATGTGGGCCAACAGCTTTATTGAGCCTGTGATACACACCACTATACCTATATTCCAGAAGTCAGTTACTCTCCCTAAAGAGAGCTTTATGAGAAAGAAAATAAACTTAGCAAACTTTTAAATCCTAACACTAGATTGTTTCTCAGAATCAGTCTAGATCATATAAGAACTCTCCTGCCATTTTTATCAGCAAGTTGTTACACTTGCCATTAATTCTGCTCATTTCAGATCTAAGCTAAGAGACATCAACTACCATAGATACAATACAGAAATTTCTACAGAAAATTCAGACCTAGTCTGATCATTTATTCGGCATTGTTCAATTGATGGACAACTGCATAGATTATTACCTACAAAGTTGTAATCAAATCATAAATACTTCATGATGTCTATACATCATATACTGCCTTTTGTTCCCAGATTTAAAGGCCATTGGTTATTTCACAGCACCACAAATCTGCATTGCATTAACAACACTCCTAAACATACTGAAATGTTGGTGAATCTGGATGTGGGGGATGACAGGAGTAGGGAAGAGTATTTAAAAAATAACATATACAAATATAAAAAAGATCTAAGTTTGTCTGCACTTGTAGCACAGAAAAATAGGTGTAAAATCACTGCTTTTCATCTAGGGAAAAAAAACAGTTCTAAAATGTCTCCTATACACAGACAGCTACTTGTAAGCAGAAAAAAACATTTGGGGCATCAGTAACATACCTGGCCTTTTGCTATGAGGTAGGCTATGATGGGCATGTGTTGGAACAGCACTGCTAAATGAATGCTACTGAATCCTTCCCCATCAATAAGGCTGGGATCCGCTCCACATTTCAACAACAACATGACCATGGGAAGGTGTCCTTGTCTACAACGATATATGAAATAAAACTATAGAGATGATTTTTAAAATGGATATTTTAATGAAAGCGTTGCCTTAATAATTCTCACAGGCATCCTACAAAAGATTTCAGACCCTCGTGGCTTTTTTCAGGAAATTATATTAAATATATGCACCCTAATAAATGAGCCTAGAGCAAAAAATTAATTTAGAATACAGTGGTTTTTCTACAGTAACTTCTCCTCTGAGCAGCCATCCAAGCTTCTGACTCTGGCAAAAGACTGATAGCCCAGAAAAAAGCACTGATCTTCCAATGGGAGACTTTGCAAGTGGAGAAGTTTTCTCAGAATAATTATTTCAGGTTATGTTTTCTCTAGACAAGTAGTGCTTTGTTCTCTGCATCTCAGGAAACCCTACCACAGCTGTAAATACCAACAGATTTGCAGCAAGTGGTTGCAAGCAGCATTACCTGATGGCCCAGTGCAGGGGCGTAGAATTCAAATCTCCACCAAGCTGATCCACTATCGCACCTTTGGAAATGTAATATCTGTGTAATACCAACAAAATAAGGTCAGGGACAGAGATAATAAAATAGCAAAATATTATACTAAAGATAACACAGCTAAAGGAGTAAATGACTCATAATAAAAAATTCACTAGAGAAGCAAATGGACAAAAGTGGGTTTGCAGCAAATGATGCTGTTTCAAGAAAATTATGAAGAAAAAAATATTATTATTAGCAAGGTACTTCTAAAATCAGCTTTCATTGTTGTTACAGAAACAAACTCAGGAAAATCTAATGATTTCACGTACCACGTGATTTCACGTATAAAGAAATGGACTACTTTTACATTTCAGTGACATCTTCACAAAGGTAAATGCATTAAAATTCGAATTCTATGCCTTTCTTCTCAAGCAGTGTGTTCCTTTGTTTTCAAGTAGAAAAGCAACAATATGATTATAGGTAAAGGTGGCAGAATTCACTGTGTTACCACCACAGGGACTCCCAGCTTACTTTACCAGCTCCTGTCTGTTGTTTATTGCTGCCCAGTGAAGAAGAGTCACATTTTCTTTGTCTGGTTGTCGAACATCATATCCTGCTTCTACCAGTTCTTTGCATCGCTCTAGCATTCCATACCTTAAATGGGAAAAAAAACCCCAAAACAATTTACTTATTATTTTTTCAGTATTCTCCAGTCTGGAGTCAGTTGCATCCTAAAGAAAAAAATACATCTCAGTAAGCATCAGCCAGCAATTCCTACTGGAGCAAATTCCACATTGCATTACATGGAAGCCTTGTAAAAAGAGTGGAGCTGTGCCTTGATGAGTAGAATTTTCTACTTGAACAAACTTGCCTGAAATGCTTTTATTCACAATGGCAGCTGTAAGTGATTTTTCTTCTTCCATTACAAGAAGAAAACGAAACTGAAAACATTTCCTGTGTAAAAATACCTAGCCTGGCTCACATTTGTGGACACTCCCATCTATTTCAATGCACTGCACACTCAAAACACGAACTTACTGTGTAGCCTTGACGATATCACAGGTGCTGGGATCTTCAGCAATGGGATATGGGCCTGGGAGACCTTTATCTCCATGGACGCTGTGGTTGCTGTGCATATGAGGTCGATGAGGCCCATGGCAATGGCTTTTACACTGGCGGTTAACAAAACAATTATCAAACATTGTTATTTATCGGCTGCACACCACACACACCTCCCCCTTTACCAGAAGCACTCACTGTGCGTATCAGGTTCTGTAAATACAAACAAAAATGTTAATTCAAAGAATCTCCTGGCAAGAGACCAATCTTTTTCTTTGCGGGAGACAGCAGGGATGTGGTCAAGGGGCATCAGGACAAATTACAGAGGCGTTCATGTGGTTCCCGACACAGCTGCCTCACCCACAACACGGCTGCCCCACCAGAAACCACAACCTACGGCCTTGCAGAGGGTTTGAAACGCACTTGGCGGCCACAGTGCCGTCCGTGCAGCCAGAAACCAGACCGGAGGAAACAGACAAGGCACACGCAGGGCAGGACACGGACCGCTCTTGCCCGGGAGCGCCCGCCAGACCCCGACGGCACCGCGGCCGCCCCAGCCCCGCCCTCGCCGCCTGCCAGGGGCCCGCGGCCGCGCTCCGGCACCCCTGACCCGGGCAGCGCCGGGTCCCAGCCCCGCTCCAGTCCCGGAACTGCCCACGGGCTCCCCGCTCACCGCCGAGCCGCTGCCCGCCATGCCCGCGGCCCCGCAGCTTCCTGCTCCGGCTTCCTGGGCACGGCTGAGGGGCGGGGCCGGGCACACGCGGCCCGGGCGGGGCGGCACAGGGGCGGCACCAGGGGCGGCACCAGGGGAGCCCGGGGAAGCCCCGGGGAGCAGTCCCTGAGCTGCCCTGACTGCTGCGGAGCCGTTTGGGCGGGCAGATCGGCAGCTCCCAGATGCGTTGAGTTGTGCCTGAAATGGTCCCTTCGCTTTTACCCAGGCAACCGCACAGAAAAACTCCCTCGTTTTCGCACAGTGTTCCCCCGGGTCGCAGACAAGGAGCCTTTTCTGCTGGCGAATTTCTCTGGGGGTTGTGCCTCAGCAGCTGGAAGCGATCCTTTGGTGAAAGCTGTGGAGCACAAGTCTGATGAGGAGAGGCTGAGGGAGCTCAGCCTTGAGAAAAAGAAGCTCAGCGGGGACCTTCTGACTTTCCACAATTACCTGAAAGGGGTAGTGCCACCGACTTGCTGGCATGGTTCCCACAGGAGTTCAATGCCATTTGGGACCATTTCCACTCCCCGCCGAGCCCCAAGGTCCCCTCATAGTGACTGCCAGCGTGAGGGAGGAGCGACCATTTTAGGGCAAGCCGTGAGGGGCAAGTGGTCACCCTCTGCAGAAATGGGGATAACCTAGGAAAACACTCACATGTGTCAAACATCCACAAGCTTCCCAGGGGAGGTGGGACACTGGCAGCCCCCAGGGTGACGCCATCTTCTCTGGTCTGAGGAGAAACCATGGAGTAACCGGAGAACTCCAGCTGTCAGTGGCTCTGGGCGAGGGCAGAGCGGGACGGGGCCTGCGGTCACCGGCATCCTGGGGCTCTGGGGACACGGGGACCTCCTGCTCCTGCAGGAAATGTGTCGTGGCCTTTGCAGAATTGGCAGTCAGGGCTCACAGGTCAGAAAAGAGAATTATCACTCCCACTCCAGACCAGGGCTGACACACAGAGCTCTCACCATCCCCTCACAGTGGGGTCCTGGCTCAGGTTAGGTCTTCAGGTAGAGGCACAAGAGGGTCAGCAGCCCTCATAAAATGGAAGAAAATTAGAAGAGAAATGGAAGAGCAGGTGTATTTATGAAAAAACATGGGGTTTTTTCCCAGACACTGTTTTGGTAGGCCAGCGCAGTAGACAGAAGGTGGCACAGGTTTAGTAGATAGCACCTACTCACAGGGCCAGGGCAGGCACTCAGCACTTTCTTGTGACTTCACTGGTTACTGCATTTCTATCTGCATCTCCACTAGTTTTTAAAGGCAGAGGAAGATTTTTGGTAGGGTACACCATGGGAGTGACTCCAGCATCTTAACATTTCCTGTGGGCTCCATGCCCCTGACTTATCAGGCTGCAGACACATCAGGTCAAGGGCCCAACTCTGCCTCCCATTTCAGGCAAAGAAAGGGGGAGAGTTTTGTCAGAGCCCAAGCTGAAACGAAGTTTTGCCACAACTGACTGTTCTCACAGCTTTGGAGAGGAGCTCTGGTGCTTGGAATGCACACAGCCCTCCGTTCAATTCAGGAGACACCAAGAGGCCGCCTCAGTTGGAAAGGGCAGCTGTTGTTTCACTGTTGCATTCCTGGCCTTGTTAAAGCCCCTCTACCTGTGCTGCAGCCTGTGCTTGAAGACACAAAAGTGCCATCCGGGAGGAAAGGCATCAAAAGCCTGATAAAGGCTGAGGAGAACCCTCTGATTAGCTCTTTTCCCAAGAGGTTTCTTTAGCTGAAGTTGCTGACAAGGACCAGACGTCACAGCCCAGAATGGGTTGGGGGTTGCTTTATTTTTTTGGTTTGGTTTCTGGATGTTTTATTTTTTGAGTCCTGCGTGGGACTCGGTAAGTGGGTGCTGCAGAGGCTCTGCCAGGGCATCAAAAACGCTTGCCCCACACCCAAGGGTGCAGCAAGATCTGCTCCAGCTCTGGCCGGTCTGCGGGGTGCTTGCACAAACACCAGCAGATCAGATGTCGGCACTCTGAACAGGGAGAGAAGGCAGAAAGCGCCGGTCACTTGCAGAAGGCTCCTGCCCAGCGGCTCCCGGCGCCCGCAGAACCCCGGCCGCGCTGCGTGTGCTCAGAGCCGCGCCAGCCTCCCCACTCAGCCTGCCCCGTGCGGGAGAGCGGCACGGCGGGACACGGCCACCTCCTTCAGCCACGCGTGCCACACTGACCCCGCGGGCACGGGCCACCTCCCGCGGCCGGCCCTCGAGGGCAGGCCCCGCCGAGCTGCGTGACGGCCACGCCGGGCTGGGCGCCGCCATCTGCCGAAGCCTGCCTTCTGGAGGCCGCCTACCAACCTGGAGAGACCTGCCGCCTGAACAAGAGCTGCCCCGACACGATGGCACGGTCCTCGCTGAAGGGGAGGCTCCCGCACACCATGACGTACAGCAGCACGCCCAGGGACCAGACGGTGGCCGACTCGCCGTGGTAGCAGCCAAAGCGGATCCACTCGGGTGGGCTGTACGCGTGTGTTCCTAGGGGACACGGGCAGCGCTGTCCAGCCGCAGGCTGCTGGCTTTCCAGAGCCTCGTGCCAGCCTCCCGGCAGAGGCGGGGGCTGCACCGCTGGCCACAACTTCCCCCCGAGGCCACCCCGCGGCCCCCAGCCAAGCGGCCAAAGCCAGGAACCCGTTCTGCACGCTGGCAGAGGAGAGCAGCGGAGCAGCCGCAGCCTTCGCGGGCCTGCCAAGCCCGGCGGCCGGGGCCTGGCTTTTGCAGCCCCTCTGTGTGGGCAGGGCCGGCAGCCGCCTCCTGGGGCACAGCATCTGCCCCGTGGCCCAGGGCGGCCGGCAGCCGGCTGAAGGCCGCAGCCCAAGAGGGAACGGGGCCCTGCAGTGCCTGGCACCGGCAGCAGGGCCCGCGCCGGGGCTCACCGGCAAATCCCGTGTAGGGCTGCTCCTGGAGGAAGGTGCCGCAACCGAAGTCGATGAGCTTCAGGTCGCCGCTCTCCGGGTCCACGAGGAGGTTCTCGGGCTTGATGTCGCGGTGCAGGACGCCGCAGGCGGTGCAGTGCCGCGCGGCCTCCAGCACCTGGCAGAAAAGCCAGCGCGCCATCTCCTCGCACAGGAACTCCTGCTGCAGCAGCAACTGCAGGAGATCCTGCGACTGCTCCGGACGCTCCAGCACCAGCACGAAGCTGTCGGCCAGCTCGAACCAGTCCAGGAGCTGGATGATGTTGTAGCAGCCGGAGCCCACCTTCTCCATCAGCACGATCTCCATCGGAACACGGGTGCCGTCGGGCTGTCAGGAGGAGACAACAATGCCTCCAACAGGCCTGATGCTGCCCTCTGGCCGCGCTGCCCCCCTGCCTGGGATGCCCCAGCGCCCTCTCGGACAGCCTCCCCGGTGATGGGCATTCCTCCCGCCCAGGGGATGCTCGGGCGCCCCGGCCCGCTCTCTCCCGCTGGCCCCGCTCACTCACCAGCTCGGCCCACTCCGGGACGTTTTCCCGGGCCACGCGTTTGATGGCCACCTGCAAGGCATGGACAGAGCGGGGCTGAGCTCAAGCGCTGTCCCTGCCCTGCCCCGCCCCGGGCCTCCCGGCCACTTACCGGCCTCCCGTCCGAGAGGCGGATGCCCGAGTAAACGGTGCTGAAGCCACCGCTCCCCAGCTGCGGGCCCAGCTGGTACAGCTCCTGCGGCTCCTTCCTGTGCCCTGCGGCCAAGAGCGAGGCATCAGCCTTGCGCCCAGGAACCCCCCCCCCAAGCCAAGGAACCCGCCAGTGAAGCGGGCCGGGCCAGCGCGGGCCACCTTGCTCTCACCTGCTTCGTGCTGCGCGCCGGGCAGCGGGCGCCGCCTTGCAGCCCTGGGGCTGGCGAGCGGCAGAGCCCGGCCAGGGCAGCGCGCAGAGGCGGCTGCAGGAGCCGCAGGGCAGCGGGGCAGGGCGGCACCGTCGCTGTCCCCGGCGTCGTGGGCTGCACGCAGCTCTTGACGACAGCCGGGGCTACAGCCCGAGCCTTCCCCCAGGGGGATTCCAGGAGCAGCTGCAAACCAGACAGGGCCATCAGAGGCACTGGGAACAGCCAGGGACCAGGCTGCTCGCAGGGGCCCTGGCCTGAGGATGCCCCTCAGGAGCCTCAGGCAGCTCCTGAGGAGATCTCACCTGCTATTAGAGAGGCCTTCGAGGGACTCGAGGGCTGTGGTGGGGCAGCTTCCTGGAGATGGAGGATCCTCCTTGGTGTCTCAAGGATCGTCTCCACCACCAGGCTCGGGCTGTTGCCCGCCGGCACAGCCAGCACGGCGTCCTGGGAGCTGTGGGGTGGCAACCGCTGGCTCCAGGACACTCGCTGCTGCACCAGCTGCTCCTGAGAAGGCTCCCCTGGGTCGGGCTGAGCTCCCTCTTGGACTCGTGGGCTTTCCCTGGCCACGTCAAGGGTCAGGGCTGTGCCCGTGCTGTCGAAGTCCGTGAGTCCAAGGGAGCTGGGAGACCTGTCCACGGGCTCTGCGGCTTCTGCAGGCTGACAGGTCTCACGGAGCCTCTGCGAGGGATGGAGGCTGTCAGAGATTGCAGAGGCTCCTGGCAGGGTGGAGGGTCTCTGACAGCCTGAGCTTCCTGCAGGGATGGCGGGTGTGCCCTGCTGTGCCATCCGTGCAGGGGTTGAGGCTCTCCCAGCGATGATGGAGAATGTTGCTGGGAGCAGCCTGTTGGAGGGATGGAGGCTTCCGGAGGAGCTGGACCAGCCACAGCAGGGCAGGTGGCCTGCCTTCACCAGCTCCTCCAGTTCTTTCCACAAGGCCTTCCACATCCCACCGTAGAGCGGCTCACACGTCCCATTGCGAGCCCACAGCAGCAGCATCAGCTCCTGCAGCTCCCGGGCCACTGCCACGCAGGGTCGGCAGCCGCAGGAGCTGTCCGGGGGGCTCGCGGGAGCTCGTGGCCGCTTGCCAGGGGCCGCCCGACGCCTGGAGCACCTGGGAGCCGCAGGGGCTCCTCGGTTCCTCCGTGAGCCTCTGGGCCCGGGGCGCTCTCTCCTCTTCCGTGTCCGTGTCTGCCGCCTCCGTGGCTGCCGGTGGCCAAGGGCCCAGCCGACAGCCACGGCGGCCAGCAGCAGGACAAGCGCAGCTAGCAGCACACCACCGTCGCTCATGGCTCCGGCACGTGCCATCGCGGCTGCACTGGCAGCTGGGAGTGCTGGCCCGGCTTTTATAGGGGTGGCACGGTGATGTCACAGTGCCACATGCCAGGACAGCCGTGGGACACCACAGCCCTGCCTCACGCCAGCGCTCGGCCCCTCTGTGCCATCACGGCCCCACCCGCCACAGGGATCAGCAGAACCGGCTCATGCCTGAAGATGGACATGGCCAGAAAAAGCCTGGAAGTAAGAACCGGAGCTCAGCCTGTTGCAATGAATCCTTTCCTGGAGCAAGTGGTGGCACATCAGAAACAGTGCAGGTGCCACCAGTGTCGAGTGCACAGCTGTCATACCGCTGCAGCCTTACCGGTCATTCCATACTACTTTATAGAGATGTAGTTGTTGCAACATAGACTTATATAGGTATTTTTTGTTGTTTTGATTTCTACTATGGTAACATGATAAATCATGTATTTTACATTATCGTGGACTGCAATTTTTTTTTTTACATTTTTAAGGGAAAATATATTATAAAAAGTTTGGATAATATCATTAATAAAACCAGTTTCATTACCTGTCCTGTAGCTATAAAGTAGATCTGTATCCGTCATCTAAAAATAAAGCAAGCTTTTCATTTGACACACACATTTAGACTCTTTTTTTTTAATCCTGCATGAAAGAAAGTAGAAAAAAGATGCTATTACATTTTTATCTTCAACTGCACATCACTTCAAGTTTGAGTGAAGACTGCATTATTGAAGAGAACCAGTTTAGGCAGTGCAGCTCTAGATTACCACATGATCAGAGCCTTAGACTGGGAATTAAAAGCAGGAAACAGTTTGGTTGCCACTGCCAGGCAACAGCACATTCTCCTGCTGTCCTCCAACAATCCAACCAAACTACTTGGTTACTGCTATAAGTGGTCATTGGAAGATTGTGCTGTGTTTCCCCATTATGTTTTACTGAACCCAAATTAAATAAGTAGCATTTTGAAGATATTGAAACTTCTGTATTTGAATTTCCCAGCATACTGCAAAGATTGGATAGGTGATCTTCAAAATTGATAGGTGCTATTGACCACAGAATAGGGAATATCAGGACAAAAATTAATCCAATACACAGCCTCAAAAATCCTCAATTTTTTTTTGACCCAGGCATGAAGAGAAGCAAGATGATGGTTCTTCAGATTCCAGTTTACAAGGGGGACATTGGTGGGACACTGCTTGGAGCACTACTCACACAGTGCTTATATTAGGATGAAGTTGACAGAATAGATTATGGGTTTTTTATTGGTCTTGAAGAAGCAATTTCTTCCACAAAACATCCAAGGTTTCTCAGGGAACAGAAGGGACCACACTGTGCTGTGCAAGGCTACCATGATTTAAGAGAGCAGATTATCTTGCAATGTTTAAATAACCTTGGCACTACCAGCAAAGGGGCAGTGCAATTTCCAAACCTGCCATGAAGATCAGTGTCTGCAGCTCCTTCTCCAAAACACCAATTTACACTTCTCTGCTTACTCCAACAGGGTATTTATATGCAATAATTTAAAAAAAAAAAAAAAAAAAAAAAAAAAGTGGTTTAGCTTAAACATAATACCAAGCTTGGTACAAACTGCATAGTTCATATTATGATCCCTCTTTCTTTTTATTCGGTTCACTATGGAAAACGCAATTCCAAGGAGCTCTTGAAATTAAACTTTTTGAAGAGCTCCTTTTGTATCCTTTAGTCGCTCTGAAAGATAACCATGTAACAAGAAACAGCTGAAGGAAAATTAACAGTATTTTATTTGTCCTTAACCTAAGAATCGAGAACCTGAAATTTTTACACATGGTTTTATACAAAACACAGGGAATGAAGTTTTCCACCCACACTGAAGAAGTGGATGTGGCCTTACTCAGAGCTGCAGCCCCTCCAAGGCTGTCACTGCTCTGCCAGGGGTTCATCCGTGGCCTTGGCTCTAAGGTGCTCCAGCACAACCCCAGGCACAGGCACTGATGTTTCACGGGTACCTGCTGATCATGGCCTTATCCACAGCTACAGGGGCTTCAGGTTTATCCTTGGGGGCATGGACACAACCATGGCCACAGATGCTCTGAGAGGCTCCTGTTCTGCCATGGGCTTATTCCCAGCTTGGGGCTGTCCTGTTCCCTGTTGGGCTCACTCCCGGTCACAGCTCCCTGGAGTTCCAGCAGCACAGAAACAACAGCGATGCCCTGGCCACCTGCCAGCCCAGCTGTGTCACCAGGGTTGTCATCCAATGTCCCCAGGCACAGCATAGGGAAAGGAGAAGCCCTACAGCCAGCAGCAAAATCAACATGGAACCCCTAAGGAGCCCCATGGCAAGCACAGGAGCCTGATGACTCAGCAGCACCAACAGCACATTCCAGCCCAAGCTGCTGTTATCCCAAACCCTTCCAGCTCCATGTTAGGCACCACAAAGGACTGTCATGGTTTAACCCCAGCTGGCAACTCAGCCTCACACAGCTGCTTGCTCGCTCCCACACCGCGGGATGGGGAGAGAACCAGGAAAGCGAGAAAACTCATGGACTGAGATGAACACAGTTTAATAGGTAAAGGAAAAACTGCACACAAACAGAGCAAAAGAAGGGATCTATACACCCCACTGGCCACCTGCAGGCAGATGTTCAGCCATCTCCATCACATGTAATGGTGACTTGGAATGACAAATACCATCACTCCTGACATCTCCACTTCCTTCTTCCTCTAGCTTTGTGTGCTGAGCACAATGCCATATGACCTGGGATATTCCTTGGGTCACTTGGGGTCAGCTGTCCTGCTTGTGTCACTTCCCAACTCCTTGTGCCCACCACTCCTTGGTGGGTGAGGTGAGATGCAGGAAAGGCCTTGACGGTGTGTAAACACCGCTCAGATATAGTGAAAACATCCATCCCTGTGTTATCAACACTGTCTCAGCTCAAATCCAAAACTATACCCATACCAGCTACCATGAAAAAATTGACTCTACTCCAGCCCAACCAGCACAGCCCAGTAGCTTCACAGTCTGGTTTCAGTATCAAAGTAATACTCAGTTGGTCATGTTCTCTATTTTAGGTACAATTTTCATTGCACTAATTAGTAACAGTTTTCACATTTGTTTTTTACTATAACAGTTATTTCAGACCAGATTCTGCAGTTCAGTATTTTCACCAATCATCTCTTGACAAGCAACCAACAATCAAACCTCCTTTGCCCTTGTTCCAAATCATGGGTTCTGATGGTCACAAGCAACTGCATCAGAAAACTTCTTTCCTAATGAGATGACAGAACTCCTTTTCTTCTCTCCTGAAGCACTGCAAGCTGCTTCCAGAACCCTGCTACTATCAAGGGTAAGGCCACTTCCCAGCTTTGGGATTTCATACACGCATCTTTCCTTAAGCTCCGAGTTAATTTGGAAATGGGGAGATTCCGGGGGGTATTCCAATTAAAAGAAATTTCTAGAAAAGTGTGGCAGCTCAGTGCCTCAGTTCAGTCACTTTAAACACAGCATGCCTGCATGTTTCTTCCATTTTCTTTCCCCTGCATCCTGAGTTAACCTTAAAATACCCCAGGCAGGAGGCGGTAGGGCACCGCAGCCGTGTAGCGCTTCCAGTCCTTCCCGTACTTGCTGCTGCAGCGGTGCTCGTCCCGAAGGCAGCGGTGGGTGAGCAGAATGCCCATGTAGATGATGTAGAAGTAAGGCAGGATGTGCTCAAAGCCACAGGCCAGGCAGTAGGACAGCGAGCCCATCAGGTCTCCAGTGTAGTTGAAGTGGCGTGCCCAGCCCCAGAATCCCGAGGTCATCAGCTTGCTGTGGTACCTGGTGCCATCCACGGACGTGTAGGAGCACTCGATGTACTGCGGCCTCCGCCCCCAGATCCGGCAGTTGCCACCGGTGCGACGGAACAGATCCTTCTGGTGGTTGGTGGCTCTGAAGATGTAATAACCCAGCAAGCCCAACACCAACACTCCCAGGGCATGAGCTGTGCACAGCTGGACGGGGTGGTAAACCAAATACAGACCCTGGGGAATACAAAAACAATCAGCCATCGACTTCCAACAGAGCCTCAGCATGCCTTGTCTATTGCCAAGTCAATTCCTTCACTACAGTGACCCACAACAGGCCAGAAGAAGGAGTAGAAAAATCTACTGCAATAGTAAAACTGCACAAAACTCTCAGAAGACTCTGCATCCTAGAGTTTCCTTCTCTCTTTCTCTCTCCAAAACTGCACTTCAGCATGAAACAAGAAGGATGCAAACTGGACAGAAGGAAAAACCCAAGGAGCAAAACCCAAACAAACCAAAAGACTCTCAACAAGCAGGAGTAAAAAGAAAGGAAATGGAAAGAATTTAGAAAAATATGCAGACACAATGGACAATGACAGAAAGGCACCAAAGAAGGGCAGGAGAGGAAAAGATGTCAAATCCATGCAGGGACAGGAAGCCTTCCTACAAGAGACTTGTTACAGAGAATGTTGCAGTAATTTCTTAACAGTTGAACTACATAGAAATGTTTAAGGTGCAAACTAAACTGCTGGAAAGAATGTTTCTGGAAAGTTTCATTCCTGTTAGCCCAAATACACAATACACACATTTTTACCTGCAAAGTGTAGAGGTAAGGCAACCAAACACAGTCTCCCCAGCCTAAATACCATCCAAAATGATCATGGCAGATATCAATGGTTTTCAAGTACCAGGCTTCATTCCAAAAGAAGTCCAGAACATAAATACCCTGCAAGACAATAATTTCACCATAATAACACAGCACTGTCGCCACTTACCCTCTTAAGCATCAGCTTAATCTCTGTGCTGCCTTGTGATGTGATCTCAAAATTGCTTGGTGTTTTCATGTTAGCTCTTCAAAACCAGACATTTCTGAACATGGTTAAGAAGAACTATCACACAAATACAACCTACCTGGATACACATCATCTGAGGCAAAGAACGTCTCAGTTTGATTTCCATGGAAGGAGTTTTTTCCCCCTACTTTCATACTAGCTTATTTCCAAACTGGTTTCTTAATTTCCTCCTTGGAGTTTACCTGGAGGACATTGACAAGGATCATGGAGTTTGTCACTTCACCGTAGAGCTCCTGTTGTTTGGCAGCAAAGGAAAGGTTGATCAGAGTCCAGGCCACAATCCCAGGGCGCCCATTGAAGAACAGCTTGAAATCAAACCACTTCCCTATTCGAGGGTTAAACTCAATCCCCATCATGTAGTCATAAAAGAAGTTTCCAGTGAATTTGCTGTAAAACATTTAAAAAAAATTAGAAATGTACAGGGTTATACACAAATACAGGTAATTGCTACTCTGACTACACAGCTCAGATTAATTTGATGTAGTGATAACAAAAATCATAAAACCATATAAGGTTGTGCAAGGTAACACAAACTGACCAGACTAAAGTATCACTTTAATAGACATAAATTGTAGAATTTCAGAGGTGCCTGAGTTTACTCTTGGTAACACCTCCAAACAGTTTGACTGTTTTTAGGATGGGTGTATCTGTGACACTGAGGCTGCCAATCCCATGGTGTGCAGCAGGAAACACAGGGAACGGTGCTGGTGAAGCAAAGAACCACATTGCCTAGCTCTCTGTGCCAGTGGAATACACTCTGCCATACAATTTCTATATCCCGTTTTTATTTAACTGCTTTAATCTCTGCTACCTAGTGTTCTCTCACCACTAAAATTCACATACCAGTCTTTGGCATTGGTAGGGAAGAAGTAGCCTTTAATCATTGCAAAGGTGGACACTGCATATCCCAAGATATTGGCACACCACAGCAGAGGAATCCAGTTGTCAAAAATGATGGTAGGTGAGAAGAAGTGCAAGAAAGAAGCATTTGCAAACCAAAGCACATGGGTAATGATCCAGGCCTGAAGTCCATTGATTTGATATTTATTCACAGCACCTAAAATAGGAAGAAAAAACGGAGTGTTAGTGACCCTGCATTAATACAGCTTTTAATTAATATGGGGATGCACAGAATACACAGAAGCTCAATGAAGTGCTCATGAAATGATTTCTCTTCCCTCATCCTGCCAATTAAATACTCTGAGGCACTTTTCTGAATGTTCCATTAGACTCTGCTGTACCCATTAGGCCTTGTTAGGCTGAGTTTTTCTCCTCACAAAACTGAATTTAAACTTTCCCTAAAACTGACTAGAGAAACAAGCCACCAGCAACAGTTCACATCACACATTTTGTCCAAGTCCCTTGGGTTAACGGAGCTTGAGCAGGTAAAACCATCTTGTCAAATACCAGCAATAGTCCAGCGACAATTTAAAGTGCCAAAATTATCAACCAGCACTTTTCCACTGATGGTGGTGCCTACCAGATAAACAGCTTTACTAGTTACAAGAGATAGAAATGCTACCACTTATTCCAAAAGATGACCTACATTGCTTTCTACTTTTGTTTGAACTGAACACATGAAGAAGGTGAGAGCGTTTATGTGCCTGTTTCCTCCGGCTACACATGGGTTACTAAACACTCAAAGAACAGAAACACTGTAATTTCAGCAGATTGCATGGTGTGCACGTATTCCAAGGAAGACCTTACCAGCAGGGGTGACAGCACCTTCTTGTACACCTCCCACATAGCCAGGGAGAAATTTATGGCAGAAATCAGGAATGGACATGTACAAAAACACCTACAAGAGAGAATGTATTCACAATAAATACAGACAAGACAAAACCTCTCAAAACACTATCCCTTACATATATATATATCAAATATAACATTTCTATTAAGTTCCTAGTAAGTATTGGGTAAACCAATATGGCAATATTTAGCTGTTGTGGTTTTAGACTAGTAATACATCTCAGCTATTCTACAGCTCTAAAGATGTATTTCATGTAAGGCTGTCATCCTTTTCTTGGTGGGGAGGCAGGACGGTTGGTAGCTACATTCAGATCCTCGTTCTTTTATTTTGATCTATTTCTTGTGCATTAATTTAAAACAAATGGGTATTGTTGTTAGAGAGCTGCTTTTTCTTAAAAGCCTCATTAAGAAATACATCACACAAAGGATATTTTTCCAAGTGCATAGGTTTCATTTGGATTCCAAAATGCCTTGGAAAGTGTGGAACACCAAAGAGTAAACGCAACATTTCACCATCCTTTGTGCAAAAGGATTCATCCAACAGCTGTGTGAGAAAGCACCCAGAGCATAACTCAACCATGTACCTGGAAAGTGACCCAAAGGAAATAGATGCCAGCAGCCCTATAGGTCAGCATGGGAGTCCTGTTCCAGATGTCAGACAGATGTTTATTCCCTGTCAGCAAGTCCAGCAGTGGGTCAGTCAGAGAGCACTGGTACTGGGCACAGGACATGATGAAGTAATACACAATCAGTGGAGCAAACATGAGCAGGAAAAGGATGCTCGCCAAGGAAAACCAGTCCACCTCCCTGGAATCCAAAACACAGCATTTTGTTTCCCCAGGTTTCAGACAGAGCAGTTACATCAGACAATTTTTTCAGTGGACCTTTGAGACTTAACTGGATGAAAACTGAAAATGTGTTCAGGGCATGGACATGTCTGGGGGTCAAACAGCCATAAAAAAACTCAGCACAGAACAAACTTTGCCACAAACTGCTCTAAAATTATGCTAGTTGATCAGAGCAAGAGATTAGATAAAATCTCCCTTCCAAAACCCAGACTATTATTACAGACTTCATGTTTTTTTGATGGGAGTCACGGCTCCAACTGGTGGAGTATTCAGTTGGAAGTGATAATGGAATCCCAAAAACATTCTGCAAAGCTTGGAAACTTGGAAAAGACAGCCCTTAGACAGCCATATGTTGAACTTGCTGTGCCACTGTTGCTGTTCCCAGCTGCAGTACAATGCCCTGCTAATACCTGCCCAACCCTTGGAGAAGTGGGACATGAGTCATAAACCTTGCTACAGCAGGACTTGTCAGCTGGGAATGCCACGGATGCCAGGATGTCTGTTTTCCAAAACTCGAGAAATATTTATTTCCTTGAAGGAATCAAAAATTTTAACACATTTTGATAATTTGTTTTTTTTTTTTTTTGCAAGGAGTGTGTTTTAACCCAAAACTCGAAGAACTCTTCTTTGGCACCTGTTGCACAGCAAATTGCCCATGAGCCTTTCCAGAGCAGGGCAACACAAAGATCTGTTACTAACAGAGGGAAGTTTAAAAGGAATACAGCATCTCTAAGAGTAAGAATGAAGCAATTGGAAATACAAGGAATACTTAGGGTCATCAGCTTCTCTCACCATGCTCTTCCCCACTGGCCTTGAGATGCTTTAGTACCATTTTGTATGTTTTGGTGTTTTCTTTCTTCAGCGAGGTTTTTCTCCTGCTGGGCTGCCATGATGCCCTGTAGGAAAGAAAATAGGAATCCTACTACTCCTGCTGGTTCTCAGTAAGTTTTATGCCTCTACAAGAGAATCACAAATAAAAGTTACTAAAATCTATTATACAGCCTTCAGACCCTGTGAAATTTGGGGGCAGAGGAGAGGAAGCAAAATATTTTCACCGATTAATTCCCTGTGAACTTACATTCAGCAAAACATAATCAAAACACTGTTATCAAGGTAATTCTTTGTACTTCTTGTAACTGGAAATTTCTTTTAAGAGGCATAGATAATATATAGCTTATTATTTACATGTAGATGTAAAAGGGAAAAAATGTTTCACCCCATCCTCATAAATCTCTGTAACTAAACTGCCTTTCTTAATTTGAGAAATTGCTACTGCTGTAACATTACCGGTACCAGACCTTGTCAAATTGGTACTTTTGCTCAGAGTCCTTGCTCCATAAATGTCATTTACACCATAGAAAGCAGGATATAATCCTATCTAAGTCAAAAATCAGTGGGAATGGAGAATGATTTACTCGGCACCTAATTCTCTCTGTGGAACATGCACTGTAGCTTTCTTTCAGTCTGACCAAACACTTGTTATGTTAAAGATCATCATCCTATGATCTGAACAATGGACTGACTTCCCGGCTCTAAACGCCTCATCACGGCAAACCTGATCCATTATCTGGACACTGACTGAGCCTGGCCATACCCTCCGCATCCACCACCTCCTGGGCAACCTGTTCCATCGCCTGATCACACCAATAGCGAAAAAAATTTTTCTCGCATCTAATCCGAATCTCCACTATCTCGCCTTAAGGTAGCCTTTAGTCCTTCCCACGTAGGCTTCTTTTCAGAAGCGATCTGAGAGGAAGGCGGCCCGTCGCTCCCCACACAGGTGGCTCCCTTCCAGGCCCGATCCCAGACTCGACAAGGAAGGAATGCACTCACCTACGAGGCCGAGGCTGCCCTCTCTCGCCGGGGGTCACTGAGAGCGGATCACTTTCGTGGCGGAGCCGCCCCCCGAGGCCGCCCCGATCGCCGCCGCTCCGAGTGTGCCGCACCACCTGCCCGTCAGCGGGACCGGCTCCTCCAGGCCACGCCCCCGCCACATGGTCTCAGCCAATCTCCGGCGCGACCTGCCGGCTCCGCGGCTCCCCATTGGTGCCGCGCGCTCGTCCCATGGGCCGAGGAGCGCGAGGGGCGCAGGCTCCGCCCCCTGCCCCGGGACCCGCGCTCCGCCAGGGTCGCGGGCACGGGAGGCGATCGCTGAATAAACCCGAAAGCTGTGCGGGAGTGGGAATCGCTGTCCAGGGAAATAGGTTACACTGCACTTGGGTCACAACATCCCTCTCCCTAAGCCAGGCTGGGCCCCCTTGAGTCGTTATTAATCTGTCCACATCCCACTGACCGTTCTGTGCAATTTCCAATGGCCCCGCAGAAAAAGACCTCGGGGTGCTGGCCGAGAGCTGCTGAACACGAGCCCAGGTGTGCCCAGGTGCCCAAGAAGGACAGTGGCATCCTGGTCTATGTCAGCAATAGTGTGGCCAGCAGGAGCAGGGCAGTGACCGTCTCCCTGTTCTGGGCACCGCTGTGACCCCACCTTGAATCTTGGGGTCAGTTTTGGGCACCTCAATCCAAGACATTGAGCTGCGGGAGTGTGTCTAGAGAAGGGAAGGGATCTGGAGCAGGATCTGGGGGGGAAGCGAAATGGGGTGGGAGGTCTCATCCCGGAGGAAAGGAGGCTCAAGGATGGGATCTTCTTACACTCTACGTCTCCCTAAAGGGAGGCTGTAACCTGTAGGGTCTTCTCCCACGTGACAAGCAACAGGAGAGGAAATGGCCTCAAGTTGCGCCAAGGCTTGTTTAGATCAGATATTAAAAAGTTTCTTCACGGAAAGGGTTGGCAGGCATTGGAACAGAATGCCCAGGGCAGTGGTGGAGTCACCATTGCGGAAGGTAAAAGCTGTGTATGTGGCACTTGAGGACATGCTTTAGTGGTGGGCTTGGCAGTGCTGGATTAGTGGCTGGACTTAGTGATCTTACAAGTCTTTTCCAACCTAAATGATTCGGACTCTCGTACAGAAAGAACAGCAGTCAAACATGTGATGAGGGACATAAGAGAGGTGACTGGACTTTGACGAGGTCATCCTCTCTGAGGCCAGCACCCTGAGAGCTGAAATGAGAAATGATGGTGCTGAAATGAGAACACACAGAACGCTGCATCCTCTTCCAGTTACCTTCAGCACTCACACTCTGAACTCGGTTTGAGGGACACCTCTTAAATCTTTTTAAATAAGTAAGTAACTCTTGATATGTTGGGAGTAACACATTTTCTCTTAAAAGAAGCTGCAGTGCTACGAAAAACGGGCTAAAGCTGCATTCCCGTTATTCAGGGCTCTGGGGAGATTAAACTGCGGAAAGCGAGTGAGGGCGTGCAGCAGCACACGGCGCGGACACCGGGTGTGAGTGCAGCCGCTGCTTGAGGCGCGGACGGCGCAGGTGCTGCTGCCGGGGCCGGAGGAGGGACCGGGAGGAGGGACCGGGAGGATTGGGCGGAGGAAGAACCAGGAGGAGCGGCTGGAGGAGGAACCGGCAGCCCCGGCCCGGTGCCGACCCGGAAATAGTGGGGAAGGCAGCAGGGCTGCCATGGGACGGGCAGTGACCGTGGCCACCTGCGCCCTCAACCAGTGGGCTCTGGACTTTGAGGGCAACCTGGAGAGGATTATCAGAAGTGAGTGCCGAGATGGCTGGCTGTCCCCGGCCATCAGGAAGCCTGTCCCGCTCCCTCCTTCCTTCGCTCCTCCCGCGGGCGGGGCAGCGCAGCCCGTGCGTGTTTCACGCGCTGCGCTCCCAACACTCTTCCAGGTATCGACATCGCCAAGAGCAAAGGAGCTCGGTACCGGCTTGGGCCAGAGCTGGAAATCTGGTAAGGGCGCTTTGCTGGCGCTGGGTTTGGGGATTCCAGTTAACTGTGGAAGAACAGTCAGGAAAAGCATCAGCCCCGCGATGCTGCAGTGCACAGAGCCGTACTCACAGCATGCGGCTGTCGCTGCAAAGAAAAGCACTGGAGTGAGCACAGGATTGGGTCTCTTGTCTTGGAAACCTGACTGGTAGCGATATTTTTTCACCTATTTCAATGAGTTTTCCTTCAGGGGAACTGTAGTGCTTTGATTTCTACCTAGGCCCAGGCTGCTCTTCTTGGAAGGAGTATCATGATAGAGTTTTAAATGCTGTAAGTAGGGATGGTGTGGACAGCTCTGCTTCTACATTTTCTCTCTAAATTACCTGTGTGGGTGAAATATTCCCTGTCTGAAGTAGTATTGGTTCTTTGGCTCTGGTGCTGATCTGGCTGAAGTTTTGATTTCTCCTTGTTTCTCTACACAGTGGTTATGGCTGCTCAGATCACTATTATGAGTCAGACACACTCTTGCATTCGTTTCAAGTTCTGGAAAAGCTCTTGGAGTCTCCAGTTACTCAAGATATTATCTGTGATGTGGGAATGTAAGTTGGGGGGTTTTTTTGTATACCCGTGACAAAGAGGTAAGTCCTTAGGGAATGCTGCTTGTGCCATGCTCTGGATAGCGAGGGCTCTGCATCAAACTTTCAAACATATCTTAGGAACTGCACTATTTATCCCCTTTTAATTATCATGACCAGGACTGCAACGTGCAGAACACTTTCTGAAAGATAATCCTTCCAAAGATTGCTGGTGGCTGAGCCCTTGAAGAGAGAAATAGGATAATTACAGTTGTATGTTGGAAACCTTAGTGTCTGCTCCTTATTGCCACGGGTCACACTCTGTGTGAGGCGTAACTCAAAGGGCTTTATAAATTGACTGTCATGTAAGAATGTGGGGGCTGCTTTCACTGACACACATCTTAAAGCAACCTAAGTGTATGTGAAAATCACTGAAGGCACTGTAAGCCTTGTGCTGACACAGAAGGGTGATAAATTATATCTGTAAAATTAATGCATTAGTATTGATATAAATGTGTAAAGGTAGTTTGATTTTGGGCTGCGTTGGCAGTATCGTGAGAGATCATGTTTGATTAAATAACCTGGCCCAGCCATGGGGAATCTTCTGGTCTGCTCATGTCCTTAAGGCTCAGGTAGGTAGTTGATACATCTGAGATTGACAGTACAGTCAGTAACTCTGATTTTTTTAAACAACTACTTTAACTAAAAAATTAGAAGCTAAAACTTGATATATTGTTTTGCTTGATTCCCTCTAGTGAGGGCCTATGAGTAGTTTTTATGGAGTAAAGTAGATTCTGTAGCTTTTTATAATTTCATTTAGTGAGTGTAGTCAGTGCTAATTTTGCTTCTTATTTTCACAGGCCTGTTCTGCACAGGAATGTTCGCTACAACTGTCGAGTAATCTTTTTAAATAAGTAAGTAATTCTTGATATGTTGGGAGTAACACATTTTCTCAGACACCAGTTTGACCTTCAAGCAAGATTCTTCAATGCTGTGTAGAGTGATGGATTTCTCCTCCTATTTGCTAGATTTTGGGAGAGACAACTAAGGTTTTCCATGATCTGTTTTTTCTTTTCTGATTTGTGGAAACTAAGTTGCCACTGCTTTTTGAAAGAGTTCAGAGAAACCCCGTGAGGCTGCAAACTTTAAAAATGTTACATTATAAAAGAAAAAAAGGAGTTGATTTTAATCAGTGTTCATATATAGCCTTGTTTGGCTGTACATCATGTGTTAACTCAGCTTTACTGTTTTGTTTTATGATTTAAGGAAGATTCTTCTGATCAGACCAAAAATATCACTGGCAAATGCAGGAAACTACAGGGAACTTCGATGGTTCACGCCATGGAGCAAAGCAAGGTATGCTGGCAACTGTTAGAATTGTGTTAAAAAAACACAGCTTGCTGTCAGCAGCCACAGCAACAGGGTTGAAATATCTACAGCAAATCATCACTGGCTGCTGCAGGGAGAGCATCAGGACAGAGTCAGCCAAGTGACATGGTTGCAGCTTGGTTAGGAAGCTTATTGAACAGTCAAACTCTGAGTTGCTGAGCTGGAAGGCAAAGTGGGGCTGCATGATCCTACAGCCACTGTAGAGTGTCATTTTCCTGGTGTGTGCTTTCTAAGAACACCCAGCTCAGGACTGGAAGGGGCTGTGTTTATCTGCTGGATTGCTGCATCCCAGTACTGAACTGGCAAACATTGAAATGGATGAGCTCTGTCAGAACTTCAACAGCTGCAGAGAATAAAAGCTGCCTACCTTATGATGCTGCAGAACACTCGTCTCTGATGCTGTGCACTCACCTTGTAGTCAGGGAATGTTTCCAGCTTGAGTTTCTCAGTTAAGCACTTCTGGTCCCTCCTCTTTGCCCCGGTCAGTTCTGTGTTGCTCCTGTAGTAATCCTGCAAAAAGAGAAATTTCCAGCTGTATTCTTTATTAGGTCTGCATTCCAGCCAGGATGGGGCATTGCTTACCATGCCTTTCTGAAGCACAGACGTTGCTATCTTGAAATGTTAGCATTTCTGATTAATTCCACAGAGAATGTGAAGGCATTTTTTCATTTTTTAAACACACACAGCCTTTATAACTTCAATACGGTTTCCTTAACCCGTGTTAGGAGGTGAGATGAGAAGCAGTTCTTTATCCTGTGATTTATGTAATGATGTATTAACAATCTATAAACTTGATTTAGGCATGTGGAGGAATATTTTCTACCCAGGATAATTCAGGAAGTGACAGGACAGGTAAGGTTCTATTTTTTTTACTTTAGCTTCTTCCAGATTCAGCACTTAAAAACTGTAGTCCCCAGAATTCTTCTGCCAGCCATGTTGTAGATTCATATGTTTCAGTGGTGGTTCTAAGTTACATTAAATGAGACCATAATTTAAGATTTTTTTATGTTAGTATGTGGCAGCAAAGGAAGTAAATTTTAAATCTGCCTCAGCTATTTGTACATACAGAACCATCGATTGACATATTTTGCACATTTTTTGAGTTTATCTGTGCTTGAGACAAGAATTGAGTATGTGTTTTTAGGTAAAAAAAATTACATTAAAAATCATTTAAACCTTCTTAGTTCAGAAGGATCTAAAATTTCTCTTAGTTCCCACTAAAGCATGAGTGTGATTCCTAGCAACAGTCTTTTGCTTGTAAATTGTTTAATTCCTATCCTTAAGCAAAGAACTGGATCTGAATACTACTGAAATTGAAACACAAAATTTCAGTCAGTCCAGAAATTTGCATTGCAAATTTTTTTTTCCACTCAGACTTAGTATAAAACGAAAGAAGGTATAACGTGATTGATATTGTGTCACTAATTTCACATGAGTGAGCATTCAATTTTTATATTTTTTTTAAGATTTGTAGTTAGGTTTTTGAATTGAATAGCTTGTTCTACTGCATGCGTGTAAAAATGTTCTTATTTTTCCTCAGGAAACTGTTCCTTTTGGTGATGCAGTGCTAGCAACCAAAGATACCTGCCTAGGGGCAGAAATATGTGAGGAACTCTGGGCACCAAACAGGTAAAGGAGAAGAGGAAATAAAAAGTAAACAAAAACATACCCTGGAGCTGCCTGAAATAAATGTTTGAAAAGATCTGCTTATTATTCTTCTATGCAATTTATCTTTCACAAAGAGCCAATAAGATAAAATATAGTTAGGAGCAATAAATACATCATGGGAAAGACCTCACTCGGCTAGGTGCAGAATGGCAAAGAAATGTAGGTGGCTAAGCTAAATCAATTCAAAACAGAAGGTAGGGGAGAAATACCAAAAAGAAACAGAGGAAAAAATGACAGATAACTCTAGTGCTCACATTCCTGATGTTTTTGCAAATATCCCAGTTACATTCATTTCCTTGTGACTGCAGAAGGTGCAGTGTATCAAAAAATGTGATTTTTTTTCCCCCCAGTATTTCTTTCTTATGACTTTGGAAAAAGCAAAAAAGCAGTAAAAATCTTCTCCTTGTGCTTCTGGTTTTGGATTTATTAAGAGACAAGAAAAATGGGACAACTGACTTTGCAGTGTTTATCCACGTTGCCCTTTTGGACCAAGATTATGTTATTCTCTCTTTCTTTGAGACCTGGCCTTCTGTAGAGTAGAAGGGATTTCATTTAGAACAGAATGAGCAGAAGCCCTCCTGACCTCTGCAGCCACTGCTGGTCTTTGACAGAAGAGCTGGGCAATGCCAGAAAACAGATATTTTTGAAAGCCCTCTCCTTGTTTGAGCTAAGGCATGCAGAAAACTGACAGTGACATAGATGTGACATTTCTGCTTGTCAGTGGTTTTTAATGATATTTGCAGTTTTCACAGATAAAGTAGTGATTTAGTGATTTATTTTTGTGCCTTTTGCTTTGACAGCCCTCACATTGAGATGGGACTGGATGGGGTGGAAATTTTCACCAACTCTTCCGGGAGTCACCATGTGCTGCGGAAGGCTCACGCCCGGGTGGATCTGGTGAATTCTGCCACAGCAAAGGTGTGCACATTTCTGCTTGGAAAGTTCTGTTTGGTTTATGAATGAGAAGGCATTAAGTGTTTGGGCTGTAATCCTATCTAACAGTGATGGGGACAAAAATAAAGCTGAGCGTACATTACACTGAAAAAGCTGCTTTGTCATTGTAATTTAACATGCTTTGCCTATATTTAACAGTATCTGCTCTCTCCTCTGATACCCAAACACAGCTTCTGTCATCACCTTCCTGCTTTTCCCAACCACAATTTAAACTCAGAATTTCAACTTTCGAAGTGCAGCTCTTTCTGTTTGGGTTATGGAATGACTCTTGCTACTAGTAGAGACTCCTGTCAAGAGAGAATCCCAGCCATAAATCATTCACAATGTAAAGGGATAGGAAGTTTGTAAAAAGAGCAAGAACGGAGAAATAACATTTTGATTTTTAACATCCTGTCAGGTGCTATATTTTGAACAGCTTTTTTTTTTTTTTTCCCTTTTTTTTTTTTTTTTTTCTTTTTTTTTTTTTTTTCTTCTTCCCTGCATCATGTTTGTTTCCCTGGCAGAATGGTGGAATATATATTTTAGCAAACCAGAAAGGCTGTGATGGTGATCGTCTGTACTATGATGGCTGTGCCATGATTTCCATGAATGGAGAAACAGTTGCACAAGGATCCCAGTTCTCACTCGATGATGTGGTAATGTGTTCACCCCATAGCTGCTAGGACACTTATGCTCCACACTTCTCAGACATTCCAGACTCTAGGTCCATGTCTCTAGGCTAAAAAGGGTGTATTTCAATTGTGCTGTTCAACTAGATCCGAGTGTTTTCCTAGTCAGATTACCTACAGTAGCTCTCCTGCTTTTGTGAGGAAGGAAGAACTGTCACAGTGGAAGAACTTAATGAAAACATTTTTGTATGCAATCACCACGAGGAGGAGAGACCCTGTTAATTGAGATTCCCTTATCTAAAGGCAGAAAGGTCAAAGACTGCAGTGTTCTAATTATGACCCAGTTTTGTAGACACAAGGTTTCACTTTGATTTCAGAAAAAAAGTAGATTTGTCATCTAGGTTTCCTCACATTATGTGCCAGACTCATCTCTTTCCTCAGTAATGTTTCTTGCCTTTTCCTTTGCCAGAGCTGATGCTGAATCTTTTGCCAAGCATTGTTTATCTGTTTGTGTAGAGTGATCTAATGTTGAAAGCCTTTCCACAGGAGGTGCTGGTTGCCACTCTGGACCTGGAGGATGTTCGAAGTTACAGAGCAGAGATCTCATCTCGTAACTTGGCGGTAAGAACTCTTTGTGTTTGAAAACTGTGCCATGTTTGAATAGTTACTGAATATAAAAAGTATTTGCTTGTCTTGATTTTCACAGTATCTTATAGAGTTGATGTTTTATAGGAATATGCTACGTTAAAATTGGTGTCTTCTGAATTCTTCTGTACTATTGCTTAGGCAAGTAAAGTGAATCCTTATCCCAGGGTAAAAGTGAACTTTGCTCTGTCGTGTCCTGATGATGTAGCTGTTCCTACTTGTATGCCAATCCAGTGGAGACACCACAGTCCTGAGGAGGAGATCAGGTAATCAAACACTGAATCTATTGCTTGAAAATTATTTTGATTTTAAAAAAATTCCAAAACTCAGAGAAAGAGATAAACATAATATGTTGTTTAGATTTAAGTAAAGGAAATCTCTCACTGGAAGACCACAGTAAATATGTTGACTTGCTTAGGTGTTATTCCCTAACCTTCTTACAACTATGATGTTGTGTAATTTCAGTCTTGGACCTGCATGTTGGCTCTGGGACTATTTAAGGCGCAGCAAACAGGTAAGCACAACTCGGTTTGTTTTTTCCTTGGCATACAAAGCTTCTTTTGTGCCACAGGCTCAATCCAAATTGTTATCCTGTGCTGCTGGTAGCCCAAACTGATGTTAGTCCAGGGTACGAAGTTTGAGTTTTGAGGTAGCTCATTCAGTATGCTCTGTGCACCTTTCCTTTGGGAATTGTTCTTTCTTGAGTGCAGCAGAGTGACACGAAGTAGTCATTCAGTGTAATAGTAAAGGATATATGAACAATGTAATCCTTATTATTAGCTTTTCTGTCTTACTAGAGGGTGAAGACAACTGGAATTTTTTCTAACCAAAAGGTTTTACAGTGACTACTTGTTTGATTATCCAGTTGATGAGAGTTTCAGAGGATTTGCTCTGGGTGGTTTGTTCTGTTTTTCTCCAGTAGAATATAAACAGCCTTGAGCAACACACCTGTCATTCTTCTACAGGAGTGTGTTTCTGAGTGGTACAATGTGTATTTTTTTCTAATTTTGCTTTGTGGAACCTCTTCCTTGCTCTGTTTTCAAGGCAGGATTTCTCCTACCTCTGAGTGGTGGAATTGACAGCTCTGCTACAGCTTGCATAGTGTATTCCATGTGCCACCAGGTTTGCCTGGCAGTCAAGAATGGCAGTAAGTAGATCTGTGTGTCCGGCCAGCTGTGTTTATTAATGGTTATGGACAAGTAAGTATTAGCTGGGTTCTAATATTAGCTGCAAAAAGATGCTAAAAAATTAGCTGCAAGAGCTTATTAATGGCAGACCCTTTTCCTGTTGTTCTCATGGAGTGCTTTGTATCAGAAATTCCAGCGAAAATGTGAGTCCAGATTCAGACTCTCTGAATTGGCATAATGGTTTTCATTTTGGGTTTAAGAATTGGGTGTGGAACTCAGACTAGTTTCTGTCTAGACTATTGTTCAAATGTTGGCTGATGTAGTCTTCAGTTTATTCTGAAAATTTTCCCCTTCTATTAAAACCAGCACGACAAGGCATGGTTAGGAATGGTTTAAATTCTTAAACTGGCTTTAAGCAGACTTCATGCTTTTAGCTAAGTTACTAAGTACATACTGGATCATGTTTTCTATGAAAATTCTTTAGTAGATCAAAAGGATATAATATTTCTGTGCTCAAAATCAGGGGCAAAATCAGCAATTCTTTTATTTGATAGATGATTTTTTTTAGAGGAGTTAGATGTAGTCATATTATTTATCATGTAAAGCTTAATTGGAGTACAAGGGATGTACAAGATATTTACATTTCTTGCAAATGGAGGAGCAGAACAATTTCCAGTCTTGTTCTGTTTCTTTTTCTCTGCCCTCAGATGCAGATGTGCTGGCTGATGCACAGAGGATTGTGAATGATGAGACCTACATCCCTGAGGATCCTCGGGAATTCTGCAAGCGTGTCTTCACCACATGCTACATGGCTAGTGAGAACTCCTCCCAGGACACCTGCAACAGGGCTAAACTGCTGGCTGAGCAAATAGGCAGGTACAAGCTCAGAAGTGCTGGGAGGAAAACATCGTTTTTCTGGCAAAGACTTACATCTAAAACGTTCAAGCACGAAAATGGGAAAAAATTAAGAGAGGAATAGGAGGTGGGTTAAGTAGGAATGCTACAGGTATTATTATTTAAGTGTTAAAGTGAGGTAAACTTAGAAGCATTTGGCAAAGGACGTGGAATTTTGGAAACAGGCTCTGAAAAGTGTTATTCTTTCCTAAGTTTCTTCATACGAGGTCTGAGATTTCAGCAGCTTTAAAACCTCACTTAATGGGTAGATTTTTGGGTTTTTTTCTATTTTATATAGTTAGATTGTGCTGGTTGAGTCACTTGTGCTTGAATTCTTCTCAGTTACCACATCAACCTGAACATCGATGCGGCTGTGAAAGCTGTTGTGGGGATCTTCAGTGTGGTGACAGGTCGAACTCCCCGGTTTTCTGTCCATGGCGGGAGCAGCAGAGAGAGCCTGGCACTCCAGAATGTGCAGGTGTGTGTCCTGTAGGCAGAATCAGCTCACACTCTTTTAATTCCGTGGGTTTTGGTTTCATTTCTTTGGTTTTCCAACCTAAGCAGCAACTCTGCTTTAGTTCTGAGTTTTGGTTATTCTGTTTGATAGTTTTTGTTAATTTGAGGACTTGATCTTTTTCTTTCTATTACTGGAGAAATCCAGCTCTTTGCTCTGGGAGCAAACATTGAATCCTTTATCTGCTTTTTGGCAACAGCAGAGGCTTAAGTCACAGAGGAGTGTGGGTATTTGTTTAACATCACCCACAATTGTGGCTCGAGGCTGGATCCCAGGTTGGTTTGGCCTTACTGCCATCCTTAGAAAAAGCTGAGTTTCAGAATGGCAAAGTGAACTTTTTACAAATGTTTTCAAATTTCATATGTTTTTACAAATGAACTTTTTACAAATGTTTTCTATTAGACTAGTGGGATTTATTCACTCTATAGAAAGGTATGATTTATCTGCATACTGCATTCCATCATGGATCCTTGTTAGTGCTATTAGAGGTAGCAAATGGCAACTACTCCCCAATTTGCAGTTGGCCAGGAGAAACTTCCTCAGTTTGTGGCAGTTGGCAGATACTGGACCTGGATTTCCTGAGTGTGTTTAGCAATTCCTCCTTCTTGCAGTTGTGCTTACCCTGCCTGCATTTTGTTCTTCCTGAGTTTGTTTAGACAAATGATTAATAAAAGTGACTGGGAAGAAATCACTCTGCTATGTAAATTTTGCTTTCATTTTGCTTTGCAGGCCAGAATAAGAATGGTCCTTGCCTACCTGTTTGCTCAGCTGACACTGTGGGCCCGTGGGATGCCAGGGGGACTGCTGGTGCTGGGATCAGCCAATGTGGATGAAAGGTTGGTGAAAGTTAGAAATCCAAACCCAGGTGGAACAGGTCACTGTCATTTCCTAGAAACTCTACCAAATCCCACTGTAGATTATTACTGAGAAGAGGTAACAACCCAAGAATACACTGGTAACAGTGAAATTAATGAAAAAAGTTAAATCAGCCTGAATGGGAAGCTGTGTATTTTTCAGAGGATTAGCCAAAGTATTGCTGTAGCTTTCCCATAAAATGCCGTTTTCAGTACAGCTTACCTGTGCATTCGTTAGCCTAACTTCCCAATTTGTTGAATTTTCAATTACTGGATTAGGAATTAAGATGTGAACTTTGAGCTGAAAAAAATCTGGAGTACTGTTATTAGAGCTGAGTATTCAGATATTAAAGCAATCCCTTTAAGACCGTGGGAGTGGTAACCTCTAAAACTGGGAGTACTGTGTGCTGGTTGTGTGAGATTTATTGTTTTAATTGGTCAGCACAGTATTTTAATTGTTTTGCACATATTGCATCAGCATGGACAGTTTTGCAGTGCCTTATGATTGTTTAAAGCATCATCCTCTGGAAATTTCAGGGCTTTAGGATAGCCCTGTTGCAGTTAAACATGTTTGCCCTTTAGGTGTAAATATGTTACTAATCTGCAGTCTGTAGTTTCTTGTCGCCCTAAGTTTTCTTGCTTTTTCTTGCCTTCTGATATTTGCATTTTTGCAATGGAGTTTCTCATGCAGTTTCATGTAAATAATATATTTTTAGACTTGTTTTTCATGTTTCTTTACATATTTCTCCTCTGGGAGGAGTCAATTGACAGACTGTGATTTTTGCCAATGGATTGGAGAGGTGGCATCTTCCTCATCCAATCCTTGATATTTTTGAGAAATCTATATAAACCTAACACCCAAATAAACTTTCCTTCTTCTTCTTCCTTGCAAGAACACGAGTGCAGTCTCCTTCTTTCGTGTCCTACCGTGACAGTTTCTCTCATTCTTCATGCTACATATAAAGTCTCTGTAGTGTCAAGGATTATATGTTATGCTGCAGTTACATTATTATGAACTGTTGCTGTATAAAATTCCCTCTTTTGCTCAGTCTCCGTGGTTACTTGACCAAGTACGACTGCTCCAGTGCTGATATCAACCCCATTGGTGGCATCAGCAAGACTGATTTGAAGAACTTCATTCAGTACTGCATTGAAAACTTCCAGCTCACAGCCCTCAGGAGGTGAGCGCTGATTCAAGGACTTCGTTTTTGGGATGAGGCACTGTTTTAACAAACCAGCACTCCTAAGACTGCATAGAATCCATGTTTTTCCTTTTCCCTCTCCCTTGCAGTATCATGTCAGCTCCACCCACTGCAGAGTTGGAGCCCCTGGTGGATGGACAAGTGGCTCAAACTGATGAGGTAATAATGGGCAGTGCCTGTAAAATGCTCTGGTAAGCCTTACCCCAAAATCTGGGCTTTGTCCCTACCTCTGTGGCCTCCAGTCTCCCAATTCAGAGGGATTTCAGTGCTTTTTTTAAAATTTCTGCTCATGATATTACTATGTCTTTTTGACATTGACAATTTCATTTTGGTGCTTCTTTGATTTGACTGGGTTATTTTAATTGTTCCATGAAAGTATTCATTAAAATTTGCATAGTTAAGGTTTTCAGTGACTTTCTCTGTGTGTGTGTTTTTTCAGGCAGATATGGGGATGACATATGCAGAGCTCTCAATCTATGGGAAATTAAGGAAAATTGCAAAGGCTGGACCATACAGTATGTTCTGTAAGCTGATTAATATGTGGAAGGAAATCTGTACTCCAAGAGAGGTAATATACCAAAAAGAAAAAAAATATCTAATAGTTTAATGCTTTTATAACTGCCAAAATAGAGTATGTTTTGAGAAAGGTCAGGTTCCTTTTACTTGAAAGGAATAGGTTCATTATTTTGTGTTTAGAGATTATTCTACAGCTGCAGCAGAATATGCTGGAAAAGCTGGTCTGCATCTCTTAAATGGAGCTTGTTGTCTTGTGCTGCAAATTGTTAAAACAGCTGTTAGTTGGGCAATTTGAAAACAATTACTTCAGAACTATACCTGGGGGAAAATGGTTCTCTGAAATACAGATGAAGATGAAGATGAACTACTCCTGAAGCCTTTGGTTATGTGCTCTGAGACAAAAAATGGCTCTTTGCTTTGAAAGAATATCGAGACTGTGTAAAGGTGGAAAATAGTCTCCAAAATACTGCACTCCTCTCAATTTTTGAATTAAAATACTAAGAAACTTCGTCTGATTAAAAGCTGCGTTCTTTGTACACCAGGTGGCATCCAAGGTTAAGCATTTCTTCAGGATGTATTCAGTCAACAGGCACAAAATGACCACCCTCACTCCCTCCTACCATGCTGAAAACTACAGCCCAGATGACAACCGGTTTGACCTGAGGCCCTTTCTCTACAACACCTCATGGTCCTGGCAGTTCAGGTGTATAGACAAACAGGTAAATGCACTCTGCTTCTGGAAGGATTTTTTTTTATTTAAATTATTCAAAGTGGGTCAAGCCTGGTTCCAGTGAATCTCCAGCAAAACACGACTGACATTGAGGGTAGGGGTTATTACAGAAATAATTGTGATTGTTCTGTTCACATAACTGTGAGGCTAAATCCTCTGATTTCAGTGTAAGCTGTTTAGGATCTTTTTTGTTATACTGCTAAGAAAACAAGAAAAAGAAAAAATAAAAGAATACATGTATTGAGGACAGACAGTAATAGGTGTACCCAGACTCATGAAGTCCTGTGCTAATGGGAGAAACAAGCTTTTGTGTTTTGGTGTCAGTTCAGGACCTGTCTGAAGGGATCTGCTTAATTGCAGAATTAAGACTTGACCTACATCAGGGTGGGAAAAGCCACTGTAAAAGGCAGCAATTCACTGTGAGTGCTTCTCCCACCTGCTTCTGCAGCAATTCCTTTTTTGAATCTCAGGTTAGTTGACTCACAAATACATTTTTGCTCAAAACCAGCAGCAGTAATGGTACCATGCTCAGTTTGAGCCCTGAGATGGGGAGGGGCTCAGGGCATTATTGGAACCATGCTTAACTTTTTAATAGTTTTTAGCCACCCCTTCAAACTTATTTTAATGCCTCTTTTATGGCAGAAGTGCTGGGGTGAAGAATTTTAGCACCTTGAAGTTTTTTCTGCCAGAGATTTTACACCTCAGTTGCTTTTAAGAATATGTTTATATGTGTAATAAAATTTTAATTCCTTCATCTGTGAAATGCCAGACATGTTGTAATAGTATTTTACTACCTAGAAACCTGGGATAAAAGCTACCATGTGCAATACTTTATTGTGCAGTATGTATGGTGGGGGATTTCTTACATCATATTAGACTTTTTCCCATTGAAGTCCAGGACAACAGTTCTTTTGGCCTCAGTGGGAGTCAGGCAAAATGTTTTTGTAGGGTCTGGACCAAAATGTAATTATTTTATGCTTACAGTAAATGTGATTAAGATCTTTTAATGATGCAGGATATTGTTACACTCTCTAACTAGATTTGTATGTAATAGCAGTTGTGCTTTGCAAGCGTACTGCCCATTGCAACTTATTCCTGGAAATAATCCTGGGAGATGAGTTTGGGGAAGATTTTATTGTGTAGATAAGAGTAACCTGAACTGATAACTCCTGCAGCTCTTTGCAAGACTGAAAAATAATAACTTGCAGTGTTTGGAGTCAAATCTGCCCTATGCAAGAAAAGTAGTACAGGGAGAGTTTCCTCTTAATTGCAGGTGTTCAGCACAATTGTAATTCTGAGGAGAATCCCTCTCTAGGACAGTGTCCCACTGATGATTCCGCTCCTGGCACTCAATCTGCACTTAAGATTTTTCTGGCACAGTAACAGGACTGTGAAAATATGGCATGAACCTCACATAAAACCCACTTTTAGTTAGGTAATGCCAGGTTTTCCTGTAGGAGAGTCATATTACAACTTGAGCTCATGTGTGAATGGAAACAATTTGGAGTGCTAATGACAGAGAAATCTGTTGGATTTGTAGAAAGTACTTTTCTGCATTGGATGTCTGTAGTGTACTCAAGCCAGTTTAGTTATCCACTCATTTTCAGTGCAAAATTCCCTTCGTATTTGCTGCGGAAGGAACAGCGGTAAAAGGAATTTGAGATCATAGCATTTGCTGGGAAGTGCCAGACTTGCTCTTGGAGTCTTCATGTCATTGAGCTCTACCTGGCTGAGGGGGTTTAGAACAACCTTAGGAATTCTGGCAGAGCTGTCTGCAGCATCTGCCTTGGAGCTGTGTCTCAAGTAAAGGATTTGTGGTCAGAGCACAAGTGATGCACTTCCAGGTGCCAAAATGTTCACTGGGATTTTAATAGCTGGCATAACTTGAAGGAACTGTGATGCAGCTCAGAAGAAAGCCAGCACATCTACCTGTAAGGACAAGATATCTGCAGGCTGTCTTCTGCTTTTTCCAGTGTCACACCACATTAGGTGCATTTGGTCAAACCAAAAGATTTACACAGTTCATAAAAACCTGATCTTTGTGTGTCTCTTTTACAACCAGTAGCAGATGTTGATGGAGGAACGAGCTTATTTTTACTACTGAATTGGTTTCCTTTTTACCTGCAGGTATCCAAGCTAGAAAAAAAGGAAGGAATTTCTGTAGCTGAAGATGTGGACTGACTTCCTGTCTAGGTTAACTCTGGTAACTAATTTGCCAAACAGAATGTTCCAAACTGGATTATACTGTGATAATGAGCAGGGATGACCTGCTTAAACAGTTCTTGAGCTGACCATTGTAATAATTTTTTTAATTGACTCCCTGTTACATACATAAACTGTAGTTTGGCTAAAGAATCATTTATTAAGGATTTTCTTCAACTTTGTGCATTAATTGCCTTTTATTTAAAATATTTGGATAATCATAAATAAACCCAAGGTAATCTTCTGTTTGGTTTTGATAATTTGGATATGACTGTTGAGTAAGAGTCAGATGAATGTGTAAAATTTTAACAGTTCTGGCATGTGCTGTTGAGGGGGAAAAACTCACCTTACTCTGCAATAAACTTGTAATTTTGTCATGCTAATTGACTCAGTTCTTATTCTACATTTTTTTTTACTTACCTGACACTGGCTTTGTAGACTGGTCCACTGTTTTGAGTGGCCAAAGTCTAACTTGGCAAGGTATTGGAAGCATGTCTATCTTGAAGCAGATGGGTAGTCTTGATATTAGTGGGATTGAATTTAGAGTTCAGCTTCTTGTTTTGTTTGAATGAATGCAAATGCAGGGTGAAGTATAGAACCAGTATCCTCGGAGCTCAATTAGAGTGTTACCCGCATCTCACCTGTGGTTTGCAAAAATGTAATTTTTATTTTCATGACTTTAACTGATCTTTTAAATTTGTTCAGTGCCATGGAGCAATAAAAAAAGGATGGGCTTGCTCCTTTCCCTTAGGCCCTTTTCTGCCTTTTCATTTAATGTTTGGCTGTTGCCATTTCTTTTTTAAACCTCGATTTGAAAGGTGCACTTCTAATAGGGAAAACTAGAAATGCATTTTTGCAGTTCTGGGCAAACAACATTCTTAACTGCAACAACAGGAGAGCTTAGGCCCAGTGAGACTCCTGTTAAAATAGTCTTACATTGTGCTAGTGGAAAATGTCTGCTAGAAAGGGCGCATTCTCCACATTTGTTTTCCACAGCTCAGGAGCTGATTCACTTGGAGGCAAAGATGCTGCATTGTTCATGGTGTGTTTGTTATATGGTACTAATTTAAATACATAACTACCTTACCTTAATGGGTGCTGCTGGTAGGAAGGATGGAAAACCCAGCTGTGATTTGCCTTCCTTCACAGTTAGTTGGGCACTTCCACTTCCCATTCCAGCCCTGAGGAGGAAGCAGTGGCAGAACCAACGAGAACTCACCCTAATCCTGTGCCCTGTCTCACTATGCCATTGAGAGAGAGAGGCAGAGAATCAGGAATAAATTGAAGCCCAGGGAGGAGGGAAGGCTGGGTTGTTTCTAGGATTTGCTTTATTTCTTATTGTCCTGTTTTGATACGATTGCTAATAAATTCAAATAATTTTGCTCTGTCAATTTCATTTTGCCTGTGATGGTATTCAGTGAGTGACCTCTCCCTGCCCTTAATTCATGTTTTCTCTCCATGTCCAGCTGAGGAGGAGCAGCCCAAGTCAATCCACTGCCACAACCATTATGGTAAAGATAATATCAAAGAGTTTTCTTTTTTATCTTCAGCTGGATCTTACCTTAACTTATTTGGAAGTCAGTTTTAAACTCATTTTTGACTAAACAGTGGTGCAAATGAAAGCAAAAGCTACCCCATTGCTATTTATCAAACATATATAAAATTATACATGTTCCTTTTCAGAGTTAAATAAAGGTGGCCCATAGAGACCAATCATTTTTTTTTTTATCATTTGGCTAAATTTGTGACACATCGTGACTATGAGCCTGTTGTTATTCTTACAGACCACCAGCTCCCTGAAAGAGAGCTGGCCTATGGCAGCACCATTGTCCACAGTGAACATTGCTCCCTGCTCCATGATTTTATTTGCAATTCAGCTAGTTCTTACAATTAAGAGTCACCTTATAACAATCTTGACCAGTAAATGCGTAAAATATTCACTGAAGAGCACCCAGTCTGATAAACAACGTGTAACTTTCAATTAAAGAGCAAAGGATGTAACTTTCAATTAAAGAGTCAGCTTTTATTTACCAGGATGGAATACTAAAATCAGGGATTGATAGAGTCTCGTGTTCATCATTATGCTGCCACAGATCCCAGTATGTGGCTGAAAAGCGTTGTCAAATTGTCCTGACATCTCCTTTGAAATTGCAGCTTTCTGAAAGTGACCAGTGGAAGGGCGTGTGAAGGGGACCGTGAGAAAAGCGGGCAAATAGCACAAGTTGAAGCATCTTTTAACAGTAAAAGCAACACGAGTGAACCTCACAGTTGCTTATGGAATGCCTAGGTCATAAAATACAAATTAAGTGCTTTCTGCGACCAGGGATGTAAATGGTTATTTAGGACTGCGATATATGCGGACAGCGGCCCCGCAGCTGCCCCGAGGCACCCAGCCAGGAGCCTGCAGCTGGCGTGAGGTAAAAGAGATGCAACTCCTCATTAGGGATATATTTTTTAAATCCATAACGACGTGTGGGATCCCCCCCTCGGAAGTTAAGGTGAAAACACGACACTTTCCTACCCCACACCACCACATCTCTCACCACAGCCCGCCCGCTTCAGCACCGCAGCTCCTGCGGGCCGGGCTGGACATGGCGCCCAGGGGGCGACGGAGGGGCAGCGCCGGGGCCGGCGGCAGCGGCGGGAGGAGCCCGGCCGAGCGGCGGCTCCCACCCTCCCCCGCAGCCGGTCACATGCGGCGGGCGGAGCGGAGCCGAGCCCCGCTCCGTTCCACCCCCTGTTCCCTCCCCTGCCGCCCCGTCCTACCCCATCGCAGCCCGGCGGCGGCGGAGCGCGGTCAGCGGTGCCCATGGAGGCCGGCGCTGAGGAGAAGCCGCTGCTGCCCCCGCGGCGCTGGCGGGCGGGCCGGGGGCTGTGGCGGGAGCGCGGCGGTGCCCGCTCGGCCGAGGACGGTGAGTGCCCGGGGCGGGCGGTGCCCGGGGCGCCGGAGCGGGCGGAGCTGTCGCCTTTCCCGCAAAGCTGGGGCGCTCCCGGGAGCGGGAAGGGCAGGAAGCCCCCCGAGCTGCCGAGGGGCTCGGCGGGCTCGGCCGCTCTGCCCGAGCTGCTCCCGGCAGCTCTGGTGGGGACGGCTCTGCGAGAGCCGCTAGCGCTGGGCTCAGGTGCGAGCCTCGCACTGCTGCTGCAGCAGCCCCAGGCTCCTTTAGTTCCTTATGTAATTATAGGGTTTTCCTCTAAAGCGCTGACAAGTTTTTCTCGAAGCCGGTGACAGTCGTAGGTCTGACATCTCAATTTCACCAGGATGGAATCCTTTGGTTCTCTCTTTTCAGGGTATCGCATCATCTAAGGGAACCTTCACTTTTTATTGCTCTTTTGTGCAGTTTCAGAAGTGCAGTGGGGTCCTGGATGGATCCTGTGTGCCCAAACCCAGCAGTGCTTTAATCATCACTTGTGACTAAGTGTCACTTGCTGTGACTAAGAGTTGCAGAATAAGTTGGATATCCATGTTAAAATGCATGGAGAAATTGCTAAAGTCAACATTTTTGGCTAATTTCTCTGTTTTATTTTTATACTATGAACAGTCACTTAGATTCTGCCCTTCCAAAATCCTTGGCATCAACACTAGTGGCTTGCTGTGTGCTTTGAGTACCTAAAGCTTTTGCTGGCCTTGCAATCCTTTTAGCTAATGGTTCCTTTAAGCAACTTTTATTTTTATCTCACTAGCATGAGTTGTCATGAAAAAAATAATGTCTTTACTGCGTGAGCCTGGCTTGCCTCCTGTTTATGCTCAGATCCTTCTTGTACCGTGGTTCATATCAGGAGCAGTACAAAACTGTTGTTGCTGATGCTCAGATAAAAGGTGACATTTAAAAAACATTTGCAGTCTTTGTAGGGAATTGATGCTGCTGAATCATGTGGAACATAAAATTGTCTGTGGCTGTGATCAGTGGTGTTACAGGCATTGCGTGGTGTCTGGAGGAGGGCATTGTGCTGCTGCTGGGATGGACTCTTTCCTGTTGTATCCCAGGCTGTGATTGCTGTCTCCTTGGTGGAGATGGTATGAAGTGCTCCTTGGGACTCTTCCCCTCTGTGGGAAGGTTCCACTAGCATATGTTTTTCATATTTTCTCTCTTTTACCATCTCTCTCTCCCCTTTTCTTTTTTTTTTTTTTGACCTTAACTGCCTTTATTTCTCTTTTTGGCTTAATTGCCAGGTTAGTTCCTGAAAGGTCTTACTTCAAGTAAACATGACTGGCTGCCCTTTATTTTTCATATCTCTATCTTCACATAGACTTCTTAATAATGGGTTTTGAAAAGTGGCATAGTAACTAATTTAGTGGTATTTTATTTCAATTTGTGTTCTTTCACCCATTGCTCTGTCTTGAGCTCTGATCTGTTTGGTATGGTAATAGTAACTCTCAGAACAAATTTTAAAAGCACTTAATTTAGTTCTCACATGACTGGAGATTCCAGTTGGTTTTGGAGGAACAGGATCACTCTAAACTGCAGTATCTTTATTAAACAAAAATAAAAATTGCTCTAATAGTAGTACCTGATTTTTCTGGGTTCACTTGACTGTACGCGCTTTCAAAGAACGATTTGAATCTCCATTATTTTGCCTGTTAGGACTTGTCTCTGTGTAGTTTTGTGGTGCTTAACTACCAGTGTAATCTGGCTACTTAAACCTAAAAGAGAACCTTTTAGCAAAACACAGAAAGATGCATGATGTGTTTGATATTATTATTACTTATTTGATGTAATGCACAGTGCTGCTGACAGAGCAGAGCAAATTTGGCTGGAACTTTTTTTTTTGTGCGTACAGTGCCCTTTGTCATGAGAACCTTCTGTTAACTGATAAGCTGTTTTATCCAAAATTTTTTTATCCAAAATACAGCAGGTGATTCTTACTTCTTTTTGACTTCTTAGGTGCTGGAGCTGATAATGACCTTTACATAAACCAAGCCATAGTATTTATTGAAGATGCAATACAAGTAAGTAATTTTTTTTTTGCTAGCTGTTGTGCTTCCCATGCTGCGTGTTTGTCACACACTCTGCCAGTTTTTAAGTTTTTCTGTGTTGGGGTAACGTTTGTAAACCACCATCTCGATTCACAAAGCAAAATCAGAATTTCGAATTCCTGTGATGTGCAAGTCCCAGTGAACTTCTGCCTAGGAGAAATATGTTTTTCCCCAACAATGAAGTAATCTCTGTGAGGGTTTCAGAAGACATGCTGGTTTGTGGAGTGATTTTCATGGTGGTTTTTTTGTTTGTTTATTTGTTTGGGTTGGTTTGATTGTGGGTGTTTTGATAGTGACTAACCTACTGCTAAGAGAAACTGTTTGAGCAAACCCTGTAATTTGCCTCTCAATCTGACTTCTTGCACATCTTAAGAGCTGGTAAAAGCTCAAGAGTTTAAGGCTGGCTTCAAGTATGAAGCTGGAACTCTTCAGCTGAACTTGGTGCCTTTGGAAGTCTTGATTCCCTCTTTGTCGCTCTTTTCCTGTCCATTACTGCAGGTTGCTAGATCCTGTTTTCTCCCAGGCAGTGGGAATGCTGAAGGGCAGTTCTTGAGCTCTCCTGCTGCGTCTAGATGGCTTTTGGTTGGGAGATTTCTGGGGGTCAGATGTATTTAAGGTGTGGCCACCTTTCTGGAAGCATCTACCTCAGCAGGGCAGAGTAAGAACAGCCCTGGAGCTGTCACAGAAGAGGGGCGGATTTTGGGGATTCCTGAAGAATCACAGGCACTTCCTGACCTGAAAGCATGTTTTATTCAAAGACATAGGTTGAGGTCTCTTCTATTCAGAAATAATTTGTTTGCATCTTATGGCCTGTTGGAAGAGAGAGACAAAAGAAGATCCACGAGTGGAATGAATGTTGCAGAGGAGAGATTAAGTGGGTGGACCATTTTGGCAAGTACATGAAATAGTCACCAAATTATTACAAATGCTGTTATTTGAGATGATGGCAGTGCTTGCTTCAGATGACTGGCACACAGTTTAATTATCTGAGCAGCTGTGTGATCTTTAGATAGCAGA
Source organism: Brachypodius melanocephalos (assembly GCA_013398615.1). NCBI lineage: Eukaryota > Metazoa > Chordata > Aves > Passeriformes > Pycnonotidae > Brachypodius > Brachypodius melanocephalos. The sequence goes on from VZSR01000902.1 coordinate 641,024, forward strand.
ACTTTAAAAATTTCCCTTTTTACACATGTAGAGTACCTCTGTGGTCATGGCTGACCTGATACTTTAATAACTAATAATGGTTTGGTTTGCTTGGGTCACTTGAGCTAAACAAATACTAATTTGGTTTGCTTTGGTCACTTGGTCTTTGTCTTTGAGACAGACTGAATGTCATGTTTGAATTAGCCTTTTTTGCTTCCTGCCTTCAGTATAGATCTATAAATCACCGTGTGGACTCCAAATCCCTGTGGCTTTATCGATGGTACTATTCCAGGACTTGCCAGTGGTAAGAACATGGTTATAATTCTCTTTGCTTTTTTTGTGTAGGAGTTAGTCTTTCTGCAGAACTACTCTTCCTCTTTCTTCCTTGTTAGATACTTAGGTAACTGTGTTTTTATCTTTATAAGAACTTACTGTGGGAAGCAAGGGGATTGACCACATGTGAACACGATAAAAGTGGAAAGCAGCAAATTTTATGGCTGTGTGATGACGTACATGGCTCTTTGGAACAGCCACAGGACTGTTGCATGAGTGGACTAATTAACATGATTTACAGCACTGTGCCTCAAGAGTTTTCAAAGTGGCTATTTCTAAACATGTTGGATACCAGCAAGATTGTTTGCTGCTATTAGTTTCAAAAGGACACCACCTCGGGTGATTTGGTGGTCAGCAGTTACATCTCCAGCTCAGGCAACAACATGCTGGTCAAGTACTGCCTTGTGGTCTAACCCATTTGAGTGGAAAGATGATATCATACAGCTTGGTTTTCTTCAAAGAAAATTACTTTACTGTAAATATTTTGTTATTATTTTGCCTCCTTTTGTGGCTGTTTTTTGGGGTGGGTTTTTCTTTTTTGTTTTGGGGTGGGTTTTTCTCGTTTGTGTGGGGGTTTTTTTGTTTGGTTGGGTTTTTTTTAATGGTTTTGTTGGCTTTATTTTTAATCTCACCTCTGTCCAAACAGGATTTTGAGCTTGACCATCACTGTAATCTTGGCTTTGGCTTTTGTTGAGGAGCCTTCCTCGCTCACCGTCACGTCGGATGTGCGGTACCGCCTTCCCGCCTGGAATCCTCCCTGTGGCCTCACCGAGAGCGTTGAGCTGCTCTGCTTCCTCGTGTTCATGGTTGATGTGTCTGTCAAGGTGAGCATCTCCTTCATCTGCTGTTGAATGAAACAGCGACTGTGTGGTAGAAGCCATTTTCAGGATGAAATCGCCTTGCTTTATTTGGAGAAGAAAGCAACATTTCAGGAGAAATTAGCAAGTTTATATTTACTAAATTATGACGTTTATTCCCTTTCTTTTTTAACCTTATTTTCCTAATTGTGTGAAACAGTTTTTCCTAAGAGTGCAAGTATTTTGGCTTAGCTGCTTGCATTAAGCTATGAAATAATGGCATATATATATATGTATATGTATATGTATATATATAAAATATATGTCAGTTCATTTACACAAAACAGAAATTGTCAGAAACTGACCTTTCTTGGGATAGTTATTTTTGGAAAACCCTTTTTTTATGTTTATTAAATGGAGAATTTTCTTGCATTCAAAGGGTTTCTCTCACATGGCCTACGTGCACCTCTCACTTTTACTGGCCTTTTTTTAGTTCTTGGAGAAAAAAAATCTCTCAGCAATGTATTTTTGGTTTGGATTTTAAGGAGAGCTTTTTAAGAGCACTAATGTAAAATTGCAAATACTTGGAAAAGACTTGGTGCTGACTTACTAGGGTATTGAATTTTATTATTAAAGTAAGTTATGGTTACTCTTTTTTTTTTTTTTTTCTTGTCCAGAGTTACTTAATTGGATGGAAAGAATTTTGGAAAAACAAATGGCTAATGGCTTATATACTGACATTATTTGTTTCCCTTGCTGATTGGATTGTGTCACTGAGTTTTTTCTGCAAAGAGGTAAGAACAGCTTTACTTTGGTCTTTGATAGCTGGATAATGCACTGAAACACAGAAAAAGTTTAGTGTAATGTAGCTTAACAAAGAATTATTTTTGATTCTTAATGTAAATTTGGTGTTTGTTGGTAAAATTAAATAGCACTGATTGCTTTAGTCTGTTAGCAGTCCAAGAGTGCAGGGAAAACTCATTGCTTGGCACCAATGTTGTTGAGCAGTTGGAGAATTATTTATTTAACTTGACTGGATGGCAAAGCCTCTGTATAGTGAAGTATAAGAAAAAGGTAATTATGTAGTTTAACACCTGATTTTGTCTGCCACAGGTTTATATTAAATTAGTTGCTGTGCACTTGCAATCCTTGTTAAGAAAGTACTAACGTGGTAAAAATGCTGGGAAGTGAATGAGAGAGGCGTGATCTTAAAATGTAAAACCTTGAGGTGTGGTAGTGGACAGGTAGTTTGAACAGGAGCTTCTCAACACAAAGCAGTGGCAGAAGGAGCAGCTGAACCGCTGGGATGGATGAACAAGAGAATAGAAATAAAGAAAGTGATTTTTGTGGATTTTTTTGCTGCTGAGTCTGGCCCACAGAAGACTGATCCTAAACTGCAGGATGCTGAAACACTTGGAAGTAGCAAATAAGTGATAGGAATAACTTGAAGGCTTGCAAATGTCTTGACTGCAAGAATCAAAGAGATTATTTGCTGTAGCGTTGTGGGGAAAAAAAGCAATTGCAGCTTGAGTCTTGTCAGAGACCGAAACTGCTAAGTAAATAACCAGGCCCTTTAGTTATAAAGCAGTCTGAAAACTGAAAATAAGGACTTAGTATTAGAATATGTATTTGTTTTTATTGAAAGTAGCTTTCATATTAATCCCTTTCTTGAGATGGACCTTGGCAGGGAATACAAAAATGCCATCTCTTGCCAGATTGTTATGTCTACTGAGCAGTAAAGTTAAATTGTTTCTAATTAGTGGCCTGATGAGACTATTGAAATGTCAATGTGTGTTTTTAAAGCAATCTCTCCTCAATTTAATGAGGTATGGAAATATTTTTTTGGTGTTTTGCGAGCTCAGAAGAGCAGAGCTCAGTTCTTTTTCTGTTCCACTGTTGGATTTGTCGATGTGGATGCGAAGTGCTTTTTGACCAACTTGCATTCAGAGTATTTGTGCTGCCAGTCTTGCAGGAACTCAGTGTCTGATCCCTTGTTTTCTGCAGAGTGTGAGGATAAGAAGAATCCTTCGCCCCTTCTTCCTCCTCCAGAATTCCTCTATGATGAAGAAAACGCTAAAAAGTATCAACAGCACGTTGCCTGAAATGGCCAGGTGGGTTATAGCACAGAAAAGATCCTTTCACGGGGTGGTTGTTAGCAGGCAGGTTGTTATTTGTGTTCTGGTGTGGGGCAGTTGAGCAGCTTCCTTCTGGATCAGGTAGCTAAATGCTCAGTGAGATCAGGTCCAGAGGGTGAAGGTTGTGGTAACTTTCTGATTCCCTCTAGTCTGTGCAGGATCTCTAGACTTTTACAGGACTGTGTTTGTGGCACAGGTTTTTTAATCCTGATCGAGTGGGAGGTTTTGATACTGCTTTTCTAAGCCCTTTTGTAAGGGAAGAACTGAGGCACATAAGTGTGATTATTTTGTATCCAAACTTGGATTTTATTCTGTTACCTCCATATAACACCCCTGATTTTCTTTATATAGCATCATTTTGCGTTCTTAGCAGAGAATATTAAGAATAAGATAAATTTACTGCTAATACTTGGATATATTTTCTTCCCAACAGTGTTCTTCTACTGCTGGCTGTTCATCTGGCTCTCTTCACCATGTTTGCCATGCTGCTCTTTGCTCGAACAAAGGTAATCAATTCCACTGCTGCTTTGGTAGGTCTGGGTGCCCTTTTTCTGTGCTTGCACAGCTGCTTCTTGCCTGGTTTTATAGTCAAACTAGTGAAACTTGTTTTCCCTGAGAAAGGTCACGTTGCACTCAGATGTGCTGAGTTTGAAGTCCATTTGGAGAGCTCTAATATGTGCATGGTGTTCATGTATACAGGAGACTTCCTTATACATTTACCCAGTTTGATCCCTTGAGTTGCTTTCTGTGCTTTTGTTGAAACCCTCTGTGTTCTTTTGTCTCCAAAGCTCTTGTCACTTTTTTATTTATATTATCACTCTTTTTTTTTTCTCTTCCCTATCTACCTTTTTGCTAACTCTGGTTTCTTCTGTGTTTTCTCACCTTTCGATATTGGTATCCCTGGCCATGCCCTGGTAGGTTTTTGCCTGTACTGGTTTTAGTTTCTGATCCCTTTGGATTTTCCTCTTGTTTTTCTCTTTCTGCTTCTGAAAAGCAGGATTGAAATTTTATGGTTAAAGTAATTTCTGTGTTCCAGCAATCTTGGTATGTTTCTTCTCTTCTACACCTTTTGTATCTTAATTTATTACACTCAGATTATTTGGGTTTTTTCTTTCCTTCTTACTTTTTAAGGCCTTCCATAAGTGGGTTAATGTGAACACAAAAATTTCTTGCATACTTCTCGCAGTAATTTTGGTCCTGTCGTCCCTCATCTCAGTTTTGCACCCTCATTTCTACTATAATTTGCACTTGAGTCAGCTTCTAGTCTTCCTTATGATCAGCAAATTCCCTGAATTCCCATGTTATAGAATCTTTGGAATTAGAAACAGAGGTCTGTTTTCCCACTGTTAGTTGTCTTCTGGACCTTTGTATTATCTTTGTTTGTCACATCTAATTTCAGCTATGAGCTTCCCCAGCAGATGTATATTTATAGTTGTATACATAAACTAGTCACTTTTGTGTACATTGAGGTAAAAAAACAACAAATTAGAGAGTGGACTTTCCTATTTTGGTGTGCTGCTCTAACATCCATGCAAGCTAATTTTATCTAACGTGGCAAAACACTGCAGGCCAGTTCTAAAAGTAGCTTTATTAATGAAATTCATGACTCTGCATTTTTGCCTTGTCTTGTGTATGTCCTCTAGGGTTACATATTGCAGTCTTTGCAGCATATTCAAGAGCTGTTTGTCCTGTGCTGCCTGACCTATGTTTGTGTTGTTTGCACTCTGCATCTTTTTTTATCTGTCTCTTCTTGACCTCTGGGGAAAAAAAAAATGCCATCAGCCTCCCAGTGTGTTTTTGATGAAGTTTCTGAGTCCTCTTCTGTCAGCTTGTGACATGATTGTTCTCCCTGGGTCTGAGGTGCTCACTAGACATAACTTCCTGCTCTTCCTTGTGTTTTTAAATTGCTTTTAATAAGTGATTACTCTGTATTCATATGCATTCTCTTAATTTTCGTGTTCGGCTTTTGTTTTTCCACAGGGTAGATTGATTACGTGTCTAAGAAGTTGATTGTTGACTGATGTTAATTTAGAAAAAAACAAAAAAAAAAATTATTTTTTCCCCTCTTCCTTGGTAAGGCAGTGATTCCTTGGTATTTGTCTTAACAATGAGCACATCTCTGCCTAGGATAACCAGCAGGATAAGGAGTGGGTGGTGTATTTCCGGAATTTGCCGGATTCCCTGACGTCACTGCTGGTCCTGCTGACTACTGCAAATAATCCTGATGGTGAGCAGTCTTTCAGAAATAACTCTTGTCTCTCCTTTTGATGAACAGAGTAAGACTGCTTTGTTCAGACCACTGTAACAATACTTTGAGCGGATAGTACAGCCAGAGGAAGATTGTGTAAAGGTTTTTCATGCCTTTAGTAACTTGATTTTTGCCTTTCTGTGGTGTAATTACATATGCCACTGCAAAGTCCAGTTGTATGAGAGCTTTTACCAATTGCCAAGAGCTCGTAGAAGTCTCTACTGTGCATCTCAAGCATTAAAATATTATTTCCTATTTTTGTTAAATTTGGTGCAGTGATGATACCTGCATATTCGAAGAATCGAGCATATTCAATCTTCTTCATCCTCTTCACTGTGTTAGGTGAGTTACCTCTTGTCTTCACCACTTCAACTATGACACCTGTGCATATCATCTACAGTGTTTTATTTTTCTAGGAAAGCTTAATCATCAATTTCTCAGTTTTTGTGATGCTTCCAGTCTGTGAGATCCTTCTCATGGAAGGTACTTACAGTTTGGAATTTTTTGGTAACATGCCATAGAGGAATGGATACATTACAGTGTGTTCAATCATTAAAAACGTTTTGGAAATCAGAAACAAGAACACTAACCCTCTTTAAGTTTTACATCTTATTTTCTGCCTGCACTGGAACTTCTTTGAGAAACTGATGTTTTTCAATAAATTTTACTGCCTCTTTTTCTCCAACAGGCAACTTGTTTCTGATGAATTTGCTTACAGCAATAATATACAACCAGTTTCGAGGCTACCTTCTGGTGAGTAAAGCATTCCTAATTCCTGTGTTCTGCCATAACCTTAAACCTTTGAAGAATTAAGTTTCATCTGTGTATTAAAGGAGCCCTCCCACTCTGGTTGCAGATGCAGTTTTAAAGTACTAAATGTTCTTTGATACAGGTACTTTCCCCTTTATGTGCTGTAACAGCTTGATCCCCTCTCGTGACAAAGTAACCTGCTTGCATCTTTCCAAATATGCTGTGAATCTGCAATTTTGGCTATTATAGGAAAAAAAAAAAAAAGAAACTGTTGTATTACTGAACATGGACAAGTGGCTGAGTAACTTCAACTTGGTCTGTGTGAAGGAAATCTGGTGTGCTGTTTAAATAGCTGTTGTTGCAGATCAGAGAATATTAAGGGGTTGGAAGGGACCTTAGAGATCATTTAGTCCCAACCCCCCTGCCATGAGCAGGGGAACCTCCCATTAGACCAGGCCTTAACACTGGCCCAGTAGCTTTTCTAGTAGAGGTCCAGAGAGAAATTGAAATTTGTTGGATAATGAGCACAAGGCAATATTATTCAGAAGGAATCGCCCCCACCTTCTTGTGGCAGAGTAGTGTGTAAACAGAATAGGTGCAGAAAGGATTTCTGGTAATCCTTTCCTCCTCTGTCTCATCCTTTTTTCTCAATTTTTTTCTTTCTTACATGACAGCATGACATAATCTGACTACTAGTAAAGTAACTGAGTTTGAAAGTGATTACTGTGATGAAAAAAAGCATGGAAAACCACAGCTCTGGATTTGTGCTTTTAGGCAAGAAGCTGGAGTAGGACAAGCGCTCTAATTCTTCTCTCTGCACACTACTGTGAATTTCTGTGAATGCTTGAGCTTTGCTGTTGCCAGTGTGTCTGGAAGAGGCATGTGCCTATGCACTGCAGAATTGAAAATAAACCACAACCTGAATGTTTACTTGAATTCCAGGGACTTGTTTGCTTCCTTCCTTCCTTCCTCCTTGTACACAGAGTTCTTGGAGGGAGTGAGGCCTGGGGCAGCCTCCTGTTCTGATCTCTAATCACAAATCTGGGATGTGTGCCCAGGGATCAGTGTATTATCTGGCCATAGGACACAATAGTGCCTGAAGTGTGAGTAAATTGTTTCCTCTGTGGTGTTTTTACTGCTCAGAAATCAGTTCAGTCCTCCCTCTTCAGGAGGCGGCTGGGAATCCGGGCTGCGTTTGAGGTGCTGTCTTCCCTGAAAGAGACTCCTGCTAGTGCACAACAGTAAGTGAAGGATCTGGAACAGTAGATTATCTAGCAAAAAAAAAAAAAAAAAAAGAAAAAAAAAAGTAGATTTCTGGTCTTCTTGTTTTGTTTTAATATATTTACTGAGGATCCATTCTTGAAAATGGCAGTTTGTTGCTCATCTCATTTATTTATTTTTTCTGGATGTTCATAACTCACTGTTTGTGACTCTTATGGACTCTGTTCCTTTTTTTTTTCCTAATTCTAGGCAGGAACACATTTGAACAGCTCATTTTGCCATCTGTAAAGTTAATCTGTAGCAGGGCCTGTTGTGTTTTCTTTTAACTAGGTCCTGTGTCAGTGTTGGGGCCTTACTGCAGGTGCTGCAGAAAGCTGAGATGGATTCTCGCTGCAAGCAAGCCATCATGAGGGTAAGAACTGGATTTTCTTTGCCTTTACATTGGTGACTATCCATCCTGACTGGCAAATCCAGAGATCTGCCCTCTGTTGCAGCATTCCTTGGATCATAACAGAATAGTGGCACTATTACATGGAAGTAAAAATTTAAGTTAGTCAGAAGAGCATGTCCCAGAGAGGGAAAATAGAAAAGGCCAGATATGTCCTCCAGTCACTTGGCAGTGTTGTGTTAAAGCAGAGCAATATTGAACCTTACTCAAACAGCTTGAATTAGATCTTTTTTCCTGGATTTCTAAGGTAGTCTGAGGGGTTTTGGCAAACTCTGCAGATGTTCCTATTGCAGATGTTGATCTGACTGTTTCTCTTTCATGTGAAGTCACTGAAAATGTGCTCCTGTGACCAACTATCAGCTGCCCAGTTCCAGAAGCTCTTTGAAGAACTAGACAAAGATGCCATTAAGCAAGTATGTATGTGATCATCATTTCTAAAGCATCAGAAGTTGTCTGGTCTTGTGCAAAAAATAAGTGAGAGTACTCTAGTATAAAGTGTACAGACAGACTTTGCAACATGTGAACACAAGGTGTGATCACATGGCATTGATTTTTAAGCTTTTTGTGAGCTGCTTTTATAGCCACAAACAAAATTGCTCTGGGGGCTTTTACAGCATTAGTTTGGGATTGCTAGATGGTGTTGACCACACAAAATGCATCTTTCTTTGTTCTGTCACCATTTTAAAGTGAGTTAGTCAGGCAAAATAGTTCAAAGTGGTTTTTCTCCAATCCCTGCATGAAGAACAAGAAGTGGATTCTCTGAGTGTTCAGGTGAAGATGGGCAGAAAGCAGTTTTCTCCACTTGGAGAGAGAGAAAAAAAACCACTAAACTATTTGAGGGTTAGGAAATGTTCTTTTCTATGTTTGCACGTAACTAAGACTTCTGAATTAAGCATTGGGAAAGGGGGAAGGGTCGTATACAAATAGTAGCTTCATATTTAGTTTATCTGCTTGGGGCATTGGAGAGGGGTTGGATTATCTCCCTTCTTTGCCATTACCTTGTGTTGTGCCATAACCAGGAATGATCTCTTGCTACTGATAGCCACAGCTGGAAAACGTTTTCCAGATGAAATGGCAAAATTAGCCTGTGGGTTCTGCTTTGAAACTCTCTGGGTTTTTTAAATCTGAGATGGGGTGTGTTTCTAAAATTATTTTATTGTTTGTAAAATGCTTATGCTTTGTGACTCAGCAAATCTTTTGTGCTCTTTTCAGCACCCTCCCAGTCCAGAGTACCAATCCCATTTCATGCAGAAAATGCAGTTTGCCTTTGGCCATCCCTGCTTTGGCTACTTGGGGAATGTGGTAGCCCTGGCAAACATTATTTCTATTTGTGTAAGTAAAGGGGGTTTTTTTGTTGTGGAGTGCTGGTTTTATTTCTTTTTGATTTTGTCATTGTTTTTTGGTTTTTCTCTGCTACAAATTTAATTTCTGCTTTTGTTCTTTGATTTTTTCTTTAAATAACTGCTTTTTCTAGCAGTTGGGTTTTTGGCATGCTTTAGTTGTGCAAAATGTTAAGGGGGAATACTTAAAAATATATTTTGAGCTGCTTGGAAAGGTCTATGCAAAGCATGAAAGAGTGTTCTTGTGCTTTAAACTCTACTTAATGTAGCAGTAAAGCAGTAGACTGATAAAATATTTTTTGTTTAAGGTGGTTTTGGTGATGGATGCAGATAAGCAGCCATCTGAAAGAGATGACTTCTTCCTGGGGGTAAGATGCAACAATATTCCATGCAGTTATTGCTGTTCCCTGAGATGTCACTTATTCTAATGGTTGTTTTTTCTTTTTGGGAATGAAGGCTATAAACTGCTTCTTCATCCTATACTACCTGCTGGAAATGCTGCTGAAAATCTTAGCAATGGGCTTGAAGAGATACTTGTCTTACCCAAGCAATAGATTTGATGGACTTCTGACTATAATTCTGCTGGTAAGTGCTTTGTTAGCTTACACATCCTTGGATTTATTGGCTAGGGAGGTTAGGGAGCTACAAGAGCTGGTGGAATTCCGTTTTTTCCAGCACTGATCTGCTGAGCTGAACAACATGAGCCAGTGTTGTGGGTTTCTGTGGCTGGAAAGTTTACATGGTGGTACATGGTTCTCTTAGAGTCTGTGTTCTGAGGATAGGCTTCTTTAAATCCATGGAAAAAGTGCTTTTCCTGATAAGAAGCCTTTAAAATTTTGTTTGGAAAAATTCAGCTCTTGGAATAATTGCATGAGGTGTTCTGTTTAACAGTTTAAAACCACTTTTCTCTTTAAATTTAAAAAATGTTGTCAGACTGTTGTAATAATTATTTGGTCAAAGCCTGATGCCCCTGTGGCAGATGAGGTCAAGTTCATGATTAATGGTATTCACTGTGTGTCCTTTTATGAGTCACTGTTGGATGCTCTATGTACATTTGGTTAGTTTGGGGAATAACTAGGCAAGTACGACAATTCAGAGCTTTAAAGTGAGTCAAATCAGTGGCTTAAAGGTCTTGAAAATGTTTTCTGTCAAGAAGCTTACATAATTTTTAGAACTCAGAATTACAAAGTAAAGTTTTGAATTTGTGTGTTTGTTTTTCTTTCCTAACTGAAGATTCTGGAGGTTGCAACTTTTGCTGTGTATGGATTTCCTCACCCTGGCTGGTGAGTAACCTCTGTGACCTGCTGCCCTTCATCAGTCATTAGTTCACTGTGGCTGAGATTGCTGCTAAGTAAATCAATGTATTTACAATTACCTGTAGCCCAGTAGGTTTAACTGTGCCTTCCTGTCATGGGGCTGTTCCTCTGATTTGTTCCTTTCTTCTGCCTTTCCTAGGAGACCTGAGTTCATGGGCTTGTTATCCCTGTGGGATATGGTGAGGCTGGTGAACATGTTAATTGTGTTCAGATTCCTGAGGATTATCCCCAACATGAAGGTGATTGCTTTTCCCTCCACAGCTTGGGTTTCTTTCTTGGTTAAGCTATAAATTTCAGAATAATGTGTAGGTTGCAATTCTCTTGCACATGAGTGGAATAGCTCAGCTCTAACTGTCCTGGCTTTTGCACAACCCCTCACAAATTCTCTGTCTCTTGAGCTGGTTTTCTCTGGGGAGGGAGCAGGCAAAGCTGTCTTGATGTCATTCTTTGTCCTTTTAGTAAAAATTTCATGTGGATTGGAAGTGTGATGAATGTCCTAAGTACAAAACTCTGCTCTGTTTTAGTTCATGGCTTTGGTTGTTACTACACTGCTGGATCTGGTGAAAAACTTGAGAGCCTTTGCAGGAATCCTTGTGGTAAGTCATGATGCAAGATGGTAATTTCCTTTGTTACAGTAGAATAAGGGTATGTCACCAACAAAGTTAACAAGGTTCTTGTACGATCACCACCAGCAGTAACGTTGCACCTTAACCAGCCAGTTCTTCTCCAGGACATGTCTTGGAAAGCCACAATAAAATGTTTGTGATGGCCAGCACAGAGTGGCAGTGCCTCCTTTACCAGGAATATCTTTAAAAGATTGATTAAAGCTTCCTTTGAGTGTTTGCTTTAGCTTGGGTAGTGTGGGTTCAAACAAAAATTGATCCATGCTGGAAGTAGACCAATTTTCCTTACCCTGGTTTACTTATGTTAAATTAAATAGCAAAACAACTTGAAAATTGTTTTTGGCTGAGAAGGTCTTGAGATGGCGCGTTTGGACATGTTTAAGAGCCTCTGCCATCCTGTTCTAGGTGTGTCTGTGTAGAACACAAACTCAACAAACATGTTTAAAGGGTGGATCACAATGTGTGATGTCCATTACATAAATTCTCCCAGCTCTTGAGTTTCTGGCTTTGCAACCATGTCTTCCTGGTAGGGCAAAGAAGTGCCTGGGTAGGTTTGGGTTTGCAGTTGTTCATGGGGTTTTGTAGGGTACCTTAATTTGAATGGTTAAAGGTCAGTGATTTGTTGTTCTAGTCTATCTACCTCCTATGCAATTTAACCAGAATATCTATTTTTTGTCATTAACAACCTCTCCTTTTATCTGTAGAGGATAGGCCTTAAATTGGCTTGTGTTGCACTTTGAAATAAAGATATTGGTTGGGGCAAATCTGAGGTGGTAAAAACCTTGTTGTGCTGTACAACTCACACTTCTGAGACAAGTCTGCCACAGTGTTTTCCCCTTCCATTAATATAATTTGCTTTTACTTGAGGCTACATGGGGGCTCTCACTGAGCTTCTGCTGTAGTGAAATCTGACCCCATTGCCAGCTGATGCAAAATAACTTTCTTAATATTAGCCTGCAACACACATGCTGATAAAATCATGTAACTGATTAGCTAATTTCTCAGGCAGTGAGTGTTTTAAATACATCTTTTTTCAAAAAATAAAATTAATTTTATTGCCAGGCCAGATACCCCATCTTCTGGCAGGCTGGGAAATGTCAGCTTCAGTGACAGTCCAGTGTGTTCAAAGTTTGTAGGTCAGGGCAGTTCTGTTCTATTCCTTCCAGACTTCCCATTCTTGGATTTGTTTTGTAGCAAAACACAAACGAAACAAAAAAAACCCCCACCCACAAAAAAAAAAAAAAAAAAAAAAAAGAGAGAGAAGTAAAATAGATGAGAAAATGATTTAATGCATTTTAACAACTGAAAGTCAGGTAGAATATTTAAAAGTAAGAGCAGGCAGTTGAGAAGTATTTTCACTTCAAAAGCTTCAGGTGCTGTTCTTGATTTGGTTACCTCAGCCGTGGTACTAATATAAATTCCATGTTAATTGCATTTTGCTTTCTTATTTTGTGACAGAAATATTCAAAGCTAATAGTTGGTTGTGTTCCTTCCAGGTGGTTTTCTATGCATTTGCTATAACTGGCATAATGCTATTTAAAGGTGCTGTTGTTCCCTTGGGAAATACCAGGTGAGATTCTAAACGTCACCACTCAGAAAGAGTTTGTTTTCAAAAGCATCTGCAACTTTTTTACCTCTGAGCTGTTTGTGGTTGATTTTGTTGGGTTTTTTCCTCTCATTCTTGCAGCCACCCTACTTTTAATGTTAAATTACAAGGTTTTATTATCTGTTACTCCTGTTTCTTCTTACTGCATTGAAATTGCAGGAATGCTTATCCGTAGCTTGCAATTTTACCCTGCTTTATCTGAACTGCTGTTTTTGAACTGTTTCCCTTGTTTTTCTGCCAGTATGAGGTACTCTAGCTTTGTACAAGGGGCTCTAAAGCAGAGTTCCCAGGGAGCTGTGCTCACATCAGTCTGTCCTCTCTTGCAGCGCTGCCAACACAACCCATGACAATGGCACTCTGCAGTGTGGCACCTACGAACAGCTGGAATATTGGCCCAACAACTTCGATGACTTTGCTGTGAGTCTGAGCATGGATGGAATCCCTCCTCCTTCCCCTCTCTGCTTGCCTTTCCTCCTCATTTTCTAAAGCTTAAATCTGGGGTACCTGAATGCTGTTCTGCTCCTGTTATTTAGGCAGCAGTGGTGACCCTGTGGGATGTGATGGTGGTGAACAACTGGCAGGTCTTTTTGGATGCATTTTCAAGATATTCAAGTCCGTAAGTAGCTGTAATAGTAATGAAGAAATCACATATAAATCTGGCTTATAATAAATAATGAACCTGAACAAGAAGTACACACACAGCAGTTCCTACCACCTGCTAAGAGGGGTGCTGCTTACCTTTATTTTGCACCATTTCAGACATACAGGAAATGACCCTAATGCTTTTGATTTTTCTCTGTGGGTGAACAATTCTTTTGTAGACTTAAAACCTTGGAGATACCTTTCATTTCTATTTACTGACTTCCTGGGGATTGTTTGGATGAACTGGATAGCACCTTGGCAAACATTTTTAATTTTCAGTTTTTTGATCCAGGCGCCTTTTTCCATTAAGAAAGCAGTAGTATTATATTTCAAGGAAAAAAAAAAAAAAGGTGCTTTCGTGGTACTCTGCTCACTTTCAGGCTGAGGTTGTTTACTGCCTCCTTTATGTACTGTCTGTTCATCTGATCTGCAGGTGGGCAAAGATCTATTTTGTGGCCTGGTGGTTGATCTCCTCTGTCATCTGGGTTAATCTCTTCGTAGCTTTACTTCTGGAGGTAAGGAAGGGTGTTTGTTTGGGGTGAGATCCTGAAAATGGGTTCTGATTTGTGCAGGAAATGAGAAGAACCCAGACAACTTTTTTGGGTTTATATGTATGGTCACTTTACCTTCCTCCTTGCTGCCCTGTACCTGAGGAGCTGAGGAATTCTTTTCTTTTATTCTAGAGAATTATATGTTTTATTTGCAATTTTGTCACAAAACCGGTTGTGTCTCATTGGGTATCTACCCCTTCGCTGTATCCCTCTCTTTATAATAAAGATGAGAAATATTTGAAGTGTTATAAAATTGCTTGTCTGTTGTACATTACCATTTAAATTCAGCATTAGTTATTCAAGCTGCAGGCAGTTTGTGTTTTCATTTGTCAGCAAATGAAGTGAGCAATTTAAATTTAAAAAATTTATTTTATTTGGTTCTCCTGTGTATCTTCCCACCCCAGTTTGAATTGCCACTATTGTTCAGTGCCATGCTAGACGAGTGGAACTGATTACTTACTTTGAAGAGATCCTATTTTAGAGTTTTTCAGAGAAACTGTGGGAGTGCAGTTTCCTGAGCCATGCCATAAAGAACACGTGGTTCTGCTGGTTACTCACTGCATAATTTCCTGCAAATCCAAATTTCTGATGGAGAAGGGAGGGCTAATCATAACCATCTCCTCCAGGTTCACCATTGTAGACTTCTCTCACAGGTAGTGGAGGGAACTGAGAGCCTGTAGAGGGCACTTCACCCCATCTCAAACCCTGTGAAAGTTTCTTTTGGAGATGTTCTTGACACTGCTGCCTGTACTGAGAATTAAAGTTTACTGCAGTAGCAAGAATGGCAGACTTTCAGTCTAGGACATCTTCTACCTGCTTGTTTCTCCAGGGCTGTGGCCAAAGGTTGCTGTCAGAGCCAAGGTGCAGCATTCCAGAGCAGGGGAGCAGGATGTCACTATTTTTTCCTCTCTTTTTTTGTTGTCTGAGCTGTGTGTCTGCTCTCTAGGTATTAATTTGTCAGAATTATTCCCAATGGGTAAGGGAATATGACAAAACCTGGACTAGCAGTATGCTTATGTGTTGTTGGGTTTTTAAAGAGGAAGAAATTCAAATCAGGTGAAGTCTTGTGGGTAGTTCACAGGATTGTCTTGGGGAGGCAGCCCTTGCTAGGAGCTGAAGGCAGCAATTTCTTTCAGTTTGTGATGAGAAAGTTATTTCATTGCTGAGCAAAGGCCTGAGTAAAGTAGTGACCTGCAGCAAGTAAATAAGCTGATGCCTAAATATATCAGTGTTCACCATGCAAAAACAAACCTCACCTGCCTCCCAAACCTTATCTGCAAACACAGTGACCAGATAAATCCTCTTTTCTGGTGCCATCAGAGGAAGCCTTTATATCTTTTGCTGTTCCTTTTGCATTTCAGAACTTTATTCACAAGTGGGACCGTCGCTGCCAGCGAGAGTCTCTCTCAGGTATTGAATACCAGAGGACAGTTGAACTCATGTTCAGGTGAGTTGGGCTGGACTTGATAATCAGTGAAGGCTGGGGTTTTTTTGTCTGTTTTAAAGAAAGTTTGCTGGCTGCAAGATGGCTTTTGTTTCCTGCCTTTGAAGCAAAGTATTTGATCTGTTAGTTTGGAGAAATCCAGTGAGTGCTTTAAGCTGCCTTGGTAGCCTAACCTTTGTATGCTTTGTGCTCATAGTAGGATGAGAGAAGAGGTGCTGGGGGTGAGGGGAACAACTGTGCTGAGGGAGGAAAAAACAAGGGAAAGAAGAACAGGGAAGATGAGGGAAGTGATGCATGTTCTTGGCTTGTTATGAAATTGTGGGTGGTGAGTTAATCGTTGATGACTGTGCATTAGTGGAACTCGTGGTGCATGTTGGATACTCAATAGTAGCACTGGGAGCATGTTCTCATTGGGGAGTTCTTCCAGGAAAACAAATCTACTGACCTTCACTTGTATTGTACTGTGGGCAGGAAATTGCTTCCCTGCTTCTTGTGGGAAAACAGCTGCTGGTTTCCATGACACATCTGTAGAGGATGGATCACTTGCAACTAGATGCATCTTTAGGGAGCATCAGCTTATTGTAGCTTTAATTCCTTGCTTCATTCCTGAAACAAGCACAGTTACATCTCAGTATGCACATTGCAAAAACAAATGTTGGGAAGCTCCCTTTGCTGCCCCTAACAACTCCTGCTTTTTCTTTGTAGAGATGTTTTGGAAGAACCTACAGAGGAGGAGTTGATGGAAAAACTGCACCAGCACCCACACCTGCAGTTATGTAGGTGACTGGTGGGAAGGACTGATTTATTTAGACCTCTGTTTTCTTGAGGTTGTCAGCTGGAAGAAACTGAATGGATTTTCTGTGAGATGCTGTTAGGAGAGGGGCTTGTAGGACACTATGTGGGGTTTTGCTTGGGAATTCTCTGCAGGAAGGTTTTTTTATTTCAGGTTCAAATCTTTTTTTTGAAAAAGATTTGAATCTTGCTAACTTGATTTTAAGTTGCAATTTTAGGAGAAGTATTGCAGCTGTTATTTTTATAGGGTGTTGATATCAGAAGGTTTTATTTACTTTTTTTAACAGGGAAAGTCTGTTTAGAATGAACAGTGCACTTTAAAACATGAACTTTATAACCACTAAGCCTGCTACTTTTTTCAGCACAAGAAAACGGAGCTGCCTTTTCTGGCAGGCGAGTGTGGCAAGGGCTGTGCCCTGCAATTCGTGAATGGATTAGGCAGGAGCAGAACAAAATCCTTAATCTTCTTGTAGTGAGAGCTGAAACACTGTTTTTATTGTAATGTGACACCAGCATATCTTACCAAATTTTCGGGAGTTAATCACGTCGGAACACAATCAATTCCAGCTTAGTTACAGCGACTGCCTGCTTTGCACATCCTCTGGTTTTCTTTGCTTTCCATGGTGGGGGTTTCATGCTTTTTGTGCCATTCTGGTCACTGAGAGCAGTTAGAACCTGGGCTGGAGCAATTGCACTCGTGGTTTTCAATGTGGTAAAACTGAGCTCTCTTTCAGAGTCAATATTCTCACGTTGCTCTTTACTGAACCTCTTCCTTTTACTTCCTTCCAAGTCCTGTTGCACACTGTGTTGTATTCCATGAAAAAGCTAAGGGGAATGAACTTCAGCTGGAATGTTGTACCATGATCACTGGAGTTGCCCACTTAAAGAGGGAGGGGGAAAAAGAAGAGATAATCAAAGTTCTTAACAGTTGAAATTTTAATTTGAGCCTGTGGGAATTGAAGGTGCTCAGCCAGCAATGCAGGATCACTTTCTTTCATGGTTAAATGACCACATGCTGTGTACCGGTAACTCTCACCTGGGTAAAACTTTTTGGGTAAATAAGTTTCTCAACAAATCCAAGGTGGAGGACTCACAGTAAGTTGTGTCCACATGCTTTTTGTTAGCCTTTGGTGTTCCTCTAAAAATCTTGAATCACTGTCACATAACTAGTAAACTGCTATGAGGAATAGAATCTACTACAACTACTGTTTTTATATGTAGAAATGAAACTGCCCTTTGGGGCACTGCCTTCTCATTGAGACACTTGTCACCAAAATTGACGTTATTGTGGTCACCTCAGTATTGACAAAGGCTTGGGGGAGGTAATTGGCTGCTATTTATAGGTCCTTTGATTCTTTTTTTTTTTTTTAATATTTTTCAGAGGTGCCAAGCAATCCTCTGTACCTTCCCTCATCCTTTTTCATCATTTGCCATTTCTCTCTGTCTTGCTGTTGGTGCGTTTGAGGTCAAAACCATATTTTTGCCTTGTCTCAGTGTTCAGAAATGATTTAATTATTCTTGTCTGGTTCTTTACCTTTTTTGCTGGTATTTTCTTTGTGGAGCAAAACGTGTTGTGGCTTTCCTGTGTGCAGAACAAATGTGAGCTAAGTTCTGAGCTACTCCTGCAGTCTTTCTTTGCTTCTGTCATCCTGCCTCTTAAGCCATGCCCTTGTCTGTGTGCAGTCTCTTGTCTCTGTCCCAGATTCAGCCACCCAATAACTCACTTGCACTGCTTTCAGTGGCATCATCATGCTTATTTACAGTCATGCACTTAAAGCACTTGTCATGGCATCAGCACATGGTTTTTTCTAGTTTTGAGTTTGTTCTGTTCAGTGTGGCTTCACGTCAGGATGGGTTCTGCTCCTTCTGTTGTGATGTATAATCACTGCCACCAATGTATTATTACACAGTGGTTAAACACTCTTATTTTACCTTTTTACTGGGGAAAAAAAAGTTTTCCACTTTTCTGAGTACTTGAAGTAGCTTTGCCTTGCCGAGAAGGCAGTGTCCAGTTCTTACCAGCCTAAAAGTTAGATTTTTTTTTTGGCCTCTTAAGGTTCTTTGGGGTTTTGTGGTTGATTTTTTTTTTTTTTAAATTTTTTTTTGCCATTACATTACACTACAGTCTACCAAAGCAACACAAATTGGTGTGGGATTGCCATCAACATCACAACTGTCTCCATTATGCCATCTTTACATCTGGACAAATGTGGAGAAGGCATTCTGCAGGGAATAATCTGTCTTGTTCTTGTTTCACACTTGTGGAATTGACTGAAAGCGTAACTAGAATTTAATACAAAATTGTGCTACCTAACGTCACTTGAACTGGAAGATGTAAATGACCACAATTCTTATGCAATAATTGTATAAATCATGAAAATGAATGTACTTAATTAGGTAAAATTTGAGGTTTGTGTTATTAAAAAAAAGTTTCTTCTTCTTGAACCATGAAAATGATTGGGGTGTTGAAATTTTATTCTTGTGGTTTGTTTTTGCCTTTCCCTTTCTGCTGATTTCTACAGTGCTGGACATCTCTGTTCCCATTGTTTTTGCCACTTAAAGGCTGGGCCCATGGAAGAGGTTACCTGCAAGTGGGATATAAATGCTTGGTTTCAAAATGCAGACCTAAAGGGTGCTGCTTTGTTATTTTCCAACTCTAGAGGCACACAGCATCCTCCGTAGGTACTTAGCACACTCAGTTTTTAAGGTGAAACCTCCTTAGAACTGAGCATTGATGGTTTTGAGCAGGTTGATTTTCATAAGCATTTCCATCTCTACAAACCAGATATTCCTTCATCTCTCTTTTCCCCAGGAGATCAATGGAAAAGCATTCTCATAACATTTCAGCTGGGGCAGATTTTGCACATAATTCAGCAGAGTCCATGGTATTCTTTGGTAGCATGTTCTGGGGTTTTATTAAGGACATAAAATCAATTCTGGAACAAGGTGATGTCTCTGCCAATGGTTGTTGCAGATCCTTAGGTGGAGCATGTGAAAGCCAAAGCAAAGAGGAGATCACCTTGTGTTATTAAATCAGGATCAGACTTTTCTAGCTTCTGAAGGAAGACTTTAATCATCTAATTAAGTTTAATTTGAGATTCCTCATGTATTTTTTTTCCTTCCTGATTTGCTGTGAATTTTTATTGCTTAAAGGTTTAGGAGTGGAGGGAGAGGAAAGATTCAACTGAAGTGTTCTTGATTCTTTTAGTAAAAATACACAAATACAGTGATGAACTTCACAGGCACACTCAGCTATGAACTTGACACATTTTAGGGAATATTGCTTTGCATCCCTCCAACATTTCTTAAAGTGAAAAAAACCAACCAAACAAACAAAAAAAGCATACAAAGCTAGAAGAACAAGGAGGGCCTATAGGAAAATGATGCAGGGTATAGATTAGTTACCTTCACCTCACATTTCAGAGCTCTCTCTTACCTTGCTAGATGGTTTATCTTTTTACCTGCCCATATAAATAGGAGTAGTACAGGGTGTCACTACAGATTTTGCAGTTTAACATTGTGCTTTTGGCAGATCCAGTCATTCCAGTGCTCTGTCTTGGGGTTTTATTGAAAACAAAATAAAAATAGGTGTTTGCCTATACTGTTCATGTAGGTGTTGATGATATTTTTTTCTTTCACTAGATTTTTGTCTAATTAAAAGCATATGTAACTCTTGGGAGTTTTCCAGAAATCAACTGGTTTTGGCTTAATCTGAAGTCTATATAAACATGCAGAACCATTTGTTTTCTGAATTCCAGGTAGGAATAATTTGGGGTTCAAGGGTGGAGGGGTGAAATTGGCTTTGTAGTCCATCTCTAAGCAATACACTATATGACGCTGTTTCAAAATGACCTTGATAGAGTGGGGGAAACTGCCAAAATTAGTGAAGTAAAATGTAAGAGGTAAATATGCAGTTACAACTTACCAATACATGGCAGGGAAAAAGTTGTATTAGCTGATAGTGTTCTGCAAATTGAATGAGCTAAGAGCATCTGAAAGAGATCAAAAGAGAATTGTTTTGCTGTAATTTCTAATAAGTACTTCTCTTTGTCTCTGTGTCTGTCTGAGCCCTGCATTTTAAAATAAATCGTTGGGGGAAGGTGTTCATTACATGACAATAAGAGAGATCTTATGACATGTGAAATGTGTGAGTTCAGAAGAACTTTAGAGGAAATAATTTGTTCAGGTCAACAAGAGACAGGCAAATGCTTTTAAAAACAATATTCAAATATGTAAATGGTTGAGGGGAGTGAACTGTTGATGCTGTGTGCTGGTCGTAGGAGAAGCTGTACTTTGGATAACTCTGAGCACTGTATCTGGGAGGTAGCAGACTCTCCCCTTCTCTTGAGAGCTGCTTTAGGAGGGATTTGACAGTCACCTGCCAGAGCTTTGTGGATGTTTGTGAAGCTGCCCCTGCGTGGTGGTGGCTCAGCTGCTCCCTGAGATCCTGTCCCGCCTACCTCTCTGTGCTTTCACCGGAAAGAATTCCCGTGGCTGTAACAAACCTAGCTTTTGTTGTTACAGCATGTCCTGCTGGATCCAGCTAATGGCTTACAAATGTTTACAGTGTGCAAGTGTTGTAGAAGTAGGGATAGCAGAAACAAAATTATTCTCCTTCAGCTTCCCGTTGTGACCAGGAAGATGAGCTTGAGTTGTGTGTGCTGTGTTGCTGATCCTTGACCTTGCACTGGCTCCCCGTAGTTCCCCATGCAGTTTTCCCCCTGCTGGGTTCCCTTTAATCTCATTTCTAAATCCCTTAGCTTTTTGGGCAGCAAGAGGGCACGTGTTGCCCTTCTCCCAGTTTGTGTTGGGTCACTGACAAGCCAGGTAGGTCGGATAACTTGATTTTTCCCTTGATGAGGACACTTAGTTCAGGCGCTCTTAGCTCTGCCTGCTACCAGGTGTCACAAAATGTATGACACTCACACCTCTCACACTTGGTTTAGCTTCTGAATGAATTCAAGTTACTACCAGGGGACTGATGCTGCGAAATCCTAGGAACAACCAGAAAAACTTACAAAAAACAAAGATGTAGTAATTACCCTTAATATGACAAAACCTTACCTTACCAAAGGTGATGATGAAGTGGTTAACAAATTTTGTTAATTGAAATAGGTCTGATGTTTCCCTGGATCCAAGGCAGAGTAGAATCTGAAGCCTTCCTTGATTTCTTTTCTGCACACTCCAGACATATAATCTCTATTTTAAAAGATAAAATAGATCATGAAGTATCTAAATGATGAAGTTGAGGTCATGGAAAATCTGTTGCTAAATCCGGAATAAACACATCATCAGACTTCCTTAATCCTAAAGTTCATATTTCATTATGAACTCAAAACCTCTTCTACATTTGTACAGCTACAATTTTCCCAGCATAATGTAAAAGAAAATGGTCAGAAAAAAACAAACAAACAAAACAAAACAAAAAAAAACAACCCTCAAGGCTGAGCTGGCATTTTCAAATACTGCATGGGGATATGTCCAGCAAGTCACTGGAAGAGCCACCTGTAATTATCTCCTACAGAGAATATGAGAAGAATTTCAGCACTGTATAAAATGGAGTCACAAGGCATAATAAATTATTTTCAAAAAATAATGTCCTAGTTAACTAAAATTGTTGCAATCCTGGAGGAAAAACTCTGGTATGCATTTACCTCCATCATCTGTGCACTTCTTTGCCAAAGGAAGCAAGAGGATGTTTTGTCATGAACTATGTTACCCAGTATCAGGGAAAACCTAAATGTTGCCTTAGATGTGGAATTCCAGCCACTGATGTAGTTTATTTTGCATTATTTTCTTATCTAGTCCTATACTTAATTTTTTCCACAGTACTTGTATAAAAGAATGGTTCTCTGATGCTGGATTTCTTAACTGGAAGCCAGAGGCAATTGCAGCTTGTCCTTTAATGCTAGAAATTCCCTGTAACAGTCTCAGTCATCTTTTTCCCATTAACCAGTGGAGCAGGTGTTGTCTTTGTTCTGTGCAGAGACTTCCATGGACCCCATCACTGCAGCGAGTGCCTCCCAAGCACTCTTCTGAAAACATCCTGCTGGGATGGGAAAATATTGCTATCCTTATTTTGTAGATGATCAGCTGAGATATTTGGTGATCTGCCCACAGCCGGGCTTGAAATCCGTGAGAGAGTTAAGAATAAAACCTGCAGTCCCTGCTCACAGCCTTTGCTAACACACAATGCTGCCTCTTTTTTTTTTTTCTTTTTTTTTTTTCTTTTTCTTTTTGGACCAGCTGTGAGCTTCAGTTGCATGTTTAGAAGATGATGCTGACTTTTCCACATCAATTGGTTTATGATTTTGTTGCTGCCCATTCCTGTATGTAACTTTTTAACTTTGTTTGAAAGTTAAAAAAATCCTGGAACCTCTAAACATCTACATCTACTTATTTCCTATCTTATCAAAAGAAGAGGGAGGACTATTGCTGATTTACCGTCTGTGATGGTTTGGGTTATGCATCTCAGCGGTGCCTCTAATTAATGTAATGGTTTTGAGTTTACCAAATTTCATTTAC